>JAGFBZ010000226.1:132500-477500 GCA_018398805.1 Hirundichthys speculiger
AAACAGGGGCCCGTTAACGTGGGCGGCCCGTCTGGGCCCGTTTGGTGTCGACGTTTTTCCCCCTGAAATTATTTATTTCACAAAAACAAACAAACAAAACAGAATAAAGTGAGCGGTTCTGAGGCCCGCCATGACTGGACCGCTGCAGGTCCAGTCATGGCGGGCCAGTTAGTAAAACCAGTTGGTTTTAATTTGTTTTTAGAGCAGTTTTGCTAGTTTTTATTCCTTTTTGTTTTGAAATACTTAGTTTTAGTTTAGTTTTTATTAGTTTCAGTGTTAGTTTTAGTTTTATTTTGTAAATTAGGGTTGTAATTTTGGTTGGAGTGAAGCACTGAACTTTTTGAAGGCTATCGAATCACATAGTCGTGTTTACATTCTGGTCTCAATAAACATATTTATCAATGCGTCTTCCCTCTTGTGGTGTTCCTGCGTATTTACTGACCAGCAGCTATCTGGTCTCCATGGAAACAGTCCATTATAGTTGCTGTTTTCTCCCGTTCCTTCCCAACGCTGACTGGCCTGCAGCTGTAGCTTCTCTTTCCAGGGGGCTAGCTTAGGCTAGCTTATCCAGCTAGTCTTGGTTAGCTTCTCTTTCCAGGGGGCTAGCTTAGGCTAGCTTATCCAGCTAGTCTTGGTTAGCTTCTCTTTCCAGGGGGCTAGCTTAGGCTAGCTTATCCAGGTAGTCTTGGTTAGCTTCTCTTTCCAGGGGGCTAGCTTAGGCTAGCTTATCCAGCTAGTCTTGGTTAGCCTTCTTTCCAGGGGGCTAGCTTAGGCTAGCTTATCCAGCTAGTCTTGGTTAGCTTCTCTTTCCAGGGGGCTAGCTTAGGCTAGCTTATCCAGCTAGTCTTGGTTAGCTTCTCTTTCCAGGGGGCTAGCTTAGGCTAGCTTATCCAGCTAGTCTTGGTTAGCTTCTCTTTCCAGGGGGCTAGCTTAGGCTAGCTTATCCAGCTAGACTTGGTTAGCGTCTCTTTCCAGGGAGCTAGCTTAGGCTAGCTCATCCAGCTAGTCTTGGTTAGCTTCTCTTTCCAGGGGGCTAGCTTAGGCTAGCTTATCCAGCTACTCTTGGTTAGCTTCTCTTTCCAGGGGGCTAGCTTAGGCTAGCTTATCCAGCTACTCTTGGTTAGCTTCTCTTTCCAGGGGGCTAGCTTAGGCTAGCTTATCCAGCTAGTCTTGGTTAGTATTCCACACATTGTATCACCTGCTTCTACAACAAGGAACTTATTTTTATCGTTAACACAGTCATAGTCAAAGAAATCCCAAATAGGACTGAGACGCTTTCTTCCAACTTTTGCTGCAGCCATCACTGCTGATCACTTTAGTTTTGTTTTTTTTTGTGGTTGTTATTGTACGGCGGAGCGAAGTTAATAGATTTCAAACGTTTATGAAAAAAGAAAATTACAAACACGAAAAGGAAGGACGTTCTTGATATAATTATAGTTAATTTTAGTTTGTTTTATAAACACATAATACAGTTTCAGTTAGTTATCATTTTTTTAAAAAAAACTCGCGTTTTTATTTTATTTCAGTTAACGAAAATGTTTTTTCAATTCTAGTTTTCGTTATTTCGTTCGTTTTCATTAACGATAGTAACCTTGGTCCAGAAAACGTTGTTCCAGACGTCAGATGGTTTCTTGTGTCCTTTTAGACAGAAGCAAACTACTTTTTTCAGTCGTCCTCTGTTCGGCGAGGCCTGCAGGGTCTGAGACGTAGCTCTGGAGTTACGCTCAGCATTTCTCGAGATAAATTTCTCGGGATAAATCTCCCGGACGTCTACTGACAGCTGTATTTGTGTCGTTGAAATCCAGATTTTGGTTTTGTGACTCTTTTTTCAGACTGGTGTGCAGCAACAGTTGCCCCTCTAAGCTCATTGCTGATGTCTTTCCCTCTGGGCGTTGTGTTAACACACCACACCTGAATTCTCCAGACCAGCAAACTGGCATTAGCATCTGCTTTAATGGAGGTCTGGTGATCGTTAACGTCATTATTTTAGATAAATAAATCACGTCACAGTCTGATACTCAGAGCAGCTACAGTCAGATGGTTTCTTCTTTTTAACTTATGTTTTTACATAAAAAAAAAAAAAACTCTGTAAAAGAGGAGGCTTGTAATCCATCAAACATCAGAAAAACAGCAAAGAAAAACATGATATTTAATCTGAATCAGGGTTCAGGATGTTTTCAGACGTCTGTGTTTTTCTAATAACGAGCTTCTGAAAAATAACGGATGAAAACGCCTCCGTTTGTGCCGCCATCAAACACGCCGTCATGGATTATTTCTGCGTGTAATTACCTTCTGAACGCACACACACACACACAGGCCCGGACTGGAGGATGTTCTCAGGACGGCCCATTGACTCCCAGTTAATGACCCGCCGACCCAAACCGCCACCCTGACCTTCATTCCAACCCGCGGCCATAACCTGGTCCCGGTCCAAACCTTTCCAGGACCTCAGGAATCAGGAATCCGGTCCAGTACTCTGGTTTTCTCAGGAAGGTTCCTGTGTGAGGGGAAAGTTCTGGAGGAATCTGAGCCACGTTGAGCTGCAGAACCAGATCTGACTCCAACCACAGTTGATCCAAAAAAAAAAAAAAATGATGCTGCTCGCCAAACGGGTAATGAGACGAGCGGACGAGCGTGACGGACTGGAGACGTGTTTTTAAAACGATTAGTGTTCTGAGGTTAATATTCATCCTTTCTGGTTTGTTTTAGATGACTGCCAATCAATACCTGATAGTTCCCGCCTCCAACCTCCATCACGTCTGAGCCAAAACAACCTCAGTAGATGTTAGACATTAGATCAGATTAGATTAGATGTACTTTATTTATTCAAAACCCAAATTTAACCCAAATGGACACATTTGAAAAAAAAATTAAAGTGAAGGAATGTCATACTTGGGGAAATAAATAGAAAAAAAAAATAATAATAACATAATATTAATAATAATAATAATAATAATAATTATATATAATATATTCCAGTTCAGGGTGTTTTTGTTTCATATTTTTATTTCCATGAAACAGTGTATTTATTTATAAAACAGACCTGTGTTTATCTGTTACAACTATTTTGACCTAGTAATAATCTAAATTAGCTCATCTAAACCTGGAAGGCATACATTTATGTAGGAACCGATGCTGCTGACGACACCGTTAACTGGTAGCAGTTAGAGATCTGTGGGTGGAGCCAGCAGGCCTGGCTGTCAGCACAAGCTAGGCTATGATGCTAACTTACATTAGCTTGTGTTCATTCTGATCACATCTGTGCAAACATCCTCATTTTAAAGGTCACTAGTGAAATGACTCCTGAAGCGATGACGGGCAACCGAGCTCAAGCAGGATCCTCGACTAGCCGACAGTCGCTAAGTAACTGCAGTCAGTTAGCTCCTTCATCAGGGCCTCCAAAGGTCTTGGTGAAGACCACCAGACCACCATCAGGACCTCCAGAGGTCTTGATGAAGACCACCAGACCACGATCAGGGCCTCCAGAGCTCTTGATGAAGACCACCAGACCACCTTTAAGACCGCCAGAGGTCTTGATGAAGACCACCAGACCACCATCAAGACCTCCAGAGCTCTTGATGAAGACCACCAAACCACCATCAGGGCCTCCAGTGGTCTTGATGTAGACCACCAAAACACCATCAGGGCCTCCAGAGGTCTTGATGAAGACCACGAGACCACCTTTAAGACTGCCAGAGGTCTTGATGAAGACCACCAGACCACCATCAACACCTCCAGAGCTCTTGGTGAAGACCACCAGACCACCTTTAAGACTCCAAGAGGTCTTGCTGAAGACCACCAGACCACCATCAGAGACTCCAGAGCTCTTGATGAAGACCACCAGACCACCTTTAAGACCTCCAGAGGTCTTGATGAAGACCACCAGACCACCATCAGGGCCTCCAGAGCTCTTGATGAAGACCACCAGACCACCATCAGATCTTATGAAGCCACCAAAACCAAAGACCCCTCTTGATAAGACCATCGACCATTCCAAGACCAGCCTTGATAAGACCACCAGACCACTAGACCAGAGGTTTGATGAAGACCACCAGACCACTTTTAGACTCCAGAGTCTGAAGACCAGCCACTAAGACCTCCTTGATGAAGACCAGACCACGATCAGCCTCCAGAAGTCTTGATGAAGACCACCAGACCACCTTTAAGATACCCAGAGGTCTTGATGAAGACCACCAGACCACCATCAGGACCTCCAGAGCTCTTGTGAAGACCACCAAACCACCATCAGGGCCTCCAGTGGTCTTGATTAGACCAAAACACCATCAGGCCCAGAGGTCTGACCTTAAGTAAGACTCCAGAGGTCTTGATGAAGCAGACCACATCAACTCCAGAGCTCTTGGTGAAGACCTCACCACCTTTAAGACTCCAAGAGGTCTTGCTGAAGACCACCAGACCACCATCAAGACATCCAGAGCTCTTGATGAAGACCACCAGACCACCTTTAAGACTCCCAGAGGTCTTGATAAAGACCACCAGACCACCATCAGAGACTCCAGAGATCTTGATGAAGACCACCAGACCACCATCAGGGCCTCCAGAGCTCTTGATGAAGACCACCAGACCACCATCAGGGCCTCCAGAGCTCTTGATGAAGACCACCAGACCACCTTTAAGACTTCCAGAGCTCTTGATGAAGACCACCAGACCACTTTTAAGACCTCCAGAGGTCTTGATGAAGACCTGACCACCCATCAACCAGAGCTTGATGAAGACCACCAGACCTCCTTTAAGACTCTCAGAGGTCTTGATGAAGACCACCAGACCACCATCAGGGCCTCCAGAGGTCCTGGTGAAGACCACCAGACCACCTTTTAGACTCCCAGAGGTCTTGATAAAGACCACCAGACCACTTTTTAGACCTCCAGAGGTCTTGATGAAGACCACCAGACCACTTTTTAGACCTCCAGAGGTCTTGATGAAGACCACCAGACCACTTTTAAGACCCAGACTTTGTGAAGACCACCAGACCACCTTAAGACCCAGAGGTCTTGATGAAGACACCAGACACAGACCACCAGACCTCCAGAGGTCTTGATGAAGACCACCAGACCACTTTCAGACCAGAGGTCTGATGAAAGACCCACCATCTTTCCAGAGGTCTGATGAAGACACCAGACCACCTTAAGATGTCCAGGGTCTTGATGAAGACCACCACCAGACCACCACCATAAGGACCTCCAGAGGTCTTGATGAAGACCACCAGACTACCATCAGGACCTCCAGAGGTCTTGATGAAGACACCAGACCACTTTTAAGACCTCCAGAGGTCTTGATGGTGAAGCTCAGGGTCTGGTTAGTCAGCCTAGAAGGTTCTAGACCCTTTGTCATAAAAACTAATAAAAAATGTTATAAAATCTGGGGAAAATAGAAAATTAATGTGAAATTGAGACTTTTGTCCCAAAATTACAAATCTTTCCTGTAAAATAGTGTATTTAAAAAAAATTGTCACTTTTTTCTTAAAAAAACAACTTTTGGTCATAGAACTGTGAATTTTGAAAAATTGACTTTTTCCTTCTAAAACCAAGAATTTTGTCGAACAATCACAAATCCTTGTCATTAAATCACAAAAAATTCAAAAATTCCAATTTAACTGAAAATTACAAATTCTTTCTTAAAAAATTGCTACTTAGGCAAAAAGGCAACTTTTAGACACAAAACTACAACTGTTGTAAAGTTGCTCATTTTTGTCTCATTTCAACTGTCTGTCCTAATATCAGAAATTTTGATGTTATTTTAAAAAAAGGCTCTTCTTCTTTTTGTTGTAAAGTTGTGACTTTTGTGGAATTCAGCATTTTAGTTGTGGAATCGTTTGGAACGTTTACAAAACTGTGATTTTGACACATAAAATCCTAAACTCACTGCTTGACGCCAGGGGCGCCGCTAGGGATTTTGGGCCCCATGAAAAGAATCTTTACCGGCCCCCCAACACAGCGCGCGAAATTTGTTGATGCTATTTTTGATCATCATAGGGGCCTCTCTGGGCCCCCCCTCAATCATGGGCCCCTATAATCCGTATCCTTTACCCCCCCTTTTCGGCGCCCCAGCTTGACGGTCTCCTGGTCCGCTCGCTCCAGTTTTTGATGCCAGTAACAAATTAAACGAGCTGTCAAATTGGTGCCATTCAGCATTTCTTCAGAAATGTTCTAGTTCCAAGTATGTGACTGGACCTCGAGTTTGACTAATATACCATATAGTTTTGTTGTAAAAAGCACATTTTTGTAATAAAATTGCAAATTTTATGTAACTGTAGCTTTATGTCCTGTAATCCCATTTCATTGCAATATCACAATTTTTTTTAAACTGCGAAATGACATTTTCCATTTAACAGAATTGAGACTAAAAAATTATAACTTTTTAGCAATTTTTGCAAAATTGCAACTTTGTATAATTTCAAACTTTTTGTCCTGAAATCATGAATTGATGTTGTAAATGTTTGTTGTACAATTGTAACTTTTGTGGAATTCTGCATTTTGTTGTAAAAATAGTTTACAAACGTTTACAAAAGTGTAACTTTTTGGGGTAGAATTTTTAATCCTAATACAGCTGTCACTCAAGAGACCACACCCCTAACTATGCATAAGATTTGTGGTCGAATATAACTTGAACAGATAAGGAACATCAAAAGTTCTCCTGTACAGTTGTCGTGATCATGAAACAGTGTTTGTACCAGGCTGTAAATATGTTTATTTCTGCTGTAAAGTTGGACGTCGTCAATGGAGACTGACTCACTGTTGGAGCCAGACCCTGGTGGTCAGTAGGGGAACTGCAGCTCCACCTATTTCTGCTCCAGGGACATCTTGAAAAAGCTTCTTTTTTTTTTTTTTGCTCCTTGGTCAACACCAAGCGCCAACATCTTCTGGGTCGAAGCCACAACAGAAACTGCAAATCCTCGACTGACCACTGGGGCTAAATCACGGCATTGTGAAAATGTTGTTGTTCATCTGAGGCGGGTCTTTTACACGCATCTGTGGACTTTGGTTCCAGATGAGACATTGGACTCCGGCGAGTTCAACGGTCATCTGCAGATGATGACGTTGAACCCAGGGACTCCCGTGCAGAGGTGAGCAGCTGAGCAAACCCAGCCTGGTGTTGTTGTGAGCAGCCGGGGATCATCAGGGCCGTCGTTCCCGCTGGCTTCCTTCCACCCAGAAACCGCGAGTGCTCCTCTGACCTCCCGTCCAGCATTCCTGGAGGACATCCTGAGGACGAACAATGCAGAGAACAAAGCTGAGGAGCCATTCCCAAGCCCCACTCCCCCCGTCCCCACACTCAGCTCGGACAATAACACCAGGATGGACGTGACGGCGGACCAATGGCACACCGCCGGAGGGTCGGCCCCCACCCCCCACCCCCCTGCAGGATCCTGCACCAGACCAGTTTGTCACGTCTACAAAGGGCCCTGTACCAGTTAGAGACGGCCAACACCGTCACATCTGGATTCGTGGGAAAATGTTACTGTTTGAAACCCCTCTGAGATTAACGTAATGACTAATTCCTCTTATTCAGGGCTACTTTTAAAACTAAACTGCACACGTGTCAAACTACTGACACCGAAAACTAGAATAACTGCGGTGAGTTGAGCAGCCAGGAGAGCGTTGAGCTGCTGTTTTAGGATTAAAAGTTACAATTCTACCCCAAAAAGTTACAATTCTACCCCAAAAAGTTACACTTTTACCCCAAAAAGTTACAATTCTACCCCAAAAAGTTACAATTCTACCCCAAAAAGTTACACTTTTACCCCAAAAAGTTACAATTCTACCCCAAAAAGTTACAATTCTACCCCAAAAAGTTACACTTTTACCCCAAAAAGTTACAATTCTACCCCAAAAGTTACACTTTTACCCCAAAAAGTTGCAATTCAATTACCCCAAAAAGTTACAATTCTACCCCAAAAAGTTACACTTTTACCCCAAAAAGTTACAATTCTACCCAAAAAGTTTACAATTCTACCCCAAAAAGTTACAATTCTACCCCAAAAAGTTACACTTTTACCCCAAAAAGTTACAATTCTACCCCAAGAAGTTACACTTTTACCCCAAAAATGTTGCAATTCTACCCCAAAAAGTTACAATTCTACCCCAAAAAGTTACACTTTTACCCCAAAAAGTTACAATTTACCCCAAAAAAGTTTACAATTTACCCCAAAAAGTTACTTTTACCCAAAAAGTACATTACCCCAAAAAGTTACCCCAAAAAGTTACAATTCTACCCCAAAATTCTACCCCAAAAAGTTACAATTCTACCCCAAAAAGTTACACTTTTACCCCAAAAAGTTACAATTCTACCCCAAAAAGTTACACTTTTACCCCCAAAAAGTTACAATTCTACCCAAAAAGTTACCACCCCAAAAAGTTTAATTCTACCCCAAAAAGTTACACTTTTACCCAAAAAGTTACAATTTTACCCCAAAAAGTTACAATTCTACCCCAAAAAGTTACAATTCTACCCCAAAAAGTTACAGTTTTACCCCAAAAATTTACACTTTTGTAAACGTTTGTTAAACAATTTTTACAACAAAATGCAGAATTCCACAAAAGTTACAATTGTACAACAAAAAGTTACAACATAAATTCATGATTTCAGGACAAAAAGTTGAAATTATACAAAGTTGCAATTTTACAAAAAATTCTAAAAAGTTATAATTTTTTAGTATTATTTATTAGTTATAACTCATTTTGTGGCAGCTGTAATTTTACAATAATTCACCATAGTATGACAAAAGTCTTGGTTTTGGAACAAAGATCCTTTCTTTACAGAAAAAGCTGTTTTTTAATGAAAAATGCCACATTTTTCTAAAAATTTGCAATTAACTTGAACAAATTGGTAATTCAAAGTCTCAATTCTGTTAAATGGAAAATGTCATTTTACAGTTTAAAAAATTGTGATTTTGCAATGAAATGGGATTACAGTACATAAAGCTACAGTTACATAAAATTTGCAATTTTATTACAAAAAATAGCTTTTCACAACAGAACTCTATACTATAAAATTTCCAATTTTACAGCATACATTGATGATTTTAGAGCAGAATATTACTATGAGACAAAAATTACAGTTTTATGACACAAAGTCATATTTTTATGTCAAATATTGAAATTTTTTCTGTGATGAAAGTTGATATTTTGCCACTAAAAGTTGCAATGTTAGATGAAAAAGTTACAATCTCAAAATGATTGCTTTCTTGCAAAAGAAGGTCCAGATTCTTCATAAAAGTCTAATGAGTAACTTTATGTCGAAGAAGAACTGAAGAAAACATAGTTCAGGAATCTGTTTTGAAGACAAGGCGTCAGTTTTGGTATCAGCATCAAAAACCTACAGCTGTAGCCATGGTGGCAGCAGCCTAGACAGAGAGGTCCAGAAGTCCTGAGGACACCTCCAGGACATCCAGTCAGAACCAGTGCAGAGACCTCAGGACTGGACTAATACGGTTGTATCTCCTGGTTCTAGTCAGGACCAGTGCAGAGACCTCAGGACCGGACTAATATGGTCATATATCCTGGTTCTAGTCAGGACCGGTCCAGCAGTGTTCTGGATGTCCTGCAGCTGTCTTACAGCTGGTTTAGAGTCCAGTGATCAGGCCGTTACAGTAGTCTAACCTGGTGGAGACGAACGCATGGATTAGTCTTTCTAAATCTGGTTTAGACACTATTCCTTTGATTCTGGTAATGTTTTTTAGATGGTAAAAAGCTGCTGGTGTTATTGCTTTAATGTGGCTGTTAAAGTTCAAATCTAAATCCAATATTACCCCTAAATTTCTGACCTGATTTTTAGGTTCTAGATAGAGTCTTAAGGTGACTGATAACACCTTCAACACCTGATGAACCAGTTAAACTGGCTCCTCTCCATGCCACGAACAGCGACTCTACTCCAAGTAGAGTTACTTCCTTATCGCGGTGGAGGAGTTTGAAGGCACAAATGATTACAGACGATGTGTTGTCGTTGGCAACTGCACATGGTAAGATGTCTCAAGACAAACTGGTCCTGGGAGATGGGTCAGACTAAGACCAATTCAGCTAAGGCTAAGAGCAAAAGAAAAATCAAATCCCTTGCCCAGACAAGGGTTACTGAGCTTCCTCTAAAACCACTGCTGATGTCTTTCACTCTTGGCATTACGTTTGATTCTTTTTTTTTTTCTTCGTCACTGGAATACTCTGTGATAAATGGGACATATACTGATGGAAACTCAGGCTTTGTCAGGATCCATGAACGTTCTGATCTCTGACGGCGGCCAGAACGGCGGCAGAGACGTGCAGAAAACGGCACCTGAACCCGATTACGGGAGTCTGAACACAGTTCATTTGGGCTCCGTCTGCTTCTGTTTGTCACAGCTCGCTTCGACATCACGGCAGAGAAAGGGGAGTCGGAGTCTGGTTCCAGCAGCGTTCAGGAGGTAATTACAGCCAGCTGCAGCTCCACCCTGGAGCGCCACCCTGGAGGCTGGCGAGGCCCGGCCCCCTCCGGTGCCAAACGGGGACGTCTAGCTTTCAGCCACCAAAAACCACATTGCCTTCTTTGAAAGAAACGGTTGTCCAATCAGAATCCAGTTGGTTACGTGTCGTCAGGTAGAATCCTGCTCATCTCCAGGGTGGTCAGTGCCGTTCACGCCGGGTGTTGAGCAGAAAAGACACCAGCTCATAACTAAAAACACTAAACGTGAAGCTTTCAAGCATTAACATGAAGGTCGTGAGGGCCAGTTTCCATAGATAACCATCCAGGCGCCGTCTAAATGAGCTAAATCTCTAAACAGTTAACTGATGTGGAAAAAATACCTGGATCCTTTACTACTTTGGGAACAATTCCCAGCATGCATCTGACCAGTGTACCTTAAATATTGTACCCCATAATGCAGTGGGCAACCACAGCAGTCAACACTGGCTTTTGAGATCATGTACCATATTTTCTGGACTATAAAGCGGACCTAAATATAAGCCGCACCCACTAAAATTCAAACGAAATAGAAATGTAACATTAATCACACTAAAGTTAGCTACAGTTAGCTGGCTCCCGTAAATATGTGACGTTAATTAAACTAAAGTTAGCTTCAGTTAGCTGGCTCCCATAAATATGTAACGTTAATCAAACTAAAGTTAGCTACAGTTACCTGCCTTCCATAAATATGTGACGTTAATTAAACTAAAGTTAGCTTCAGTTAGCTGGCTCCCATAAATATGTAACATTAATCAAGCTAAAGTTAGCTACAGTTAGCTGGCTCCCGTAAATATGTGACACTAATTAAACTATGGTTAGCTTCAGTTAGCTGGCTCCCATAAATATGTAACGTTAGTCAAACTAAAGTTAGCTACAGTTACCTGGCTCCCATAAATATGTAACGTTTATCAAACTAAAGTTAGCCTCAGTTAGCTGGCTCCCGTAAATATGTAACGTTAGTCAAACTAAAGTTAGCTACAGTTAGCTGGCTCCCATAAATATGTAACGTTTATCAAACTAAAGTTAGCTTCAGTTAGCTGGCTCCCGTAAATATGTGACGTTAATTAAACTAAAGTTAGCTTCAGTTAGCTGGCTCCCATAAATATGTAACGTTAGTCAAACTAAAGTTTGCTTCAGTTAGCTGGCTCCCATAAATATGTAACATTAATCAAACTAAAGTTAGCTTCAGTTAGCTGACTCCCGTAAATATGTAACGTTAGTCAACGTAAAGTTAGCTACAGTTAGCTGCCTCCCGTAAATATGTAATGTTAATCAAACTAAAGTTAGCTACAGTTAGCTGGCTCCCATAAATATGTAACATTAATCAAGCTAAAGTTAGCTACAGTTAGCTGGCTCCCGTAAATATGTGACATTAATTAAACTAAAGTTAGCTTCAGTTAGCTGGCTCCCATAAATATGTAATGTTAGTCAAACTAAAGTTAGCTACAGTTAGCTGGCTCCCATAAATATGTAACATTAATCAAGCTAAAGTTAGCTACAGTTAGCTGGCTCCCGTAAATATGTGACACTAATTAAACTATGGTTAGCTTCAGTTAGCTGGCTCCCATAAATATGTAACGTTAGTCAAACTAAAGTTAGCTACAGTTACCTGGCTCCCATAAATATGTAACGTTTATCAAACTAAAGTTTGCTTCAGTTAGCTGGCTCCCATAAATATGTAACATTAATCAAACTAAAGTTAGCTACAGTTAGCTGCCTCCCGTAAATATGTAATGTTAATCAAACTAAAGTTGGCTTTAGTTAGCTGGCTCTGATATATATGTAACTTTAATCAAACAAAAATTAGCTACAATTAGATGTAGCTACTTGTAGCTCTCGTAAATGAGTAATGTTAATCAAACTAAAACTGTTAATCAAACTAAAACTTTGTCACATATACGCCGCACTGGATTATAAGCTGCCGGTATCCAGGCTGAGAAATAAGATGTTTACATCGAAAGATTTTGTACCATAAGTGTTTATTCACATTCCTGAACTGATTGTTTCCGAACAGTGCCGGTAACACGGCGGTAAATGTATGATCAAACAAAATAGAAAAGTCATTGATGGTTTTTTTTCATTCAGTAGCCACAATGGTCAGACACACCTTGATTGTCCAATAATAACAGGTATTGATGCTAACAAAATGAATGTAGAGTAGCGTAGCCAACACAGGCTACTGAACAAAAACAGAATAGCCTTTAACTACTTGGTTTGTTTTTGGTTTTTGCACTTCCTGCTAGAGCGCCCCCTGAGAGCTGAAGAAACATTCATAGAAAAGCCGCATCTCTGTATAAGCCTCATGGTTTAAAGCGTGGGACAAAAGTAGCGGCTTATAGTCCGGAAAATACGGTACTATAATATGGAAAATATAAACATAGTATAGTTGTGGAGCTCCAGACTTCACTGAGCCCCCAGACTTCTGGTTTTATTTCAGGGGTATCTCCATCAGGTGACCCGAGCTTATCTTCAAATGATCCTTCAGGCCCCTGAGTTCAGAGAATGTTCTGGCTGTGATGTCGACACCACGGAAACACCTCATAAACATCTTCCCGCCGCTCTCTGACACTGAGAATCTGGATTTAATGGACTCTCCCTTGTATTTATCCGACCGAACACATCTGCTCAAACAGCCGACGACCAGGATCAGAGGTTGTTTATTGACAGATGGAGGCCCCTCCCCCACCCTCCCCACCGTTAACCCGGTAGGGAGTCTGGCGGGAGAGCAGGCAGGTGAATCCTTTCACTGTGAACTGGAAAACAGCGGAGACGCCTCTGAACTCCATCCCCCTGAAGTCCGCCCGCTGTTTTCAGAGAACAACGTCCAGAACTCTCACAGATATTCATCCATCCACAAACTCAGTCACATGATCAAAGATCAAGTCATCTGGAATCCTGATGGGCTGTTTTATAGATATATGGGGGTTCTGTCTGGGCGTTCCTACGTAGTAAAGCTGCTTTAATCTGTTCCACTTTTAGTTCAATTCAATTCAATTCAATTCAGTTCAATTTGAATAGCATATATTACAATGCACATTGTCTGTTGGCGCTTTACAGAATAAATAATAATTTATAGATAATAATTATCCATTAACTGGAAAACTAAGAATTCACTTCTATTCTGACTGATACATTGCTAGTATATAGACAGGTGGAGGTCAACGCTGGGATGGTCAGAGTAAGGAATTACAGGTTAGTATGTAGCTCTGGAAACTATGTCCTGCTAACATGTACAGAGAGAAAAAGAAAGAAAGAAAATGCGTTTGATATATGACTCAGTTGCTTTTCAGTTTGACATAGATAAATAAACCAAGCTAGCTGAGGCTAGCTGCTGCAACAGGACCTTTGAGGACAGTACAACGAGGGGTGGGGGGTGGTAGAAATTGAAGAAAATTTCTAAAGTGGAAAATGTGAGAGAGAAACCAGAAACAGTGACTTTACCATAAAGACACAGTTATAGCGAAGCTAAAATTCAGTAGTCTAAAATTGCTAAGAGAGGAAGAAATTGCTAAGAAATTTTGCTAGACATGACTATGTTAGCTTATTTTGGGTTAGCTCAAACTAACCTGTGAGGCTAAATAATGTTACCTTCTATTTCACCTTGGCTAAGCTATTTTAGCTTATAATGCTAACTGAGGTTAGCTAAGGTAAAATAAAAATATAATCTAGGCTATTTTAGCTTTGCTTCACTGATAGTAACCTATGATGCTAAAACATCACATGAAATTTAGTGCAACAAAGTTTTTTGAGCTTATGTGGTTTAGCTCCTGCTAACCTATGATGCTAATCAATGTTTCCCTTTAGCATTGCTAATATGTAGATACCAAAATGACTGGGAGACACTTAGCTAAAAGCCTGTGATAAGCATCCCCACCTGAACAAAATACAATTCAAACCCAAAATAAGAATATGGGCATGTAACAAAAATAGGAGAGCAGCCCATGTCCACTTTGGTGCTTCTGGTAATTTCACAATTTTAACCAAATCATACAAACAAAGAGTCATGTGAAAGCAGAGACTGCTGATCACAAATACGCCTAACTCATCATGATGAGACCAAAACTGGGCGAGGCAGACACCAAACAGGTCAGCTTTCTTTTTTGTTTGGTCTTATTATGTAAATGTATAGAGGTCTGAGTCAAAGACAGTTGTGTCTGGATGGAGTGTAGATGGAATGAATAACCACAGTGGTTTATCAGTGAAATATAATTTGTTTGCCAGTCTGGTACCTGAGAAGTGACACGCGGTGCCAAAATGTGAACAAATGGTACATAGACATAATTATGTTCAAACACCTGTAAAACTGCTCAGGCTCCATTTTTTAGCACCTGTTTTGCAGTTACTCACCAGGTCTTGCATTAATAATTCTCAGATGAACTGGGCTGCTATCCTATGATTCAAAGGCGGTTTTCATTCTAAGTCAGGTGTTTTTGTTTTTTCTTAGACAGAGATTTAAATTAAATGTAAATTTCTTACTACATTCCAGGTGACAGTAACACCTATCTTGATTCAGGCGCTTCTGCAATAATCTCACGTCTTCGGTTTCTTTTCAGACCAATCTTAAACATACAGCCCTTGAAATTGTGAAGATAAACTCTATTTATGTTGTATAAGTAATTTCAGACAGGGGGGACAAAAAATAGGCCTCATGGTGAAGAGGTTACATTAGTAGGTTGTAGTTGTAGGTAGAAGAACTGCAGCCTCTAGTGGTCAGTAGAGGAACCGCAAGTTCTAGTGGTCGGTAGAGGAACTGCAGCCTCTAGTGGTCAGTAGAGGAACTGCAGCCTCTAGTGGTCGGTAGAGGAACCGTGGTCTCTAGTGGTCAGTAGAGGAACTGCAGCCTCTAGTGGTCAGTAGAGGAACTGCAGCCTCTAGTGGTCGGTAGAGGAACTGCAGCCTCTAGTGGTTGGTAGAGGAACTGCAGCCTCTAGTGTTCGGTAGAGGAACTGCAGCCTCTAGTGGTTGGTAGAGGAACTGCAGCCTCTAGTGGTCGGTAGAGGAACTTCAGTCTCTAGTGGTCAGTAGAGGAACCACAGCCTCTAGTGGTTGGTAGAGGAACTGCAGTCTCTTGTGGTTGGTAGAGGAACTGCAGCCTCTAGTGGTCAGTAGGGGAACTGCAGTCTCTTGTGGTCAGTAGAGGAACTGCAGTCTCTAGTGGTCGGTAGAGGAACTTCAGTCTCTAGTGGTCAGTAGAGGAACCACAGCCTCTAGTGGTTGGTAGAGGAACTGCAGTCTCTTGTGGTTGGTAGAGGAACTGCAGCCTCTAGTGGTCAGTAGGGGAACTGCAGTCTCTTGTGGTTGGTAGAGGAACTGCAGCCTCTAGTGGTCGGTAGAGGAACTGCAGCCTCTAGTGGTCGGTAGACGAACTGCAGCCTCTAGTGGTTGGTAGAGGAACTGCAGCCTCTAGTGGTCGGTAGAGGAACCGCAGCCTCTAGTGGTCGGTAGAGGAACTGCAGCCTCTAGTGGTCAGTAGAGGAACTGCAGCTTCTTCATGAACATACATGGACAGGAACAACCACAGTGAGAAGGCTCAAGTATAAATCTTTTTAGTGGCTGATCTGAATTTCTCTGGAACATCTGCCATTTTTTTTTTCTTGGGTTCCTCCAGCAGACGGAGGAGGATTAATCTTTAATACCTCTGCCAGCACACCTTTGATCAGATGTTCACACTGCTCTTCGTCATGGATCTGGGATGTGGATGAGTCATTCCAGTGAATCACACAGGAAAGCAAACGTTTGATAAAAGAGGCCCGGGGGAGGGGGGGGGGGGGGGCTGGGGCAGTCCTCCTGGTTGGCCATCTCCTCTGTTGGCTTTTTCCACCAGCTGACCTGCCGGTCACTGCGTTCA
Organism: Hirundichthys speculiger; assembly: GCA_018398805.1. Classification (NCBI taxonomy): domain Eukaryota; kingdom Metazoa; phylum Chordata; class Actinopteri; order Beloniformes; family Exocoetidae; genus Hirundichthys; species Hirundichthys speculiger. Next base: position 148,798 of record JAGFBZ010000226.1, read on the forward strand.
GACGTCCTGGAGCCCCCGCCAGCCGAGGGGTCGGGTAGGTTTCTGTAAAGACCCCCCCCCACCACCACCACCACCCACCGTGGACAAAATACAATCCGTGGAAATGCTGGCGGGAACTCCTCGTTCACCTGAGGAGTCCCTTCAAAACAGATGTGAGCTCAGCTGGATGCTCTTAAAGACACGGAGCGCTCGGGTTTCAGCAGGGAGGAGTCCAGACGTGAGAACGCCACAGGAAGTGGGTTTATGGTGCCCATCCCTCCATCCCTCCATCCCTCCCGCCTCCCACCTTTCCTGGTCTTCATCACTGCGAGGAATTGAGCAGAGGAAGAACTCTCCTATCCTTCCTGGCTCTGCTCAGACTTCCCTCCATTGTTAGCTGCCATGGTACAGATGAGTAATCTGAGAACTCCTCAGATCAAACACTGATGCATGCTGGGAAAGTGTCAGTGAGGGTTGTCAACATGATGGATGGATGGAAACAAACAAACATTTCCCTTTAATTCATGTCATTTAGTAATTTTGTCTTTCTCCTGTTAAGTCTAGACAAGAGCCTGATTTTTTTAGATGATATTATCATGTATAATTATTATATTACACCTCTATAAAAGCAGATGTTTTGACAGTTTGTTGGTCTCATTCAGGCGTGTGTTAACTCAGTGCCAAGAGGGGAAGACATCAGCAATGGTCTTAGAGAAGGAATTCTTGCTGCTTATCCATCTGGAAATGGTTTTAAACCATTTTAGGACCATCTGGAGTTCAACATATTATAATAAAAAAAAATAGTTACAATAAAAGTAACAATTTTAATAAATTTTAATCCTTTGCAAAAAAAAACAATTAGTAATTCCTCACAAAAAAGTCATGATATTTAAAAAAAAAGAAAACAGTTTTTTTGGGGAAAAAATTTTAAATTTAAAAATCACAATAATAAACGAAAATAAGAAAAAAGATTTTTGCAAGAAAAAAACACCTTTTCAATAAAAATCACAGTTTTATGAGAAAACAATTGTAAATCACAGCATTTCATCACAAATACATCATACCCACTGTCAAGCACGGTGGTGGAGGGATGATGATGATGATGGTGATGATGGTGATGATGATGATGGTGATGATGATGATGATGATGATGATGATGATGATGATGATGATGATGATGATGATGATGATGATGATGATGATGATGATGATGATGATGATGGTGCTGCTGGTGATATGCTGCTGATGATGCTGGTGCTGCTGATGCCTGTGCTGCTGCTGATGATGATGCTGCTGCTGCTGCTGATGCTGATGCTGTGATGCTGGTGCTGCTGCTGCTGTGCTGCTGCTGCTGCTGCTGCTGCTGCTGCTGCTGCTGCTGGCTGCTGCTACTGCTGCTGCTGCTGCTGCTGCTGGCTGCTGCTGCTGCTGCCTGCTGCTGCTGCCTGTGCTGCTGCTGCTGCTGCTGGCTGCTGCTGGCTGCTGCTGCTGGTGCTGCTGGTGCTGCTGCTGCTGCTGCTGCTGTGCTGGCTGCTGCTGCTGCTGGTGCTGTGCTTCTGCTGCTGTGCTGGCTGTGCTGTGCTGGTGCTGCTGCTGCTGCTGGTGCTGCTGCTGCTGCTGCTGAGGGTGGTGCTGCCTGCTGCTGATGTTGCTGCTGCTGCTGCTGCTGGTGCTGCTGGTCCTCCTGATGCTGGTGCTGGTGCCTGCTGATGCTGGTGCTGCTGTCGGTGCTGCTCTGCTGCTGCTGCTGCTGCTGCTGCTGCTGCTGGGCTGCTGCTGCTGCTGGTGCTGCTGCTGGTGCTTGCTGCTGCTGCTGCTGCTGCTGCTGCTGTGCTGCTGCTGCTGCTGCTGCTGCTGGTGCTGCTGCTGCTGCTGCTGCTGCTGCTGCTGCTGTGTGCTGCTGCTGCTGCTGCTGGTGCTGCTGCTGCTGCTGCGTGCTGCTGCTGCTGCTGCTGTGCTGCTGCTGCTGTGCTGGTGCTTCTGCTGCTGCTTCTGCTGCTGGCTGCTGCTGCTGCTGCTGGCTGCTGCTGCTGCTGCTGTGCTGGTGCTGCTGTGCTGCTGTGCTGCTGCTGCTGCTGCTGATGCTGCTGCTGCTGGTGCTGCTGGTGCTGCTGCTGCTGCTGCTGCTGCTGCTGCTGCTGCTGCTGGCTGCTGCTCTGGTGCTGCTTTGCTGCTGCTGGTGCTGCTGCTGCTGCTGCTGGCTGTGCTGGCTGCTGGCTGTGCTTGGCTGGTGGCTGCTGCTGCTTCTGCTGCTGCTGGCTGCTCTGCTTGCTGCTGCTGCTGTGCTCTGGTGCTGCTGCTGGTGCTGGTGCTGCTGCTGCCTGCTGCTGCTGCTGGTGCTGCTTGCTCGCTGCTGCTGTGCTTGCTGCTGCTTGCTGCTGCTGCTGCTGCTGCTGCTGCTGCTGCTGCTGCTGCTGCTGCTGCTGCTGGCTGCTGCTGGTGCTGCTGTGCTGCTGCTGGCCTGCTGCTGTGCTTGCTGCTGCTGCTGCGTGTGCTGCTGTGTGCTGCTGCTGTGTGCTGCTGGTGCTGCTGCTGGTGCTGCTGCTGCTGCTGCTGGCTGGTGCTGCTGCTGGCTGCTGCCTGCTGCTGCTGCTGCTGCTTGCTGCTGCTGCTGCTGGCTGCTGTGCTGCTGCTCTGCTGTGCTGGTGCTCTGCTGCTGCCTGCTGCTGCTGCTGCTGCTGCTCTGATGCTGCTGCTGCTGGGTGCTGCTGTTGCTGCTGCTGCTGTGGTGCTGCTGCTGTGCTGCTGCTGTGCTGCTGCTGCTGGTGCTGCCTGCTGCTGCTGCTGCTGCTGTGCTGCTGCTGCTGCTGCTGCTGCTGCTGCTGCTGCTGCTGCTGCTGCTGCTGCTGTGCTGCTGTGCTGCTGCTGCTGCTGCTGCTGCTGGCTGCTGCTGCTGCTGCTGCTGCTCTGCTGCTGCTGGCTGCTGCTGCTGCTGCTGCTGCTTGCTCTGGCTGCGGCTGCTGCTGCTGCTGCTGCTGGCTGCTGTGCTGCTGCTGCTGCTGCTGCTGCTGCTGCTGCTGTGCTGCTGCTGGTGCTGCTGCTGCTGCTGTGGTGCTGCTGCTGCTGCTGCTGCTTTGCTGCTGCTGCTGCTGCGGCTGGCTGCTGCTGCTGGTGCTGCTGCCTGCTGCTGGCTGCTGTTGCTGCTGCTGCTTCTGCTGGTGCTGCTGCTGCTGCCTGCTGCTGCTGCTGCTGATGCTGTGCTGCTGCCTGTGCTGCTGCTGCTGCTGCTGCTGCTGCTGCTGCTGGTGCTGCTGCTGCTGCTGCTGGTGTGCTGCTGCTGCTGTTGCTGCTGCTGCTGCTGTGCTGCTGGTGTGGTGCTGTGCTGGTGCTGCTGCTGCTGCTGCTGCTGCTGCTGTGCTGTGCTGTGCTGCTGCTGCTGCTGCCTGTGCTGCTGTGCTGCTGCTGCTGCTGCTGCTGCTGCTGCTGCTGTGCTGCTGCTGCTGGTGCTGTTGCTGCTGCTGCTGCTCTGTGCTGGCTGCTGCTGCTGCTGGTGCTGTGATGCTTCTGCTAGCTGCTGGTGCGTGCTGCTGCTGCTGGGTGCTGCTGCCTGGCTGCTGCTGGTGCTGGTGCTGCTGGGTGCCTGGTGCTGTGTGCTGTGCTGCTGATGCTGATGGTGGTGATGCTGCTGATGCTGCTGCTGCTGCTGCTGCTGCTGCTGGGGTGCTGATGGTGATGATGATGATGATTTGGGGTTCTCTTGGACACCTTACCTGGACACCATTGGGTCATGCAGCAGGACAGTGACCTTCTTCATGGGTCTACTGGACTCTGGCCCAGCTGTGAAGCACGGTTGTGGAGGGATGATGGTTTGGAGTTAGATAACAAAAAAAGCATGACTCAAAACCAATCAATGTTTGGAAGGGTTCTAGCTGACCCTTCAGTTCTCATCCTGAACCCTCCAGTTCTGGTCCAGACCCTTCAGTTCTCATCCAGAACCCTCTTGTTCTGGTCCAGACCCTTCAGTTCTCATCCAGAACCCTCTTGTTCTGGTCCAGACCCTCCAGTTCTGGTCCAGACCCTTCAGTTCTCATCTTGAACCCTCTTGTTCTGGTCCAGACCTTCCAGTTCTCATCCAGAACCCTCTTGTTTTGGTCCAGACCCTCCAGTTCCCATCCAGAACCCTCCAGTTCTGGTCCAGACCCTTCAGTTCTCATCTTGAACCCTCCAGTTGTGGTCCAGACCCTCCAGTTCTCATCCTGAACCCTCCAGTTGTGGTCCAGACCCTTCAGTTCTCATCCTGAACCTTCTTGTTTTGGTCCAGTTCTGGTTCAGGCCCTCCAGTTCTGGTCCAGACCCTCTAGTTCTCATCCGGAACCCTCCACTTCTGGTCCAGACCCTTTCAGTTCTCATCCTGAACCCTCCAGTTCTGGTTCAGGCCCTCAAGTTCTGGTTCAGACCCTCCAGTTCTCATCCTGAACCCCCTTGTTTTGGTCCAGACCCTTCAGTTCTGGTTCAGGCCCTCCAGTTCTGGTCCAGACCCTTCAGTTCTCATCCTGAACCTTCTTGTTTTGGTCCAGACCCTCCAGTTCCCATCCGGAACCCTCCTGTTCTCATCCAGAACCCTCCAGTTCTGGTCCAGACCCTTCAGTTCTCATCCTGAACCCTCTTGTTCTGGTCCAGAACCTTCAGTTCTCATCCTGAACCCTCCTGTTCTGGTCCAGTACCTCCAGTTCTGGTCCAGACCCTTCAGTTCTCATCCTGAACCCTCTTGTTCTGGTCCAGAACCTTCAGTTCTCATCCTGAACCCTCCAGTTCTGGTTCAGGCCCTCCAGTTCTGGTCCAGACCTTCCAGTTCCCATCCGGAACCCTCCAGTTCTGGTTCAGGCCCTCCAGTTCTGGTCCAGACCCTTCAGTTCTCATCCTGAACCCTCCAGTTCTGGTCCAGACCCTTCAGTTCTCATCCTGAACCCTCTTGTTCTGGTCCAGACCCTTCAGTTCTCATCCTGAACCCTCTTGTTTTGGTCCAGAACCTCCAGTTCTCATCCTGAACCCTCCAGTTCTGGTCCAGAACCTCCAGTTCTCATCCTGAACCCTCTTGTTCTGGTCCAGACCCTTCAGTTCTCATCCTGAACCCTCCTGTTCTGGTCCAGTACCTCCAGTTTTGTCCTGGACTGCCGTGGTTCTGGACTGCCGTGGTCCTTCTCATTGGTTTCACACCTTGGTGGCGCGGCGGCGTTTTCGGACCTTGGAGGAATGTGCTGACGGCCCGCACCTCCTCAGCTGCGCCATGGCAACGGCCACATTCCTGGGAGCCACTGACCGGCGGCGCTGGAATGCAATTAGCACCTATTAGAGAGAGCTGGAGGAGGCCTGTCAGAACCGGAGGCAGAGCGGACCGCCGGCTCAGACCGGCCCGGTCACAAACACACCCAGCCGGGAAATCGCTTCAAACGGTCTCGGATCCTGGTCACAGGTTTCCACCAACTTCTGCTTTAATTTGTTCTAAAATGTGATCCGATCCTCATCTGGGTGGCAACAAGAGACACACTGATGGTGAAGTACATCAGAGCCCGGTTGACCCAGTCAGGTTCTCTGGACTCTGCACAACCCGGTTGACCCAGTTTGGTTCTCTGGACCCTGCTGAGCCCGGTTGACCCAGTCTGGTTCTCTGGACTCTGCTGAGCTCGGTTGACCCAGTCCGGTTCTCTGGTTTCTGCTGAGCCCGGTTGACCCAGTTTGGTTCTCTGGACCCTGCTGAGTCCGGTTGACCCAGTCTGGTTCTCTGGACTCTGCGCAGCCCGGTTGACCCAGTTTGGTTCTCTGGACCCTGCTGAGCCCGGTTGACCCAGTCCAGTTCTCTGGACTCTGCTGGACAGTAAACGTCTGTCGGTAACGGTCCTGTGTTTGTGTCAATGTCACGATTTTTTCATTACGTTTTATTCTAAAACAAAAATGTGTAATTCTACAAAAATTGTGATTTTACAACAAAAAAATGTTTTGTCAAAAAAAATTATAAAATTTTTGACATGAAGTCACAATTTTGTGGTATTAAGTTTGAAAAAAGTCAATGTTTTGAGATTTTATGACAAACATTTGCTTTTTACAAAAAAGTTGCAATATTTTTGCAATTTTAAATTAAAAATTCTTGATTTTTAGGACAAAAATATGAGTTAAATCAATATTCTACTACACAGAGGTGCCGGTCCTGTGTTTGTGTAAATGTCACGATTTTTTTCACGATGTTTTATTCTAAAACAAAAACGTGTAATTCTACAAAAATTGTGATTTTACAACAAATAATTATGTCAAAAAAATTTATAAAAAATTTAGATTTAAGGACATGAAGTCACAATTTTGTGGTATTAAGTTTTTAAAAAAAGTCAATATTTTGAGATTTTATGACAAACATTTGCTTTTTACAAAAAAGTTGCAATATTTTTGCAATTTTAAATTAAAAAATTCTTGATTTTTAGGACAAAAAGATGAGTTGAATCAATATTCTACTACACAGTGGTGTGATATTAAATGAAAAAATCCCGATTTTGTGAAATTTGGGGTTTTATGATGTTTTTTTATTATTGGCAAAAAAGTGTTTCCATTATTTTATTGTTGTAGAAATAAAAGACGTCATTTTAAAAAGAAGAGCTGCAGTTATATTATATTATAAATAAGTGTAAATGAACTGAATGTGACCATTTCGCTCTGCCTCAGGAACAACTGTTGGAGCAAAACTGGAGGAAGAAACATCCATTTACAGATGATTTGGTTCTGACACCAGCAGAAACAGGTCCTGCTGCTGAGGTTCCTCAGTCTTCCTCTCTGGCTCCACTGACTCCTCCTACTTTTACACCTGACGGCTCGTTAAAGGTTCAATCATGTTTCTTTTTTCTTCAGCGTAGAATAACAATGTTACTGATGTGGTGCTGATGCTGCTCGTAAACTCACGGATGTTGACCCGTGATGCTTCATGGTACCGGTCCAGTTATCTCCAGGAGCGTCTGACAGCTGGTTCCTTTGGAAACATGTACATTATTAGATTATAAATATCAGATTATTATTCAGTCAGACTAGCTGTAACCCTGTTGATTATATCAACTGGTTTCTAAATAAATGTATCATTTCTGGAATCATCCCGATGAAAACAGCAACATGAAACAAAAACACCCTGAACTGGAACATAAAAGTAATTTAAAAACTAGAGTGACTGAAGCTAACTTTAGTTTAACATTACATGTTTACGGGAGCCAGCTAACTAAAACTAATTTTAGTTTGCTTAACGTTACATATTTATGAGAGCCGGCTAACTGAAGCTAACTTTAGTTTGATTAACATCACATATTTATGGGAGCCAGCTAACTGTAGCTAACTTTAGTTTGACTAACGTTACACATTTATGGGAGCCAGCTAACTGAAGCTAACTTTACTTTGATTAACATCACATATTTATGGGAGCCAGCTAACTGAAGCTAACTTTAGTTTAATTAACATCACATATTTACGGGAGTCAGCTAACTGAAGCTAACTTTAGTTTGATTAACATCACATATTTATGGGAGCCGGCTAACTGAAGCTAACTTTAGTTTGATTAACATCACATATTTATGGGAGCCAGCTAACTGTAGCTAACTTTAGTTTGACTAACGTTACATATTTATGGGAGCTAGCTAACTGAAGCTAACTTTAGTTTAATTAACATCACATATTTACGGGAGTCAGCTAACTGTAACTAACTTTAGTTTGATTAATGTTACATATTTATGGGAGCCAGCTAACTGAAGCTAACTTTACTTTGATTAACATCACATATTTATGGGAGCCAGCTAACTGAAGCTAACTTTAGTTTGATTAACATCACATATTTATGGGAGCCGGCTAACTGAAGCTAACTTTAGTTTGATTAACATCACATATTTATGGGAGCCAGCTAACTGTAGCTAACTTTAGTTTGACTAACGTTACATATTTATGGGAGCTAGCTAACTGAAGCTAACTTTAGTTTAATTAACATCACATATTTACGGGAGTCAGCTAACTGTAACTAACTTTAGTTTGATTAATGTTACATATCTACCGGAGCCATCTAACTGTAACAGAAAAACATAACCTCCTTGGCGGAGGTAAAAATAATAATAATAATCAGATATCAATTTGAAGTCATAAAAGCAAACCATAAGTATAAACATCAGATTACTTATTAATTTTTAAAATAAGTCTCTTGTGTAGATATACCTTAAAACTGGAATATAAACGTATTTTGAAACTAAAGTTACTGGTAAACAAACGAGTGTCAAACTGGAAGGTTATTCACTATTATACCACATATAATATAAAACTAATCAATTTAATATATTATACCATACTAATCTACAAACAGGATTTGTGTATGTAGATTTAATTATTTACACAATAATAAAAATATTAACTATAATGTTCATTTTTTTAACAAGTATCACCTCATTGCACCTTAAAATGTATCAATCTGCTCCAGAATAATTTTATATAATAGTCTACAGAATACTAACTAACAGTGTTTCATACACTGTCCGTGTATAATAATAATAATAATAACAATAATAACCTAAATACTGTCAGATCCTGATATTATTTCTTCTCCATTTTCAGTAAAATCAGCGTGTATTTCCAACGCCGGTATCTTTCAGTCTGAGGGGGAACACAATCGAGCTTTTCTTGAACAAACATTTACTGTTCCAGAGGAGGCCTGGGGCTCCTGATTAGCTCTTCAGGCTTTATTCGAGCAAACAAAAAAAAAGTTTTTCAACTCTACTTTGTCTTTGTCAGATTCAAACCGGACAGAAGAATAGAACTAGTTGACCTGAAACAGGAGCGTAGGAGTATTTATACAAACCTCCTGGCACCTGTAAGCTAGCTAACCATCGACAACTTTAACGTGATTAATATTACACATTACTCGAGCTGATCTTCGTTGTCGGGGAGATCTCGTTTTCTTCGCTGTGACCTCAACAAAAACTAAGCTAAACTAAATTAACTTCCTCAAATGTTTCCTTCTTGTATACGTTTGTATTTTTGAATACAAAACAACCTGACAACCTGAAAACCTGAGGTTCCGACCCGACCCAAATCAGGTCTCAGGTCCATTCAAAAGACGTGACTCCGGGTTCGGGTCGGAATCGGTACAGTTAGTCTCGGGTCCGGTCGGTGCTCTCTGACAGGCTGGGTCCACGTTTACTCCAGAGAGGTAAAGATATTGGCGGTGGCAGCCAATGTCAGGACTCGGGGCAGTTAAATGATTATTAATTAACGTGGCATGTTTGTCGTGAAACAATTGTGTTTTCGTAGCGTGTTATTAGCGGTTTGCTAATTAATAATCATTTAACTGCCCAGAGTCCTGACATTGGCTGCCACCGCCAGTATCAGGACTCTGGGCAGTTAAATGATTATTAATTAACGTGGCATGTTTTCCGTGAAACAATCGTGTTGCCGTAGCGTGTTATTAGCGTGTTATTAGCGGTTTGCCCGGCAGCTGTAAAGCACAACGGATCACCAACATGACAACGCTGGATGAGAGAGCATATTCATGACACATCCTGACTGGTGTAGGCTATTAGCGTTAGCAGTTGCTACCAATAGCATCTGTATCCACAAAGAAAATAACGACGTGGATTTATTGTTGTTTACATCACGTAGCCTATGTAGCAACTGAACCGGTAGAAGAAGACAACTTTAGGTAAGAAAATCAAGTTTTATTCAACGCTAGACAACTTTAACATGAGCAACTATGGACTGGATTGTCTCGGTTCTATTCGGGTAACTCGGTTCGGTTCGTGGTCGGAAACTAAAGACTCGGGTCGGGTCGTTTCCTGGTTCCAAATATTGCGGGTCCATTCGGGTTCGGACTCCTGGATTTATGATAATAGCTCGGGTCGGGTTGGTTTCGGGTCAAATTTTCACGGGTCCATTCGGGTTCTGGTCCACCTCTACCATAGACCTCCTGACACTGTTGGACCCTAGTGGCCAGGAGAAGAACTGCAGCCCTTCTTATTTCCAGGATGGCTCCAACCCAGAACTTTCTGGAACTGAGGTTTTCTTAAAAAGCAGCCCCTTGTAGTTGTTCTCTGTTTTGAGACTGATTTTATTGATTTAATTTAAACATCTGGACGCTTCATGGCGCATACAGGAGCTCCGACAGAACATATGAGCTTGTGTTGAACTTGACCTCCGTGTGTCCCGGTAAATAATAAAAGCATTACGGCGGAGGCTGAGCAGGCCCGCGGCGTTAACAGCATATTGCCTTTTCATAAAGCCGAGCGCTGGGATTGAGAGGAGACCTCGGAGGGGTTTCTGGCTGCTCCGCTGCTCAGAGGAAGAGGCAAAAATGAGCTTTTCATTCGAGCCTTGGCACCGTGTCCGTCCAAGCGGGTCTTAAAGGGGGCGGCGTGGAGACCGGCCTTCTCAGTGTGCGCTCCACGTTTTCCTCAGGCACATCCAAAATAAAAGCCCCACAGCGCTTTTGTCGGTGATGACTGCACAACTTCAGCACAACCAAGTGTCTTTTTTTTTTTTTCCACCGGGCCACAGAGCAGAAGGACCGGCGCTCATTGTTGGACGGTTTCCCTCGGTGAACATGATTCTGCTTCATGAACCTGCAGCAGGGCTCTCTGCATCAGAGCTGAGCTTCGTGTGATTTCAATCAGCCAGGCTCAGGAAGGTTCTTGCACCATTACGGCAAAAAAAACGACAATTCCCACTTGAGAAAACACTCGACAACAGAGGGAATAAAAACTTCCAGGAAGAAAACGTCCAACAAAGCTAGAGTCCAGATGAGTGGCAGCGTGCTTTCAGTGTGAGGGCGAGCACAATCAAGCTTTTCTTGAACAAACATTTACTGTTCCAGTGGAGGCCTGGGGCTCACTGATTAGCTCTTCAGGCTTTATTCGGGCAAACAAAAAGTTTTTTTTAATTCCACTGTGTCTCCGTCAGAGTCAAACTGGACAGAAGTGAGGGAGGAAGTGTAGTGTACAAATATTTGAGCCCTGTTTCACACCTGCTGGACAGCTGTTACACGTTTACCAGCTAACATGAGGTAACTTTAACAGGATTAATACGAATTAACGACAGCCAGCTGACTTTAGCTCAGTTTAAATTATAATATGGTACTAGTTTACTGGAGCCAGCTGGCTTCAGCTAACTTTAATTTACTTAATGTTTCAAGGCTTAATAGAGCCAGCTAACTTGGCTTCTGTTTCTGAAACTGAGTCAGCTGCCTGAAACATCAGATATCTGAATCCAGGAACGTTACGCTGTCAATAAACAGATTACATTACACTGACAGAGGTAGCTTGTAGGCTAACACCTTAGCTCTGACTTCCTAGTATATCATTCTCCAATCAATAAAGCAGTTTTAGGGATGTCATTTGCTTTGCTGGGTGTTCATGTTTGCCACCTTCATGACTCTTCATGACTCTTCTCAAGATATTTGCGGTTCATCACTCGTCCAACCATCAATTTCCCCCGAGGATTTTTCTGAAGCCAGCCAAATAAAGCTAACTTTAGTTGAATTAACGTTACATTTTTACGGGAGCCAGCTGACTAAAGCTAACTTTAGTTTGATTAACATTACATATTTACGGGAGCCAGCTAACTGTAGCTAACTTTAGTTTCCTGCCATTATCATTGATTGGATTTAATATTATAATTTTAGTTAATGATATTTGCTCGGGAGTAATGCACTGGGTCTCTGTAAAGCGCCTAGAGACAATTGTCATTGTAACAGACACTATACAAATAAAATTGAATTGAATTGAATTGAATTGAATTTAGTTTGACTAACGTCACATATTTACGGGAGCCAGCTAACTGTAACTAACTTTAGTTTGATTAACATTACACAATTACCGTAGCCAGCTAACTAAAGCTAACTTTGATTTAATTCATGTTTTATATTTAAGGGAGCCAGCTACCTAAAGCTAACTTTAATTTGATTAATGTTACATATTAACAGGCGCCATCTAACTAAAGCTAACTGTAATTTAATCAACGTAACATATTTACTGGAGCCAGCTAAATAAATCTAACTTGCATTTGATAATGTTACATATTTACCGGAGCCAGCTAACTAAAGCTAACTTTAGTTTAATTAACATTACACAATTGCGGGAGCCAGCTAACTAAAGCTAACTTTAGTTTGATTAACATTACACAATTGCGGGAGCCATCTAACTGTAGCTAACTTTAGTTTGACTAACGTTACATATTCATGGGAGCCAGCTAACTGAAGCTAACTTTAGTTTAATTAACATCACATATTTACGGGGGCCAGCTAGCTGTAACTAACTTTAGTTTGATTAACGTTACATATTTACCAGAGCCAGCTAACTAAAGCTAACTTTAGTTTGATTAATGTTACACAATTACGGGAGCCAGCTAACTAGAGCTAACTTTAGTTTAACATTACATATTTACAGGAGCCAGCTAACTAAAACTAATTTTAATTTGCTTAATGTTACATATTTATGGGAGCCAGCTAACTAAAGCTAACTTTAGTTTGATTAATGTTACATATTTACTGGATCCAGCTAACTGTAGCTAACTTTAATTTTATTATTGTTACAAATTTACCGTAGCCAGCTGACTAAAGCTAACTTTAGTTTGATTAATGTTACATATTTACCGGAGCCAGCGAACTAAAGCTAACTTTGATTTAATTCATGTTTTATATTTACGGGAGCCAGCTAACTAAAGCTAACTTAAATGTAATTAATGTTACATATTTATGGGAGCCAGCTAACTAAATCTAACTTTAGTTTGATTAACATTACATATTTACAGGAGCTAGCTAACTAAAGCTAACTTTAGTTTGATTAATGTTAAATAATTACCAGCACCAGCCAACTAAAGCTAACTTTTGTTGATTAATGTTACATATTTACTGGAGCCAGCGAACTAAAGCTAACTTTGATTTAATTCATGTTTTATATTTACGGGAGCCAGCTAACTAAAGCTAACTCAAATGTAATTAATGTTACATATTTATGGGAAAAGCTAACTAAATCTAACTTTAGTTTGATTAACATTACATATTTACAGGAGCCAGCTAACTAAAGCTAACTTTAGTTTGATTAATGTTAAATAATTACCAGCACCAGCCAACTAAAGCTAACTTTTGTTGATTAATGTTACATATTTACTGGAGCCAGCGAACTAAAGCTAACTTTGATTTAATTCATGTTTTATATTTATGGGAGCCAGCTAACTAAAGCTAACTTAAATGTTATTAATGTTACATATTTATGGGAGCCAGCTAACTAAAGCTAACTGTAATTTAATTAGCGTTACATATTTACCGGAGCAAGCTAACTAAAGTTATCTTCAGCTTTCTAAATATTAATATAGATATAATTAAAGGTTGTTTTACGCTTCTGCATGCCACTCTGCCATCACTGGCATTACAAGTTTACAGGAGCCAGCCAACTGTAGCTAAATTTAGCTTGTCAAACAGTACGAGTTTAAAGGAGTCAGCTAACTGTAGCTAACTTTAAACATAAGTTTACAAGACCTAGCTAACTGTAGCTAACTTTAAACATACGTTTACAAGACCTTGCTAACTGTGGCTAACTTTAAACATTTCAAGTTTACAGGAGCCAGATAACTGTACCTAATTTTAGCTTGTTAAACAGTACATATTTACAGGAGCCAGCTAACTTTAGCTCACTTTAACTAACATTACAAATTCCTCTACACAATGATTTTTTTTTTTTTTAATGCTATTTATACTCTAGCTGGTTTCTGCGTGACGTGGTGTTGTGTTGGATATATTCTCTCCTCGGCAGGACAGAATTACATCGCAGACTTGAACGTCTGAGGTTTGTCTTGGCGTTACTGCAGCTCTAACACTCCGGAGTCTAAAATGGGCCAGAACTGAACCAGGAGACTTAGTCACAACACAAACTTGATGTTAGAGTCTTCGGTACATTGTGACCAAATATGTAATTGCTGGTCTTTGCTTTTGCAGGGCAGCGTGGGCAGTCGTAAATTAGAGGTTTGAGATCCCAGACGACTGACATCTGTCCTGACAGATCCTGTAGTGGCTCCAGAGTCTCGTATGAACGACCCGGGACAGTAAAAGTCTGTGCGGGATGAGAAAATCTGGTTCATTCAGGACACGGCACACACAACTAAAGCTGTGCGATTCGACCTAAACTCTCTAATCTGTGTACATAAAAGTGTGTTTCTGTTTTCTTACAGAGATAATTACGGTTTATTTCCTGGTTTTATCCAGCAGTAAATCATTTAAGTGAAGTTTACAGAGAATGTACTATGATGGAGACTCCCACTGGGAGCAGCTCGGCTGTAATTGTGGAGGATTCACATGTTTCCTCCATAACAGGGAGGATATGAGGCATGTTTATACACAAACACGGCTGCATGCGTGTGTGTGTATGTGTGTGTGTATGTATGTGTGTGTGTGTGTTTCCTCCACACAGTTCCCATGGTGAGAAATTCCTGTCATCTCCAACACACACATGTGTGTGAAGTGTGTGCTGTGTTTCCATGTGGCAGCGTTACGTCAGCGGCCGTTCAACTCTGCTTGTGTTCAGCCTCGTCACTCGTCTTCATTTCCTGTGCAGCGGCGGCGTCTTTGCCGGGGCGTTTCAGCTCTGCATGCGCCCCGACTGTCACCGGCAACCGCGCAGAAACCACACACGTGACGTTCTCCCTGCAGGCCCCGCAGATGCAGACGCCCTCTGCTGGCCAGACGCAAAACCGCAGCAGCGATGGCTCCAATGCAGCCTTTCTCAACCTTTTTTCAGTCACGACGCCTTTCAAAAGTGAATTAAAATCTCACGACACCCCAAGTAAAATATAATCCAAAGCTCCGACTGTAAATGCATCCGTCCCGTTTATTTAGTTTAAATAACCTGAACAGGATAACTGCACCAGAGTAGGCCTCAGCAGGAAAGCTTCTCTTCATCCGTGATGTGCTTGCTTCCATCCATCATCCTTGTATCGCCTCTTTTTAGCCTTATCGCTAGCAGCTAGCTTTGGTAGCTATGGAGCAGATTCAGAGCTGGTGGATGAAGGCTTGATGAAGAAGTCGGCTCCTCTGTGATGTTCCGTTTTCCTTTTTAGAAAACCATCCATGATGCTGCTAAAAAGTTCTCTTTGCTATCTGTGAAATAAAATTCCAGCGGTTAAATGATATTACGACGTAAGCTAACTGGGCAGTCACGTTGACCTTACGCTGAACCCCGTACTGACGTTGTTAACATTGGGAAATGGGCATGTGAGACATATTTTATTATTCATTTCATGTCCAATTATGTATCTTATTCATTTATTCATTCATTCATTCATTTATAGGCAAAATAGTATGTATTTATGTATGCATTCATATATTTATACAGCGGTTCCTCTACTTACGAAATTAATTGGTTCTGGAAGTAGTTTCGTAACCTGAAAATTTCGTAAGTAGAGACGTGTTTTCCATGTAAATGTCCTAATCCGTTCCAAGTCCCCCAAAATTCAAAAAAATTTTTTTTCATAAATTATAAATAATACATGAAATGACATAAAAACCTGTCAGAAATACATGTTAGAACTATAAAAGCCCTCAGAGAGCTCAGACCTCCACTAAACGCAACAATTATGGAAAATTTGAAAGTGATCCAGAATCCAGGATTTCTTCTGGATCAGAACCAAAATTGAAATCAGTTCTTCCTTTTCACATTTCTGACAACTCCTGAAAATTTCATCAAAATCCATCCGGAACTTTTTCAGTTATCTTGAACACAGACAGACAGACAAACGCCTGGCAAAAACAAAACCTCCTTGGTGGAGGTAAAAGTTGTTTGTTTACCTGGGTTGCTGGGTTACAGCTAGCATACTAAGACAAGGGGCCCTCCTAGCCAATGGGATGCCAGGAAGATGCTAAGCGATAGCCAATGGCAGAGCAGCTCGGACGCACCGCTTTCAAACCGAGATACAGAGCCGACAGCTATGTTTACGTTCAGTAAACTCTGGGAGCTGCTAGTAGCAGCGCTACTGGATTTCTGCCTTTACGTATCCTGAAATTTCTTTTCGTAACAAGAGGCAATATTTACCCGTTGAGGCGTTTCGTAACCTGAAAATTTAAACTTAAAATTTAAACTTCAACTTATGTATTTATTTAATTCTGTGATTAGGGGTGTCGTCTCTTGATTGACAGCTGGCTCTGGTTAATGGCTCCCTGTCATGACTTTAGCTACTTAGTGCTGTTTTGCGCCGACTTCTGAGCTAAAGAAGAGCTAGCAGAATAAAGACGTAGCAGAGCGTAATCGTTTTTATTTCAAAGATGATATGGCTCGCTGTGCCGTTAGCTGTACTCACAGACCTCTGTGACCGGTTCTGGGACCGGTCTGGAAGGGATCATGGGTAAAGTTGGAAGCTGCTAGTCAGGTCTGACCAGTGGACACCAGCCAGACTCTATGAGAGGAGCTGGACATATTTACGGGAGCCAGCAACCCCCTAACCCTAACCCTCTAACCCTAACCCTAACCCTAACCCCTAACCCCTAACCCCTAACCCTAACCCTAACCCTAACCCCCTAACCCTAACCCTAACCCTAACCCCCCCTAACCCCTATCCCTAACCCCCTAACCCTAACCCTCTAACCCTAACCCTAACCCCCTAACCCTAACCCTAACCCCCTAACCCTAACCTAACCCTAACCCGAACCCTAACCCCCTAACCCTACCCTAACCCTAACCCCCTAACCCCCTAACCCCCTAACCCTAACCCCCCTAACCCTAACCCCCTAACCCCCTAACCCCTAACCCTAACCCTAACCCCCTAACCCCCCTAACCCCTAACCCCCTAACCCTAACCCCCTAACCCTAACCCTAACCCTAACCCGAACCCCCTAACCCTAACCCCCTAACCCTAACCCTAACCCTAACCCTAACCCTAACCCTAACCCTAACCAACCCTAACCCCTAACCCTAACCCCTAACCCCTAACCCCCTAACCCTAACCCTAACCCCCTAAACCCCCTAACCCCCTAACCCTCTAACCCTAACCCTAACCTAACCCTAACCCCCTAAAACCCTAACCCTAACCCTAACCCCTAACCCTAACCCTAACCCCCTAACCCCTAACCCTAACCCTAACCCTAACCCTAACCCTAACCCCCCCTAACCCTAACCCTAACCCTAACCCTAACCCTAACCCCTAACCCCCCTAACCCCCTAACCCTAACCCTAACCCTAACCCTAACCCCTAACCCTAACCCCTAACCCTAACCCTAACCCTAACCCCAACCCTCTAACCCTAACCCTAACCCCGTAACCCTAACCATAACCCTAACCCTAACCCCCTAACCCTAACCCCCTAACCCTTACCCTAACTGATGGTGATGTCCACAGGTTTTCTACGGAGTGCCTTTGAAGCCTCTTTGGCTTCGTACCGCAGGTTACCAGCTATTTGCCATCTGAAGTACAACGAAGCAGGTTTCGAAACCACTTTTCAGAAACCTCCAGGCTGCACGAGCCAGATGTGGCGCAGATTTCAGCTGGTAGCTCGGACATGCAATACGGCGAGTGTTGCGACGGGCCAGATGTGGTGCAGAGGCCCGAGGAAACGTTCCTGGTGGACATCTGGCTGAGTTTACTCAGCTGCACGGCGGTTGAGTCAGTTCAGCCCGTCGAGGTCCAAACGTGAGCCAAAGAAAACCGCTGACGCCGGCCAAGTTTGGGCCAAACATCCTTCGCCATTCAGACAATTCAGCCCATTTTTCTTCCCACCAATATTGGTAAACATGCTTTATTTTATTTGTGCTTAAAAGCCATCCAAGATGCAAAACTTTAATGATTGTGTTTTCTGATGGCCTGACACACGTGCTCTTTAGTGGGATCAGACGAAGACATGAATAAACCTGTTTACGGACAACAACCACCGCTGAGACTTCTGTAGCTGTAATTTGGAGCGGACGGTGCCAGCGCTCTTTCCCAGCATGCTCGTTCATTTAAGTATTACAGTGGATTTAATATAATGTTCACGCTGAAGCAGCGTCGATGGGACGATTGCTCCGGTTGTGAGAAAAGCTGCGTAGGAAGCAGGACGTCACCTGACATGACGGTCTGATGACACGGGCTTTTATTGTACTTTAACTTGTGATTATGGATCAGCTTCCATAAAATAAGAACTCTAATAAAGACTCTTCTGGAAGACCGGAGGATTCGACCGCAGGCAGAGCTCAACGCTGCCTGGAGACCACAAAGATCTCAGGACCGTAGGGTCCACCAGCCTTCACGGATCCTGAAACTGGCTTCACTAAAACACGTGTTTTGAACCTCTGGTCACATGGAGGACAATAAATGATTAAAACGGCAGATAAGTCAGAAAACACGTCTTTACATGTCTATATGAACCTCCATGTGTCTTTACGTGTCTCTGTATCTTCATGTAGCTCTTCTCTGTGTGCCTCTACGCAGCTCTACTCTGTGTGACTCTACGTAGCTCTACTCTGTGTGCCTCTACGTAGCTCTACTCTGTGTGCCTCTACGTAGCTCTACTCTGTGTGCCTCTACGTAGCTCTACTCTGTGTGCCTCTACGTAGCTCTACTCTGTGTGCCTCTACGTAGCTCTACTCTGTGTGCCTTTACACAGCTCTACTCTGTGTGACTCTACACAGTTCTACTCTGTGTGACTCTACATAGCTCTACTCTGTGTGCCTCTACGTAGCTCTACTCTGTGTGCCTCTACGTAGCTCTACTCTGTGTGCCTCTACGCAGCTCTACTCTGTGTGACTCTACGTAGCTCTACTCTGTGTTCCTCTATGCAGCTCTACTCTGTGTGACTCTACACAGCTCTACTCTGTGTGCCTCTACGCAGCTCTACTCTGTGTTCCTCTATGTAGCTCTACTCTGTGTGACTCTACGCAGTTCTAGCTCTACTCTGTGTGCCTCTATGTAGCTCTACTCTGTGTGCCTCTACGTAGCTCTACTCTGTGTTCCTCTACGTAGCTCTACTCTGTGTGACTCTACGTAGCTCTACTCTGTGTGCCTCTACGTAGCTCTACTCTGTGTGCCTCTACGCAGCTCTACTCTGTGTGACTCTACGTAGCTCTACTCTGTGTGCCTCTACGTAGCTCTACTCTGTGTGACTCTACATAGCTCTACTCTGTGTGCCTCTACGCAGCTCTACTCTGTGTGCCTCTTCGTAGCTCTACTCTGTGTGACTCTACGTAGCTCTACTCTGTGTGACTCTATGTAGCTCTACTCTGTGTGCCTCTACGCAGCTCTACTCTGTGTTCCTCTACGCAGTTCTACTCTGTGTTCCTCTACGCAGCTCTACTCTGTGTTCCTCTACGCAGCTCTACTCTGTGTTCCTCTATGTAGCTCTACTCTGTGTGCCTCTACGTAGCTCTACTCTGTGTTCCTCTATGCAGCTCTACTCTGTGTTCCTCTATGTAGCTCTACTCTGTGTGCCTCTACGTAGCTTTTTACTTTGTACATCTATGCATCTTTACGTATATCTACGTGTTTTTATATCCTGTATATCCACATATTTTTACGTGCCTCTACGTAGCTTTATGAACATCTACATATCTGCACGTACACACGTCTATGTATCTTAACTCAATGTATGCGTATGTATGGTTACATATCTTTACATGCTTCTACGCATCTTTAATCTACATACCTCTATATATTTCTATTTCATGTACATTACATATCTTTATGCGCCTCCGCATCTTGTATAAGTATCTCTGTATCTCTGTATCTTTATTCCACGTACATCTGTGAAATCATTATTTGCCCCTGGGTATTTTTACAAGACATACGTACATCTTTGTATCTTTACGTACCTTTACGTAGTTTTTTAATACATAAATCTACATACCTTTAATCTACGTTCGTATGTGCAGCTTTACACTTTACGTAAATCTACGTGTCTTTGCTCTCAATACAGATACACATCTTTATAGCTACGTAGCTTTAGACTATGTACCTCTAGGTATCTTTACACGACGTATATTTATGTATCTTTACGTACCCCTACGTGTCTTTACTCTACATATCTTTATTCTTCGTATCTTTACGTACCCCTTTGTAGCTTAACAATACACGCATTAAGGTATTTTTGCTGTATGTACCTCTACGTAGTTTTTAAATACATACATCTCTGTGGATTTATACTACGTACATGAAGGTAATCTTTACGTACCTCTACGTAGTTTTTTAATACATAAATCTACATATCTTTAATCTATGTTCGTATGTGCAGCTTTACACTTTACGTAAATATACGTGTCTTTGTTCTCAATACAGATACACATCTTTATAGCTACGTAGCTTTAGACTATGTACCTCTAGGTATCTTTACACGACGTATATTTATGTATCTTTACGTACCCCTACGTGTCTTTACTCTACATATCTTTATTCTTCGTATCTTTACGTACCCCTTTGTAGCTTAACAATACACGCATTAAGGTATTTTTGCTGTATGTATTAAATACATACATCTCTGTGGATTTATACTATGTACATGAAGGTAATCTTTACGTACCTCAGGGCAGCTTTACAATACATGCATGTGTGTATCTTTACGTTGCAGTAGCTTTACTCCGGGTAGCTTTACGTATAACTTTACATTTACATTAAAGTCCGTTAGCATCCTCTGATCTTCTGAAGTCTGAATGCTGCTGAAGCGTCCTGGTGTTCAGATCTGTATTCAGAACCACAACGTTCCAGCATGAAAGAGCCTCTGATTCCCTCCAAGTCCTCTGACCAGGTTAAAAACCGTGGAAAATTAACTGGACTGGATGTAAACAGGAAACAGAAGAGTTTTGACGGCCCAGAGACAGTCTCACGGACGATAGAAAACACTGTTGGGCTGTTTTTCTGTAGCTGTACAACCGAAGCAGCTGAGACTGGCAGCGGTTCAGATCCTCTTTTCATGCCAGCGTCTCTCTGCCAACATGGACGCCAGCGTCTCTTTCAGGCCCGGAGCTTCGCGCTGCCGTTGACGGACCCGGCAGATCAGATGTTCGTGGACGGAGATCTGATCTTCTGGTCAGGTGTTCGCAGCAGGAAAATGGAGACTGGATATCGATCTGTATGACAGACGAGACTCCCGGGTCAGTTTAATTCCTTTAATTACAGCAACCTTTAAAACCCGAGGTGTGAAGGTATGTAAAGTCCAAATCCGGGCCGTCACCTCATTTTATCTGGCACGCGTGAACGAACAAAGATACTTAATTGGTGCCAAAACAAAAGCATTAAGTTTAAGCTTTATTTCCCCAGCTGTCCATAATTTTAAAGTAAAACCCAGTAAAAAAGACACCCAAACATCTGTCTCGGTGTCATGGCGTGCTGTGACTTTTAGTAGTTTTAGTTTCAAAGGAATTTTAGATATTTTTATTACATTTTCCCACGTTTCACAAAATCATGACTTTTTGTGGTAAAAATCACGACTCTCATATAGTTGTGACTTTTTGTTCTAAACATTTTGTGAACATTTGAATTTTTCCAAAATTGTGTTTTTTAAATTTGAAATCACAACTTTTTCTCTTAAAATATCTTTTTTTGTGAAATTCTCACTTTTTGATCAAAAATGACGACTTTAAATGTTTCTTATAATTGCAGCGGTTTGTCCTAAAATCAAGAATTTTACTCATGAAATTGCAAAACATCACAAATTTCCCAAACGGGATGGCTGGCTAGCTAGAATACTGGTTGTTGGCTAGCTGGCTAACTGGCTGGTTGGCTAGTTGGCTAGCTAGTATAGTGGTTGTTGGCTAGCTGCCTGGTTGGCTAGTTGGCTTGCTAGTATACTAGTTGTTTGGCAGCTGGCTAGCTGGATAGTTGGCTTGCTGGCTAGCTGCCTGGTTGGCTAGTTGGCTAGCTAGTATACTGGTTGTTTGCTAGCTGGATAGTTGGCTTGCTGGCTAGTTGGCTAGCTAGTATACTGGTTGTTGGCTAGGTGGCTAGTTGGTTAGCTAGCATAATGGTTGTTGGCTAGGTAGCTGGTTGGCTAGTTGTGTAGCTAGTATACTGGTTGTTTGCTAGGTGGTTGGTTGGCTAGTTGGCTAGCTAGTATACTGATTGTTGGCTAGGTGGCTAGTTGGCTAGCTAGCATAATGGTTGTTGGCTAGGCAGCTGGTTGGCTAGTTGGGTAGCTAGTATACTGGTTGTTGGCTAGGTGGCTGGTTGGCTAGTTGGCTAGATAGTATACTGGTTGTTTGCTAGCTGGCTAGCTGGCTAGTTGGCTATCTGGTTGGATGCTGCTTATTTGACAGCAGTTGATTTAGGTAACAGTATCTCAAATTAAGTTATTTTCTGCAACTTTAGTAGTTAAATCAAACATACTGCTGTAATGCCGGCCCTTTGAGAACAACCAAAATGCTAATGTGGCCCAGGAGGAAATACCGTCTGACAGATCTGCTCTAATTAAATGTTAAATAAGGAAAAAGCTTCCTGGAACAGTCTGGTTGGGATGGGGTCTAAGAGACATGTTGATGGTTTAGAGGAAGCCTTTGTTGCTGCCAGTTCAGTCTAGTTTTGACATTCCTGGTGTCAAATGACACATTTGAATCAATCTGGTATAAAGATAAAGGTAACACATGTGAGATTCAATTACAGTTAACATTAATAGTTTACGTTTAATATGAAAAGTCAAGATTTTATGAAAAAAATGCCATTTTTAGATTAAAAAAATTGCAGAGAAGTTTTGATTTTTCATCAGATTTTCATTTCTTTGTAAAAAGCTGCAATTTATGACAAAAAGTTGTGATTTTTTACGAGAAAAGTTTAAAATTTACATGACAAAGTAGTGAATTTACACAAAAAAGTAATTTTATGATTTTATGAAAAGTAAAATCATAATCTGGATTTTACAAAAACTTTATTTTTAAAATTTACATTAAATTTTTTTTGGAAAAAGACTTTCAGAGAAAAAGTCACAATTGTTTCAAGCAAAAGCCACGAGTTCATATATATATATATATATATATATATATATATATATATATATATATATATATATATATATATATATAAAGATTTTCTGTTTTCATTAATTCATTAATAATAAAGTCAGTTATTTTACAGTAGGTGTTTGTATTTTAGGTTTTATTTGATATATGTGCCTGTTTTGGTGTCATTTTAGCAGTGTGCGCGCTAGCGCCCCATGTGGTTCACTCGCTGAGTTGTGGGTGTTTGAACAAGTTCACAGATCCACATAATTTCAGGAATTATCCAATCAGGAAACAGAAATGTTCAGAAAGCTGAAAACTGATTCAGATTTGTCTCAGAAAGACAGAAAAGGACAGAAAGTTAGGATAAAGTTAACAGGCACATGGACGTTTTTTTTCAGACTGGATCATTCCTGAACAGACTCGTCTGTGGTCTCGCAGAAACCCAGAAGGTCAAGTTCAGTTTTGCATTAAACCATGTGATGTGCATCATCCCAGTGACCCAAACACACAAGGAAACGCTCCTCAGCAGAAAGAGAAAGAATGTGTGTGATGGTGGCCAGTTTGGTTCCCAGTTAAGGACTCTAATTGCTCTGCGGTAGCAGCAACTTAAAGTCATGTGAAAAAGAAAGTGGCCTTTCTTTCATTTCTGAGGTTCCAGTCATCCAGATGTCATTAAAAAAAAAAAAACCACCTGCCCCTTAAAGGTCTTAAGATGAGCTAAATACAACCTCAGATGAACAACGGCGCATGACTGATTACAGTCCATGATCTCCGGCCAGCCCTTCATCCTGTCACGGGAGGGTTGCTGTTCTTCCAGAACAATCTGTCACGAACACTTTCAGCTTCAGCGTATATTTATTCTGCTGTTGTGGCATGGATGTTGTTTCCTACAGACGAGAGCGAATAACTCCAGAACATTAACAGGTTCCCCTTTAAAATCTGTAAATATGCGCTGAAAGCTAACATAAATTTTAGCGGTGTGTTAAGGATAATATGTTGTGGTGTTTTCTCATTTTATAAACTTTATAAAATAAACTAAATGTCCAAGGAAAGAAAAAATAACAACATTTTTTCGTTTGTTTTTAAACAAGAACATTTGCTTTAAAATTGATGATAAAAACTCAGAAGTTGAGAACTTATAAAACCACACAGAAGTGCGTCTCAGTGAGACGTTTTCAGATTTATAAACTCACAAAACGCTGAATCCCTTTTATATTATATTTATATATATATATTTTATATTTATATATTCCCTTTTATATTTATATCCCTTTTATATCCCGACCCAGATGTTGACCGTTCTGTTCATCGTCCAACCTGCTGGATTTTACGTCCAGAGGAGGTCAAAGGAAGCTTCTCTCAAACAGGCCCGACCCATCTGGGCTGGTTGTTTACCGTGATGGATTCCGATCTCGCCCTCTGACCGGACCGGACCGCCGCCGCCGCCAGCTTCTCAACATGGCGCCTGCTTTCTCAGCCCTCCACCCAGGATCCACCTGTAGGACCCACGCTGCTGTCATGCTCAGAAACCCACCTCCGAACCGACTCCAGGTCCAGATCAGGGTTCAGTTCTGCAGTACGGTTCCCATAAAACGCTGGAGCAGCCTAGCGAGCCACGTTAGAGGCTGTCACACATCTGTCACACATCTGTCACACATCTGTCACATTAAAATAATGAACCATTTCCGCAGGTTAGTAGCTGGACCAGATCAGTCGTCCCGTCAACTAACCGGATCAGCTGTCATTATAGCAAACCTGGTGAACCTTCATGGACCCGGTCCAGACTGGAGGCTCTGCACCTCTGAAACCACTGCTGATGTCTTTCCCCTCTTGACATTTGGTGAACACACCTGTACCTGAACGCTCCATCTGGTCATGGACGTCTGCACACCTGCTGCTGGGCTGTAGTGATACACTAATCGATACAATACGATACAATACGATACGATACATGATATTCGGCTCACGATATGATATGTATCGATATTTATGGACTCGTTCCTCCATCTGTGGACTCGTCCCTCCATCTGTGGACTCGTCCCTCCATCTGTGGACTCGTTCCTCCATCTGTGGACTCATCCCTCCATCTGTGGACTCGTCCCTCCATCTGTGGACTCGTCCCTCCATCTGTGGACTCGTCCCTCCATCTGTGGACTCGTTCCTCCATCTGTGGACTCGTTCCTCCATCTATGGACTCGTTCTTCCATCTGTGGACTCGTCCCTCCATCTGTGGACTCGTTCCTCCATCTGTGGACTCGTTCCTCCATCTGTGGACTCGTCCCTCCATCTGTGGACTCGTTCCTCCATCTGTGGACTCGTTTCTTTCATCTGTGGACTCGTTTTTCTATCTGTGGACTCGTTCCTCCATCTGTGGACTCGTTCCTCCATCTGTGGACTCGTTCCTCCATCTGTGGACTCGTTCCTCCATCTGTGGACTCGTTCCTCCATCTGTGAACTCGTTCCTCCATCTGAGGACTCGTTCCTCCATCTGTGGACTCGTCCCTCCATCTGTGGACTCGTTTCTTTCATCTGTGGACTCGTTCCTCCATCTGTGGACTCGTTCCTCCATCTGTGGACTCGTCCCTCCATCTGTGGACTCGTTCCTCCATCTGTGGACTCGTTCCTCCATCTGTGGACTTGTTTCTTTCATCTGTGGACTCGTTCCTCCATCTGTGGACTCGTCCCTCCATCTGTGGACTCGTCCCTCCATCTGTGGACTCGTTCCTCCATCTGTGGACTCGTTCCTCCATCTGTGGACTCGTTCCTCCATCTGTGGACTCGTCCCTCCATCTGTGGACTCGTTCCTCCATCTGTGGACTCGTCCTCCATCTGTGGACTCGTTCCTCCATCTGTGACTTGTTTCTTTCATCTGTGGACTCGTTCCTCCATCTGTGGACTCGTCCCTCCATCTGTGGACTCGTCCTCCATCTGTGGACTCTCTCCATCTGTGGACTCGTTCCTCCATCTGTGGACTCGTTCCTCCATCTGTGGACTCGTTCCTCCAGCTCTGTCTCCCAACAGTTTTCTCTCACCTGCCTTGACTCACATGAGCTTTAGCTCCTCCCATTTCTAATCAATATGACGTGGCTCCATCTTTGCAGCTAAAACATGATATTTGGCTCACGATATATATATATTTATATTCATCTTACAATACATTTACTTCATTTTCAGAACGATTTTAAAGGGACAAAGTGATTTTGGTGACATCTTGTGAGTGTTCCAATGACTTTGTTTGAATTAATTGAACTGAAAGCGTCAATTACACATTATATGGCTGACAGGCAGCTTGTAATTGTTGGACAAAATGAATAAAAGATGTGTTGATAAAAATAGTTTCATTTATTTAAACAGTGCAAATTGTTGCTTGCAAGCTTTTAAAGGTGGGACACGGGGGTTTAGAAAGAAGCTTAGAATATCGATACCCGCGGCTGAAAAATCGATACTCGATAAAATATCGATATATATCGCAGAATAGATAAAATCGCTCAGCTCTAATATTGATCGCCTAAAGCTGCATTTCTGGCTATGATTATATTATTTATTTAACTGTAATTTTACCCAAAAATTAGGATTAAAAGAGGGGTGTACTAACTTTTCCACCATCATACATATACAGTCATGGAAAAAAATGATTAGACCACCCTTGTTTTCTTCAGTTTCTTGTTCATTTTAATGCCTGGTACAACTAAAGGTACATTTGTTTGGACAAACATAACGATAACCACAAAGATTGCTCATAAGAGTTTTATTTAAGAGCTGATATCTTACCATTTTCCATGGTTTTCTTGATTATAACCTAAATCACTTAAGTTTTTACATCAATAGCTATGGCGTTGTACTGCCAAAAACACTGCTTTTATGCATTCAGTGTTTTCTTTTCTGTCTGTTTTAGTCACATGATGACGTTTAGTGGTACCAGGTATTAAAATGAACAAGAAAGTGAAGAAAAAATGGTGGTCTAATCATTTTTTCCATGACTGTATAAACATATATATATATATATATATATATATATATATATATATATATATATATATATATATATATATATATATATATATGAACTTGTGGCTTTTGCTTGAAACAATTGTGACTTTTTCTCTGAAAGTCTTTTTCCAAAAAATATTTAATGTAAATTTTTAAAATTAAGTTTTTGTAAAATCCAGATTATGATTTTACTTTTCATAAAATCATAAAATTACTTTTTTGTGTAAATTCACTACTTTGTCATTTAAATTTTAAACTTTTCTCGTAAAAAATCACAACTTTTTGTCATAAATTGCAGCTTTTTACAAAGAAATGAAAATCTGATGAAAAATCAAAACTTCTCTGCAATTTTTTTAAATCTAAAAATGGCATTTTTTTTCATAAAATCTTGACTTTTCATATAAAATGTAAACTTTTAATGTTAACTGTAATTGAATCTCACATGTGTTACCTTTATCTTTATCTTATCTGTTTTAGTCACATGATGACGTTTAGTGGTACCAGGTATTAAAATGAACAAGAAACTGAAGAAAAAATGGTGGTCTAATGATTTTTTCCATGACTGTATATGTGTGTGTTTGTGCTAGAAGCTGATGGTAGTCGGGCCCTCAACAACCCTCGGGGGCCCCTCAGACTCTTGGCACCCCCGGGCCACTGCATCATTCGGACAAGTGAGATAAAAGAGTATTCATGCTCACATACTGTGGAGACTCCCCCCCCCCACCCCCGTCCTCTCACAAACAGAGTCTGGGGTCAACTCTGTTAGCGTCTCACTGATGTTATCAGTCTAGTTTTTATCATTATTGTCCTGGTTCTGGTTCTGGTTCTGGTTACCGTTTCCATCTTTAACTGCAGGGCTGAAGCTTCAGGAAAACAGGACAGGAAGAGCGTCTCGTCCAGGCGACGACAGCCAAGAAGAGGCCTCGTCTCGGGGGGCCGGGGCCCGGGGCATCACCAGGGAAGTGGCACCCAAACAGACTCCAACAAGCGCCGCATTTCTGCGGCGGCTACAGATTGGGCTTAGCAACAGCTTTGTCTGCGCTGTTGGTGAAACTCAAGGAGCACAAACATGGAGATGCACACAGATTACACAACAGACTTTTCACTTTTCCAGAGCGGCCCAGAACTGGGAGCTGAAGACGTTCGGGTCACGGAGGGGGGTGGGATTGTGTAACAGCCCCTCCTGAAGCTTTGTGTCTTTAATATCACACAGCGGCCATGTGTGGGTCCGGAGAGCCCGGCTGGATCAGAACACCTTTGTTTCACGTAAGAGGGCTGTTCTTCTGAAGACGAGGAGATTTCCTGGAACGACGCAGCAAACAAGCGCTCGGAAAGTTATATGGAGCAAAGGTGAAGTGAAAGCACACAGGTGTTGTAGAGATACCTGCTTCGATTCGAGATCCTTTCACACCTGAACCCGTCTGTTCTGGAGTCAGTTGGTCCGTTTTAAACCTGCTGTTTTCTTAAACTTAGTCTACTTTTTTTTCACGCAAAGATAAATGTAACGTTAGTTAAGCTACGGGAGTCAGGTTTCGTACCAGTGAACATACGTGGATCAGCTGTTGTACCAGTAAACCTACTGGGTTTAGCTTTTAACTGGTGAACTTAAGGAGTTTGACCGTAATATCAGTTAGCATATGCTGTCACACCAGTAGACATATTCGCTGTCATATCAGTGAGCATACGCATGATAAATATTAGCTGTTGCATCAGTGTACCAACAGTAATTAGCGTTCGTACCAGAGAACATACGCAAATCATATTCTCTGGACTATAAGTCTCACCGGAGTTTTAGTCGCTTCTGTCAAAAAATATGCTGTGAAGAGGAAAAAAATATAGACAAGTCAAATGGGTCGATAAGAGCAGGTGATAATAGCACCGTTGATGAGCCCCATCCAGCAGCAGCTGTTCAAGGAGCCATTTATGGACTTGTTCCTCCATCTGTGGACTCGTCCCTCCATCTGTGGACTCGTTCCTCCATCTGTGGACTCGTTCCTCCATCTGTGGACTCGTCCCTCCATCTGTGGACTCGTCCCTCCATCTGTGGACTCATTCCACCATCCTTCCTCCATCTGTGGACTCGTCCCTCCATCGGTGGACTCGTTCCTCCAGCTGTGGACTCGTTCCTCCATCTGTGGACTCGTTCCTCCATCTGTGGACTCGTCCCTCCATCTGTGGACTCGTTCCTCCGTCTGTGGACTCGTTCCTCCGTCTGTGGACTCGTTCCTCCATCTGTGGACTCGTCCCTCCATCTGTGGACTCGTCCCTCCATCTGTGGACTCATTCCACCATCCTTCCTCCATCTGTGGACTCGTCCCTCCATCGGTGGACTCGTTCCTCCAGCTGTGGACTCGTTCCTCCATCTGTGGACTCGTCCCTCCATCGGTGGACTCGTTCCTCCAGCTGTGGACTCGTTCCTCCATCTGTGGACTCGTTCCTCCATCTGTGGACTCGTCCCTCCATCTGTGGACTCGTTCCTCCATCGGTGGACTCGTTCCTCCAGCTGTGGACTCGTTCCTCCATCTGTGGACTCGTTCCTCCATCTGTGGACTCGTCCCTCCATCTGTGGACTCGTCCCTCCATCTGTGGACTATTTTCTCCATCATCTGTGGACTCATCCCTCCATCTATGGACTCGTCCCTCCATCTGTGGACTCATTCCACCATCCTTCCTCCACCTGTGGACTCTTTCCTCCAGCTGTGGACTCGTTCCTCCATCGTTCCTCCATCTGTGCACTTGTTCCTCCAGCTGTGGACTCGTTCCTCCATCTGTGGACTCCTTTCTCCAGGACTCCTTTCTCCATCGTTCCTCCTTCTGTGGACTCATTCCTCCATTGTTCCTCCATCTGTGGACTCATTCCTCCATCTGTGGACTAATTCCTCCATCGTTCCTCCTTCTCTGGACTCGTTCCTCCATCTGTTGACTCCTTTCTCCAGGACTCCTTTCTCCATCGTTCCTCCTTCTGTGGACTCGTTCCTCCATCTGTGGACTCATTCCTCCATTGTTCCTCCATCTGTGGACTCATTCCTCCATCGTTCCTCTATCTGTGGACTCATTCCTCCATTGTTCCTCCATCTGTGGACTCGCCCCTCCATCTGTGGACTCGTCCCTCCATCTGTGGACTCATTCCTCCATTGTTCCTCCATCTGTGGTCTCATCCCTCCATCTGTGGACTCATCCCTCCATCTGTGGACTCATCCTTCTATTGTTCCTCCATCTGTGGACTCATTCCTCCATCGTTCCTCCATCTGTGGACTCATCCCTCCATCTGTGGACTCGTCCCTCCATCTGTGGACTCATCCCTCCATCTGTGGACTCGTCCCTCCATCTGTGGACTCGTCCCTCCATCTGTGGACTCATTCCACCATCCTTCCTCCATCTGTGGACTCGTCCCTCCATCGGTGGACTCGTTCCTCCAGCTGTGGACTCGTTCCACCATCTGTGGACTCGTTCCTCCATCTGTGAACTCGTTCCTCCATCATCTGTGGACTCGCCCCTCCATCTGTGGACTCGTCCCTCCGTCTGTGGACTTGTTCCACCATCTTTCCTCCATCTGTGGACTCGTTCCACCAGCTGTGGACTCGTTCCTCCAGCTGTGGACTCGTTCCTCCATCTGTGAACTATTTTCTCCATCATCTGTGGACTCATCCCTCCATCTGTGGACTCGTCCCTCCATCTGTGGACTCATTCCACCATCCTTCCTCCATCTGTGGACTCGTTCCTCCAGCTGTGGACTCGTTCCACCAGCTGTGGACTCGTTCCTCCATCGTTCCTCCATCTGTGGACTTGTTCCTCCATCTGTGGACTCGTTTCTTTCATCTGTGGACTCGTTCCTCCATCTGTGGACTTGTTCCTCCATCTGTGGACTCGTTCCTCCATCTGTGGACTGGTTTCTTTCATCTGTGGACTCGTTCCTCCATCTGTGGACTTGTTCCTCCATCTGTGGACTCGTTCCACCATCTGTGCACTTGTTCCACCAGCTGTAGGCTCGTTCCTCCAGCTGTGGACTCATTCCTCCATCTGTGGACTCATTCCACCATCCTTCCTCCATCTGTGCACTTGTTCCACCAGCTGTAGGCTCGTTCCTCCAGCTGTGGACTCATTCCTCCATCTGTGGACTCATTCCTCCATCGTTCCTCCTTCTGTGGACTCGTTCCTCCATCTGTGGACTCCTTTCTCCAGGACTCCTTTCTCCATCGTTCCTCCTTCTGTGGACTCGTTCCTCCATCTGTGGACTCATTCCTCCATTGTTCCTCCATCTGTGGACTCATTCCTCCATCGTTCCTCCATTTGTGGACTCATTCCTCCATTGTTCCTCCATCTGTGGACTCATCCCTCCATCTGTGGACTCGTCCCTCCATCTGTGGACTCGTCCCTCCATCTGTGGACTCATTCCTCCATTGTTCCTCCATCTGTGGACTCATCCCTCCATCTGTGGACTCATCCCTCCATCTGTGGACTTATCCCTCTATTGTTCCTCCATCTGTGGACTCATTCCTCCATCGTTCCTTTATCTGTGGACTCATCCCTCCATCTGTGGACTCGTGGACTCGTGGACTTGAAATCCATTCATGAAGCCCTCTGCTCTGTTGTTGAGCTGATCTGAAGGACACATGAAGTCTGGAGGTCTGTAGTGATCGACTCTGCAGAAAGTTGGTGACCTCTTCTCACTCTGTTCTTCAGCATCCTCTGACTCCGCCCCCTCAGTTTACTTTTTTGTTTCTCAGGTGTCATCCTATCACAGTTCACCTGGAATTCACTGAGCTCCTGAGAGAAACCCCGTTCTTTCACAGATGTTTCTAGAAACAGTCATCATGTCGAGGTGATTCATTCATACACCTGTGGACGTGGAAGTGACTGGAACACCTGATTCTGATCATCTGGATGGATGAGGAAATACTTTCAGCATTATAGTGCACGTGGATTTGATGTTGCATCGCCCTTCTCGTAAAAGCTTCAGATTCTCCTCATTCTCAGGTGCAGACGTGGTCTTTTTCCCTGAACGAGCAGCAGTAAACATTCGTCCACATGCCGGCATCGTCAGTGACGCCAGCAACACATGAAGAAAACAGAGATTTCTGTCACGGTTTGAGTTTTACTCTCACACCTGCTCTAAATCTGCTCTGCCTCATGTCAACACCCGTCTTTTCTGAACAATAAATTTGCAGAAGTCTCGCGCTTCCCCTCCGGGTGGAGAGAAGTTTACAGAAGAATGGTTATTCTTTATTGAACTTGTCTGGTGTCTCTGCCAGCTTAGTGCTCCAGGAAATGAAAGCATTGTTTCAGATATAGCAGCCCTGAAAGGATCACCGCCGGCCTCCAGGTCTTTGTTTGGAACGAGTTACAGCCAGAACAGCCTTGTTTTTGCTTAATAACATGATGGAGGCATGTGAGGAAGAGAGCGAAGCCTCCGTCGGCTCCCAGGTTGCTTCACTTCAGGACGAGAAAACATCATCTGGTCCTCAGATCTGAGAAGATTAGCTGAATCCAACCCAAGAACCGGGACGCCATCTGGGCAGAGACGTCACACGTTTAAATTACAACCAGAGACGTTTGGATGCTGCGTAGAATGTAAATAAAAACAGAACGTGACTGTTTCCAAATCTAATTAATCCTGAAATTATTCCCAACACAACTCTTTCATCTGTGGACTTGTTCCTCCATCTGTGGACTCGTTCCTTCATCTGTGGACTCGTTCCTCCATCTGTGGACTCGTTCCTTCATCTGTGGACTCGTTCCTCCATCTGAGGACTCGTTCCTCCATCTGAGGACTCGTTCCTCCATCTGTGGACTCGTTTCTTTCATCTGTGGACTCGTTCCTTTTATCTGTGGACTCGTTTCTTTCATCTGTGGACTCGTTCCTCCATCTGTGGACTCGTTTCTTTCATCTGTGGACTCGTTCCTCCGTCTGTGGACTCGTTCCTCCATCTGTGGACTCGTTCCTCCATCTGTGGACTCGTTCCTCCATCTGTGGACTCGTTCCTCCATCTGAGGACTCGTTCCTCGTAATTAATGCTGAAATTATTCCCAGCACAACTCAGAAAGTAAATCATGTGTTTTTCCGTGAAAAATATTTAATCTCAAAGCAGCTGGAAGATGAACAAGAAGAGGTTGGAAGAGCAGGAACGTCTACAACTAACCAGGTTAATTACTGACAGTAAAGAGGCGGAGTCTCTCACAGGTGAAGGTAGACGGAGGTTCACCAGGCTGTTTTCTAGAGTTCACAGAAACTATTTATAACACGCAGACAAGAGGAAAACATATTTTTGTCCTCAGTAATTGTTTGTTTTTCTGTTTCTTTTTTGGGAGCCTCAACCCAAAAAAGGTTTCCTGACTAAATTTAACCAAACAGTCCGTTTTTTTTTTTTTTCGTTCAGCCTGTGGTGGGACAGACGGTCCTCGTGTCCAGGAAATCTTTTTTTTCCATTGTTGTGAAGCTTCTAGTCAGAGGAAGAAGAAAGCAACACAAACGCATTCCTTCACCGTTTACTCACATTTCTGGGTCTGAACAGTCCGTCGCATCCATGGACCGTATCAGAACTGGACAAACCCGCGGTGACGAACACCACGCACAGAGGTCCGTTACCGACCGACGCCGGCGCCTCTGCTGTTCAAGTCAATATTCACAGCCGTGATGTGTTCACGTACGTTGTGGCAAGTACAGTCGCGGGATGATCGACCGCAGGTCCGAACAGACTTCTGCTCTCGGAACCTTCGGCCGATGAGCGCCGGAGGAGCCGCGGAGCCGCGAAGCCCCCGGGCGGACGCGGTTAGCATGAGCTGCTTGCTCCTCAGCTTCCTCATCTTCACCCTCGGACCCTTCCAGACCGACTCACGCCCAGTCACGGTTGGAGTTGGGAATCGAGAACCGGTTCCTGTAGAGAACCGGTTCCTGTAGAAAACCAGTTCCTGTAGAGAACCGCTTCATGTAGAGAACCGGTTCCATGTGTTTCAACTCCATGGAATCGTTTGGCAGTTTATCCAGCGATTCTCTTATCGATTCCAACCAGCACGAATCTCACGTAACGCAAGTTACTCGCAGTCAATTCCAGAAAGCACTTACGTGATTAAGTTACGTCGGTTTGGCACGTTAGCATTGCAGTTGTAAACAACAATGGCGCCCACCAGGTTCAAACGCTCCAAAGTTTGGCTTCACTTCACCAAAGAAAGATGGCAACAAGGCAACTAGCAGTCATTGTAAAGTGGAGATAACAGCGTCGGGAGGGAACACGGCTAACACGCAGAAACATTTGAACACACAACATGCGCTAACGAGTGTCGTGTTTTTGACGCTTCGGACTGATGGATCTCAACCCAGCGGCAGTAGCCAAGCTAAGATCACCTCTGGTAACTCTGGTTAGTAGCTATCCCGCTGCCTATGTGCTTCTTTGTAAAACACGCTATAACATTAGCGCTACGCTATTAAACGAATGCCTTCTGCATTACATTTAGAAGATGACCGTGACGAGAGAGAGAGTCTGGCTGGTTCAGAGGCTGGAAGACATGATTATTTTACTGCTAAAGAATTGTTAATTCTTCATAGTATTAGCAGATTTGCACTATGCACTGTTCCGTTGTATTTGATAGTATTTATCTTTATTATTATTATTTTTGAGTGCTTAGTGAGCTCATATATCCTTTTAAAAGGGAGATTTTTTTAATTTCTATTAGGAAAAATCTGTTAGTAAAATGTTCCACATTCTTGTGTATTTGCACAGTTACATATTACAACAGTTAACACGTTATCCAGGCTTTGGGCCTCTTTTGACCTCGCTGTTGAGTTTGTAAGGTCGTGACTTCTGAGTAAATAAAATGATGCAAATAAACTGTTCTCCTTTTTGCCCAAATTAGAATCGATAAAGAATGAATTGTTAAACAGTATCGATAATGGAATCGGAAAAACCTTATCGTTTCCCGTCCTCAGTCACGGTGGTCCGTACAGTTGTCAGCTCAGCTGTCATGGCTGTGAACCAAAACTGTTTGTGGGTTCCAGGCTGTGAATATGTAGAGACACTGACTCACTGTTGGAGCCGGACCCTGGTGGTCAGCGGAGGAACTGCAGCTCCTCTCATGTCTGGGACAGCTTCAACCTGGAAGTGGGGGCGTTGGCGGTCGGTCACATATGGACAGGAAGTCCCGCCAGCGTGGTTTAGGGAGGTGTTCGTGGTAAATCCTCGTGATGCTTCAGCACCGTGAGGTTTAACGACCACAGCGGTCCGAAGGTCCGAAGGTGCTGCCGTTTAAAAGCACTTTAAATGTGAACACGTCGTTGTCAGTTTGTCTCATTTCTGTCTCCGTCCCTGCCTGGAGCGTCGCAGCTAACTTTGCTTCCCACATTCTGGGCTGTGTGAGGTTTTTCTTTTCTTCTGAGCAGAAAATTCTCCTCTCAATCTGTTTGGTTTTTGTGAGAGGCTTAATTAACATTCCCTGAGTGTTTACAGTCAATTACTCAACACAGTGGCTTTCTGTGGGAGCTGCTCATTACTCCAACGCTGTCACAGAGAGAACAAACCCTCCCTTTGTGGGACAGGAATCCCCCGGGACAGGATCTGAGCTTCAAATATTATTTTTATGGTTATTAAATCAAACGCATTTTTCTACGATAGTCACAAATGGGCAAAGGTCATTTTGAACTACACGGTGACCCGGTTCAGCGTAAGACCCAGGTCACGGATGCAGATGTTGGCGGTGCGCAGCACAGATGTGACACGTGTGATGGAGTACCGTCACGTTTAGAGGATGGATCTCTGTGGTGCGACAGACACACTTCGCTCGGTGTCCGTTTAAAGGGAAACTCTCTAAGAGGACCATGAAGGAGCAAACGTGTCGGCGCCGGCCGGAGCACATGACCAAACACGCCGTAGCCAATTTAGAGCAAACGCTGTTGTTGCGGTGCGGAGAAACAATAAAGAAATGTACAATAAAAGCTACGTGGACTCAAGTTATATAGATAAATGAAAGCCGCGTAGAGGAACGTTTTAATAAAGTTACGCAGAGGCATAAAGCTACATAGAGGTATGGAGATATACATGGAATAAACGCTGTATGGAGTAAAAATTACATAGATGTACGTAGATTTAAAGTCACGTAGAAGAATGTAGAGTAACGATATGAAGAGAAATATTGAAACAAACTATCTGGAGTAAAGTACCGTAGTAACAGATTAAAGCTTTGCAGACATAAGTAGAAAAGAGATATATAGAGGTAAGTAGAAAAGAGATATGCATGGAATAGAGATATGTAGAGGTGCGTGAAATAGAGATATGTAGAGGTAAGTGGAATAGAGATATGTAGAGATAAGTGGAATAGAGATATGTAGAGATAAGTAGAATAGAGAGTAGATAAGTAGAGATGTGTAGAGGTAAGTGGAATAGAGATATGTAGAGATAAGTAGAATAGAGATGTGTAGAGATAAGTAGAATAGAGATGTGTAGAGATAAGTGGAATAGAGATATGTAGAGGTAAGTGGAATAGAGATATATAGAGGTGCGTGAAATAGAGATATGTAGAGGTGCGTGAAATAGAGATATGTAGAGGTGCGTGAAATAGAGATGTGTAGAGGTAAGTGAAATAGAGATATGTAGAGGTGCGTGAAATAGAGATATGTAGAGATGCGTGAAATAGAGATATGTAGAGGTGCGTGAAATAGAGATATGTAGAGGTGCGTGAAATAGAGATATGTAGAGGTGCGTGGAATAGAGATATGTAGAGGTGCGTGAAATAGAGATATATAGAGGTGCGTGAAATAGAGATATGTAGAGGTGCGTGAAATAGAGATATGTAGAGGTGCGTGGAATAGAGGTATGTAGAGGTGCGTGAAATAGAGATATGTAGAGGTGCGTGAAATAGAGATATGTAGAGGTGCGTTAAATAGAGATATATAGAGGTGCGTGAAATAGAGATATGTAGAGGTGCGTGGAATAGAGATATATAGAGGTACGTCGAATAGAGATATGTAGAGGTACGTGGAATAGAGATATATAGAGGTGCGTGAAATAGAGATATGTAGAGGTGCGTGGAATAGAGATATATAGAGGTGCGTGAAATAGAGATATGTAGAGGTGCGTGGAATAGAGATATATAGAGGTACGTCGAATAGAGATATGTAGAGGTGCGTGAAATAGAGATATGTAGAGGTGCGTGGAATAGAGATATATAGAGGTACGTCGAATAGAGATATGTAGAGGTGCGTGGAATAGAGATATGTAGAGGTGCGTTAAATAGAGATATATAGAGGTGCGTGAAATAGAGATATGTAGAGTTGCGTGGAATAGAGATATATAGAGGTACGTCGAATAGAGATATGTAGAGGTGCGTGAAATAGAGATGTGTAGAGGTACGTGGAATAGAGATATGTAGAGGTAAGTGGATTGGAGATATGTAGAGGTACGTGAAATAGAGATATGTAGAGGTGCGTGAAATAGAGATATGTAGAGGTGCGTGAAATAGAGATATGTAGAGGGGGTGAAATAGAGATATGTAGAGGTGCGTGAAATAGAGATGTGTAGAGGTACGTGAAATAGAGATGTGTAGAGGTACGTGGAATAGAGATATGTAGAGGTAAGTGGAATAGAGATATGTAGAGGTACGTGGAATAGAGATATGTAGAGGTGCGAATAGAGAAATAGAGATATGTAGAGGTGCGTGAAATAGAGATATGTAGAGGGGGTGAAATAGAGATATGTAGAGGTGCGTGAAATAGAGATATGTAGAGGTGCGTGAAATAGAGATATGTAGAGGTGCGTGAAATAGAGATATGTAGAGGTGCGTGAATAGAGATATGTAGAGGTGCGTGAGAATAGAGATATGTAGAGATATGTAGAGGTGCGTGAAATAGAGATGTGTAGAGGTAAGTGGAATAGAGATGTGTAGAGGTGCGTTGAATAGAGATGTGTAGAGGTGCGTGGAATAGAGATGTGTAGAGGTAAGTGGAATAGAGATATGTAGAGGTGCGTGAAATAGAGATGTGTAGAGGTACGTGGAATAGAGATATGTAGAGGTGCGTGAAATAGAGATATATAGAGGTGCGTGAAATAGAGATATGTAGAGGTGCGTGAAATAGAGATATGTAGAGGTGCGTGAAATAGAGATGTGTAGAGGTAAGTGAAATAGAGATATGTAGAGGTGCGTTAAATAGAGATGTGTAGAGGTACGTGGAATAGAGATATGTAGAGGTAAGTGGAATAGAGATATGTAGAGGTACGTGAAATAGAGATATGTAGAGGTGCGTGAAATAGAGATATGTAGAGGTGCGTGAAATAGAGATATGTAGAGGGGGTGAAATAGAGATATGTAGAGGTGCGTGAAATAGAGATATGTAGAGGTGCGTAAAATAGAGATTTGTAGAGGTGCGTGAAATAGAGATATGTAGAGGTGCGTGGAATAGAGATATGTAGAGGTGCGTGAAATAGAGATATGTAGAGGTACGTGGAATAGAGATGTGTAGAGGTACGTGAAATAGAGATATGTAGAGATAAGTGGAATAGAGATATGTAGAGGTACGTGGAATAGAGATATGTAGAGATAAGTGGAATAGAGATATGTAGAGGTACGTGGAATATAGATATGTAGAGATAAGTGGAATAGAGATGTGTAGAGGTAAGTGGAATAGAGATATGTAGAGGTACGTGGAATAGAGATGTGTAGAGATAAGTGGAATAGAGATGTGTAGAGGTAAGTGAAATAGAGATATGTACGTAAAAAGCTACGAGGATTAAAGTTATATTGATATATGCAGATTAAAGCCATGTAGTGTTCAACACAACAGGCTTTTATGGGGTAAACACGGTTCAGTTTGGTGTGATTTAATGCTTTTGTTTCATTATTTTTCTTCAGCTGTGGTATCTCAGCTCCTGTGTGTCTCATCCAGAGAGTTTGATCTTGTTATCGCGCCCACATCTCCAGGTTGTGTTGGTGCATTTTTCTCATCACGTTAAACGTTGCGTTTCCTGAGCGTGGGCGGTGAAATGGCATTCACACACCAACGACCGAGCCGCTGACTCTGTTGGGGGTGGAAATCATTTCAGGTTTGTTTTAGCTTAATTTGATGGTGGCCTCCGTTTGGCCCCACGCACACACACCTACACACACACCTACACACACACCTACACACACACCTACACACACACACCTACACACACACCTACACACAGGTGCTTTCACTCAGTGAGTCTTCACCAGCTCCACCTCTCCAGAACCAGCTTGGACCTCCTTTTACCTCCAGAACCGCTGTAATTCCAGGTGTCATGGATCCAACCGGGTGTTGGAATCGTTCCTCAGAGGTTCTGGTCCATGTTGTCATGACAGCATCACCAGTTACATCCATGATGAGAACCTCCAGTTCCTCCAACATCCCAGAGCTGCTCTACTGGACTGAGATCTGGAGACTGTGGAGGACACTGAAGGACACTGGAGGACACTAGAGGACACTGGAGGACACTAGAGGACACTGGAGGACAGTGGAGGACACTGGAGGACACTGGAGGACAGTGGACTCACTGATCCAGAAACCAGTAAGAGATAATGATGGTGCATCATCCTGCTGGAAGTATCCATCAGAAGATCAGCTAGAAGTGAAACAGAGAAATTTAACTTTTAAAAAAAATAACAATTTTACAAATGTTACAATTTTACAACAAAAGTGGAATTTTTACAACAAAAATACAGAATTGCAAAAAAGTCCCAATTTGAGTCCTGAGAAAAAGTCTTAATTTTGAAAATCTTTCTCTTTTTGGAGCAAAAATTTGTGACTTAAAGACAAAAAAATACAAAAGTACAAAATTAGTAATTTTACAACAAACTCATAATTTTATATCAAAATCTGTGATTTTGCAAAAGTTTTCATTTAAAGTTAAAAAGCGCCTTTTAGCAAAATATAAATTATTTTTATATTATTACCTCTTCTAATATGTCAGATTAACTCTTCTACTATGTCGAATTAACTCTTCTACTATGTCGGATTAACTCTTCTACTATGTCGGATTAACTCTTCTACTATGTCGATTTAACTCTTCTACTATGTCGGATTAACTCTTCTACTATGTCGGATTAACTCTTCTACTATGTCGGATTAACTCTTCTAATATGGCGGATTAACTCTTTTACTATGCCGAATTAACTCTTCTACTATGTCGGATTAACTCTTCTACTATGTCGAATTAACTCTTCTATTATGTTGGATTAACTCTTCTACTTTGTCGGATTAACTCTTCTATTATGTTGGATTAACTCTTCTACTATGTCGGATTAACTCTTCTACTATGTCAGGTTAACTCTTCCAATATTTCGGATTAACTCTTCTACTATATTGCATTAACTCTTCTACTGTGTTGGATTAACTCTTCTACTGTGTCGGATTAACTCTTCTACTACGTCGGATTAACTCTTCTACTATGTCAGGTTAACTCTTCTACTATGTCAGGTTAACTCTTCTACTATGTCGAATTAACTCTTCTACTATATTGGATTAACTCTTCTACTGTGTTGGATTAACTCTTCTACTATGTCAGGTTAACTCTTCTACTATGTCGGATTAACTCTTCTACTATATTGGATTAACTCTTCTACTGTGTTGGATTAACTCTTCTACTATGTCAGGTTAACTCTACTATGTGATTAACTCTTCTACTATGTTGGATTAACTCTTCTACTGTGGATTAACTCTTCTACTATGTTAACTCTCTCTATTGGATTAACTCTTCTACTATGTTGGATTAACTCTTCTACTGTGTTGGATTAACTCTTCTACTGTGTCGGATTAACTCTTCTACTATGTCGGATTATCTCTTCTACTATGTCGGATTAACTCTTCTACTATGTCGAATTAACTCTTCTACTATGTCGAATTAACTCTTTTACTATGGCAGATTAACTCTTCTACTATGTCAGATTAACTCTTCTACTATGACGGATTAACTCTTCTATTATGTTGGATTAACTCTTCTACTATGTCGGATTAAGTCTCAAGTTTGAAAATCTTTCTCTTTTAGGAGCAAAACTTTGTGACTTAAAGACAAAAAAATGTACAAAATTAGGAATTTTACAACAAACTCATAATTTTATATCAAAAGCTGTGATTTTGCAAAAGTTGTCATTTAAAGTTCAAAAGTGCCTTTTAGCAAAATACAAATTATTTTTTAAATGTGATTTTACCAGAAAAATGTGATTTTAGGACAAAAGTCTCAATTTTATAAATTGCAATTTTTAAGAAATTCGTGACAAAACAAAAAATTGTATTATTGCAAAATTCGCCGTTTTGCAACAAAACCTTGTGATTTACGGAGCCAAAGTTGCAGCTTTGACGGGAAACCCTGAAACACGCCAAGCACATCAGCTAACGAAGATTTGTAAATGAGTCCAGGGACGAGCCTGAAATCCGACAACAAAGAGGAACCGGCCCTTTGATGGCAACCATGATGGATAATTTTCTCTCTCTGAGACCGTTCTCTGTAAACCCGAGAGATGGTTGTGGTGAAAATGCCAGTAGATCAGCAGTTCCTGGAAGTCAGACCAGACCAGCCCGTCTGGCACCAACAACCACGACATCCAGAGTCACTTAAATCCTCTTTCCTCCTCATCCTGACGCCGGTTTGAGCTTCACCGAGCCGTCTGGACGAGTTGCTGCCACGTGACCGGCTCGTTAGAAATCTGCATTAACGAGCGGCTGAACAGGTGGAGCTGATGACTTATAACCCACATGATGATTTTTTTAAAAATATAATCACAAGTGTTACAACTGTCTTGGCTGAATAATGATCTACTGCAGCTAATCTTGAACTGGAACGTATACATGTCCACGGGAAAGCTGAAGACAACACTTTCAAAGGTCGGCGGCGGCGTTGACCCCAGTGGATCCCTGGCGTTAGACATTAACCACGGAGGTTGGCGGAGCCCGGTACGGCATGATGGTGACCAAAAAAGTGAATTTCAAGCATCAAAGCTGAGTCCTCAGAAGCCTGTAGGTGTCGCCACATCAAGTCTACGCTTTTAATGGAAGAGAAAATCCCGTCTCGTCCTGTTGCAGCCGCGAGGTCTCTCTGAACGGGCTCGTCTGCCGGTCTCAGCCGGTCCCGTACCCGTCGGACCAGACTGGCCTGAACGCAACAACCGCCTCGTCGCTCTGGAGGCTCAGCACCACGACAGCAGCTGCTCCGACCGGCCGACACATCAGCACATCTGCTCCCAATTAACTGGGAGCTAAACTGGGAGCAATTACAGGCACTTCAAAATAGAAACACTAATATGAAACAAAATCCCGGAGCCTGTAACCCGTCCCCGTGAAGTTCTTGCTTCATTTATGGATGCAGATTTAGCCACATTACACAGGTACTGTGGGTTTGGATTGTGACTGCCAAACCAGTAAACCCCGGTTTATTTGCCCCGGTCTCCCAATCACAACGGCGGAGAATGGAACATTTGTGCAACAAAAATACCTGGAATGCTCTTCTGAGATGTTTTATAAAAAAAATAAATAAATAAACAGAAAAATGCTCATTTAGCATCATCACAAAGTCACTGCAGAGTCTTGGAGACATTTTAACCCAACGAAAAAAATATCTTTTTCTAGGAAAAACTCTGGAAAATGATGTTTTTTAATTTGTTTCAGTCATTTAAAAAGGTGCTGCTGGGGTCAATTAGTACCTGATCTTTTAATACAGAGTAGATGATAATCAGATGATGGTTTACTCTTCTACTATGTCGGATTGAATCTTCTACTATGTCGGATTAACTCTTCTACTATGTTGAAATAACTCTTCTACTACGTTGGATTAACTCTTCTACTATGTCGAATTAACTCTTCTACTATGTCGGATTAACTCTTCTACTATGTCGGATTAACTCTTCTACTATGGCAGATTAACTCTTCTACTATGTTGGATTAACTCTTCTACTATGTCGGATTAACTCTTCTACTATGTTGAATTAACTCTTCTACTATGTCGGATTAACTCTTCTACTATGTTGGATTAACTCTTCTACTATGTCGGATTAACTCTTCTACTATGTTGAAATAACTCTTCTACTACGTTGGATTAACTCTTCTACTATGTCGAATTAACTCTTCTACTATGTCGGATTAACTCTTCTACTATGTCGGATTAACTCTTCTACTATGGCAGATTAACTCTTCTACTATGTTGGATTAACTCTTCTACTATGTTGGATTAACTCTTCTACTTTGTCGGATTAACTCTTCTACTATGTTGAATTAACTCTTCTACTATGTCAAATTAACTCTTCTATGGATTAACTCTTCTACTATGTCGGATTAACTCTTCTACTATGGCAGATTAACTCTTCTACTATGTTGGATTAACTCTTCTACTATGTCGGATTAACTCTTCTACTATGTCAGATTAACTCTTCTACTATGTCGGATTAACTCCTTTGCTATGTCGGATTAACTCTTCTACTATGTCTGATTAACTCCTTTGCTATGTCAGATTAACTCTTCTACTATGTCGGATTAACTCTTCTACTATGTCGGATTAACTCCTTTGCTATTTCGGATTAACTCTTCTACTATGTCAGATGAACACTTCTACTATGTCGGATTAACTCTTCTACTATGTCAGATGAACACTTCTACTATGTCGGATTAACTATTCTACTATGTCAGATTAACTCTTCTACTATGTCGAAATAACTCTTCTACTATGTTGGATTAACTCTTCTACTATGTCGAATTAACTCTTCTACTATGTCGAAATAACTCTTCTACTATGTTGGATTGAATCTTTTACTATGTCGGATTAACTCTTCTACTATGTCAGATTAACTCTTTTACTATGTCGGATTAACTCTTCTACTATGGCAGATTAACTCTTCTACTGTGTCAGATAAACTCTT
This sequence comes from Hirundichthys speculiger, assembly GCA_018398805.1. Classification (NCBI taxonomy): domain Eukaryota; kingdom Metazoa; phylum Chordata; class Actinopteri; order Beloniformes; family Exocoetidae; genus Hirundichthys; species Hirundichthys speculiger. Next base: position 192,491 of record JAGFBZ010000226.1, read on the forward strand.
TTACTATGTCGGATTAACTCTTCTACTATGGCAGATTAACTCTTCTACTATGTCGGATTAACTCTTCTACTATGTCAAATTAACTCTTCTACTATGGCAGATTAACTCTTCTACTATGTTGGATTAACTCTTTTACTATGTCGGATTAACTCTTCTACTATGTCAGATTAACTCTTCTACTATGTCGGATTAACTCCTTTGCTATGTCGGATTAACTCTTCTACTATGTCAGATTAACTCTTCTACTATGTCGGATTAACTCTTCTACTATGTCGGATTAACTCCTTTGCTATTTCGGATTAACTTTTCTACTATGTCAGATGAACACTTCAACTATGTCGGATTAACTCTTCTACTATGTCAGATTAACTCCTTTACTATGTCGGATAAACTCTTCCACTATGTTGGATTAACTCTTCTATTATGTCAGATTAACTCTTCTATGTCAGATTAACTCTTTTACTATGTCAGATTAACTCTTCTACTATGTTGGATTGAATCTTCTACTATGTCACATTAACCCTTCTACTGTGTTGGATTAATTTCTCAACTGTGTCGGATTAACACTTCTACTATGTCAGATTAACTCTTCTACTACGTCAGATTAACTCTTCTACTATGTTGGATTGAATCTTCTACTATGTCACATTAACCCTTCTACTGTGTTGGATTAATTTCTCAACTGTGTCGGATTAACTCTTCTACTATGTCGGATAAACTCCTTTACAATGTCGGATTAACTCATTTACTGTCGGATTAACTCTTTTACTATGTCAGATTAACTCCTTTACTATGTCGGATAAACTCTTCCACTATGTTGGATTAACTCTTCTATTATGTCAGATTAACTCTTCTATGTCAGATTAACTCTTTTACTATGTCCCTTATTAACAGCTGTCTTAAGGTCCCAGTTACACCGATGAATTAACTCCAAGCACATCAACTATGTACTTGTTAGTTCATACATGGCAAGTACGACTCGTGAGCTCATTCTTTGGAGGATATTGAGGACATTGAGGACATTGAGGACGTTGAGGACGCGGTTCGGTCCGGTACCTGGTAGCATCGTGGCTCCTGGTCCACGAGGATGGCAGGGCTGTGGTCGTCAACTCATTGGCTCAGAGCTGGTCTTGCTATGGACTGCCAGCACCAGAGTTCAGCAGTCTGAAAAAAGGATGGATGGATGGAACGAGCAGGTCTGGTATCCACCCAGGAACACCCCCCCCACCCTCCCACCCCCCGGCTACGAATTAATGTCACTTTACAGTCAGTAGCGTCACTGAGAACTACTGGATTTCTGCTGGGACCCCTGGTTCAGTCTTCTTCTGATTGGTCAGTCATGAGCTTTAACATCTAACGTGCTCAGTGAGGCCTTGAGGCTCTGAGATGGAGCTCTCTCGGGTTTCTCTCCATTTCTTTGAGCGTTACAGGGTCTGATCTCAGGACGTCCACCCCTTGAATGTCTTCCAGTTGCGAACGATCCTTCTCACTGCAGAACGGTGAAGATCCAGATGGTCTGGAAATGGTTTCGTAACCTTTTCCACACCGATGTGCAGCAACGACTGCTTCTCTGAGGCCATTGCTGCTGTCTTTTCCTTTTGCCGTTGTGTTAACACACAGCTGGATGCTCCTGACCAGCAAACTGCCAGAACACCTGCTTTTACGGAAGTCTGCACCAGGTCGTCGATGATGACGATGGCGATGACGATGGCGATGACGATGACCTTCTTAAATCCAGTAAAGGGGCTTCTTGATCATTCGCATGATTCTTTGTTTGTTTCTTTTTCTTTTATGCGTTTTGGCTTCCTTGTAGTTAAATAAATAATGACACGGTGAAAAGGCAGAGTCCCTGCGTCGTCCTCGTCTGACTGCCGGTTTAAGCAGAAGTTAGAGGCTGCAGCTAAATTACAGGTTTCTCTGAGGACGCTGGATTTGTTGGGCCGTAAACCAGCTCTGCCTGCTGCTGGATGAAGGATGAAGTCAGACCTCCGGGTCTGAACATGCAGCTCTTCAACCATCCGAGTTCACCGGAGGTCACCAGTCAGCTCCTGGTCTGGTTTTGGACGGCTGCAGTCGGTAATTTACACCGAGTTTACCAAAAGATGCAATTTTTTTTTTTTTCCTGACAGTAAAGTTCAGGAATGTTTTTCCTGACAGAGGAGTTTTTTATAAGAGTATTTTTACGTTTTTCTTTGGAGTCAGAAGTTTAGAGAGACAAACTTTGACTGTGGCCTGAACAAGGATCTAATTCAGTGGTTGTCAAACCTTAACTACTGCGTACCAGCTAACAGTCCAGCTCTCTGAGTACCACCATGATTTTAAAATATAGCCATATATGCCTTCTCAATTAGCTTAAAACACACAGACTTGTTTATTCCTTCTGGTTATTTATTGTTACGTTACTGAATCAGACATTTACAACTCTGTCCAACAATTCTCACATATTCATACTCTCATACTGCAACTAAATATGCAACAAATATTTTTTACAAGACATTTTTAATGATCTCAAGCTACACATTTCGTTTGAAACGATGTATTTATAATGAATGTATGTTTCGGATTGTTTTTTTTTTTTTTTTAAGTGAGAATGTGGAAAAAATGTGGAAAGTCATGACATTTTCCCACGTACCACCAGAGAGCGCTCACGTACCACCGGTGGTACACTAGAGCTGAACGATTTTATCGATTCTGTGATATATATCGATATTTTATCGAGAATCGATTTTTCAGCCACGGGTATCGATATTCTAAGCTTCTTTCCAAACCCCCGTGTCCCACCTTTAGAAGCTTGCAAGCAACAATTTGCACTGTTTAAATAAATAAAACTATTTTTCTCAACACATCTTTTATTCATTTTGTCCAGCATTTACAAGCTGCTTGTCAGCCATATAATGTGTAATTGATGCTTTCAGTTCAATTAATTCAAACAAAGTCATTGGAACACTCACAAGATGTCACCAAAATCACTTTGTCCCTTTAAAATCTTTCGTAAAATGATGTAAATGTATTGTAAGATGAATATCGATATATATATCGTATCGTGAGCAGAATATTGTGTATCATGTATCGTATCGTGAGATTAGTGTATCGCTACAGCCCTATGGTAGACGTACCACAGTTTGCGCACCACTTGGGGTGAGTATTGGCAAGGACCTCGCAATGCGATATGTATCATGATACTCAGGTCACGATGCCATATTATCGCGATATCAGGATATATTGCGATATTCTACCCAGTTAATATCAAAATTAAAAGTAAGAGATGAAAAAAATCAAGTTGCTGTTCAATGTTCATCAGATGATATTGATCATTTAGATGACATTTGAGTCAAAACAACCTATTTATTGTTTATTATTAGTGTTTTTGCACATTTAAGTAACCATTACAACATACTGACAGCATTGTAACCACTGTAAATTTGTTCCTAAAAAATCGATATTAGGAGCTAAAATATCGATATTATATTGGGAGGCCGAAAATCGCGATATATTGCCAAATCGATTTTTTTTCACCCCCCTATATGACACCAACTCTACCAACATAAGAGGCTCAAGACTCAACCTTTGAGCATCTCTGACTTCAGCAGTTAAATGTATTTCAAACAGCATTTATCTTTCTATCCGGACCTGAGACCGAGACCTAGATAAATCCGGCAGTTTCATGCTTTACGACCTGGATAGTAGAAATAGTTCCCCGTTTTCCGCTTTAAAGCCACCCTTTGTAGGAATACCACTTCTGACCACATGGGGGCGTATAGATCTGATGTACTGACAGCATTGTAACCACTGTAAATTTTTTTCCTAAAAAAATAGATATTAGGAGCTGAAATTTCAATATTATATTGGGAGGCAGAAAATCGCGATATATCGCGAAATCGATTTTTTTTCACACCGCTACCAACCACTGATCTAAAATTACCTCTAATCCAGTTCAATTCAATTCAACTTATGAGGGAAATTGCATGAAAAAGTTGCAACATTGTGAAATTCGAGATTTTACAGCAACAATTCTTGACTTTAGGACAAAAAATTTTTATGCCGAAAATGCTTTAAAGAACGGAGAAGAATGTAGTTGGAGAGAAGAGAGAGTTTGAAATGTGTGATTTTACAACAGAAGTGCCATAAAACCTGAGAGTTGCTTCACTGCAAAGTTCATTATATTACAGAAAAAGTTCTTGACGTGAGGACAGAAAGCTGCAGGTATTTTAAATTCATTAGTTTGTTATGAAAAAAAAAAGAAAAAGTGTTAAAAAAAATGACAAAAAGTTGTGATTTTGTGAATACCGTAATTCCTCTAATAAACGGCCCAGAACTTTGATAGACTCTAAATGAAGCTGTACTGACCATAAATACACATCTACGGGTCATAACAGGACAAGAGTCCAGATACGAGACCCTCAGGTTTGGACCGGGAGGTTCTGAAGCCTCTTTTTTTTGCGCCACGGTTCTGTGTCTGAGCGCTTTCATCTCCCCGGGGGGGAGTTTTCTTTTAGGAGAACTACGGGATTCCTGTTTCCCTCAGAATGGGGCTCATTAACACCTAATTTCAGGTTGCATTTTAATTGGCTGGTAAGTAAATGTCAGACAATTAAACCAGCTCGTCTTCGGTCCGGCGGGACCAGGCTGATGGCCGTCGTTAAACGGTAAACATCACGTCGGACAGCTGATGTGGGTGTTTCATCTGCGACGGCCCCCAGGCCTTTAACTGCCAACAGCGCCGGTTTCTTAGCTGCTCGGCGTTGGAGTGGCGGGGGCCTCGGTGCCACGCTGAGTCTCGCCTGGACTCTGTAATCCGAAGCGTTGACTCACGGGTTGGAATCGCTGCTCTGTTCTGGCTCGCAGGTAATCGTTAAACTCCGAAGCCCTAATGAGCGCAATCTTACATTCCTCTAACAAATAAACTTCCTGAAACGGGGCTAAAGGTCGCGGGTACCGGGGCCGGGGGCCGCCGTGCTCTGGAGCGCTCTGAGGCGCGGCGTACCTGAGCTGCGGCGTACCTGCGGGGCCGGACATCGTCCGACACCGTCCGGAGCTGCGGTCAGTCTCTCGTCTGGCAGCCCGGGAGCCGAGCGGCAGCTTGGCAGCCGGAGAAACGCTTTCGTTCATTAGGCCGAGGAACAAAAGTGCTGAGGTGAGCAGGAACGCCGCGCTTTTATTCCTTCACGGTCGTTCTCGTCCCGCTAGACTTCAGCACTCACCAGGTAATGAGAGAACAACGGCCATAAAACCACCTCCGAGATCTCCGTCCAGTGGAAAATCTCTGCTCCGTCCAATCACGGCGCGGTCCAGCTCCGCGTGCACGCTCACACACACACACACACACACACACACACACACATACGGCCGGGGTCGGAACCAGAATTCCTCGGATCGGCCTGCGTTCTCAGAACTGGGAACGTCTGACATCACTGAGCTGCAGCCCATCAGAGTAACAACATTATTTTTCTTATGATGTGAATTTATCATAAACCGTAATAGCGGTGAGTTTGTACTGTAGCGTACACGAACGCCGCGCGGCGGAACGTAAGTGCCGCAGAACATTGTTTGACAGGGGACTGTTTTGCAGTTGCACTGGAGGCACAACACGCTACTAGCTTATGGTTAGACGGTGATGGATGCTAACAGCGAAGGTCCCGAAGTGGAAGCTCCAGAACGGCAACATGAGACCAGAATCAGAATCAGAATCAGAATCAAGTCCAGGTCCTGAAGAGGTGGGAGATCTCAGCCAATCACCTTCTCAGCTGACTGGATGACACGCTGCAGCATGTTCTTGTCCTCGGCGGTCCAGCGGACCAGATGGTGATGGAGGAGGTGAGGACGGACTCAATGATGGCTGTGTAGAACTGCTCCATCATTGTCTTCGGCAGACTGAATTTCTGCAGCTGCCTCAGGAAGATACATCCTCTGCTGTGCTTTCTGGATGAGGGAGCTGATGTTCAGCTCCCGCTGAAGGTCCTGGGAGATTCAAATTCAATTCAAATTCAGGTTTCAATACACCAGTCTGGTGTACTAGAGGAGCTGCTAGCGTCCAGCGCTCCTTTTCATGCCAGGTCCTGTGGTCCGAGTGCTAACTCCAGTTAACAGCCGTTAAAACAGTTAACAGCCGTTAAAACAGTTAATAGCCGTTAAAACAGTTAACAGCCATTAAAACAGTTAAAAGCCGTTAAAACAGTTAACAGCCGTTAAAACAGTTAACATCCGTTAAAACAGTTAACAGCCGTTAAAACAGTCAACATTCGTTAAAACAGTTAACAGCCGTTAAAACAGTCAACAGCCGTTAAAACAGTTAACATCCGTTAAAACAGTTAACAGCCGTTAAAACAGTCAACAGCCGTTAAAACAGTTAACAGCCGTTAAAACAGTCAACAGCCGTTAAAACAGTTAACAGCCGTTAAAACAGTTAACAGCCGTTAAAACAGTTAACATCCGTTAAAACAGTTAACAGCCGTTAAAACAGTTATCATCCGTTAAAACAGTTAAAGTTAACAGCCGTTAAAAACAGTTAACAGCCGTTAAAACAGTTAAAAAGCCGTTTTAAAACAGTTAACATCCGTTAAAAACAGTTAACAGCCGTTAAAACAGTTAACAGCCGTTAAACAGTTTAAAGCCGTTTTTTAAAACAGTTAACAGCCGTTAAAACAGTTAACATCCGTTAAAACAGTTAACAGCCGTTAAAACAGTCAACAGCCGTTAAAACAGTCAACAGCCGTTAAAACAGTTAACATCCGTTAAAACAGTTAATAGCCGTTAAAACAGTTAACAGCCGTTAAAACAGTTAACATCCGTTAAAACAGTTAACAGCCGTTAAAACGGTTAATATCCGTTAAAACAGTTAACAGCCGTTAGAACCAGTATATCTCCATAACGATGACCAGTGAGATATCTCCAGGTCAGAGGAGGAAACACCGATGAACCAGACCGTCTCCTCTGGGAAGACCGAGCTCCATTCAGTCTGGAGAGCGACGGAGCCGACCGTCCCAGAGCCCGGTTCATCATGCGGACCGGACCAGGCCGTTGTCGTCTCCCCCGGCGGTGCTGGGCCCCACCAGGTCACCAGACGGCCCCTGCCAGGTCAGCTGACCCATCCGGCGTGTAGACAGCTGGACGGGGGCAGCACGCCGCCGCCGCTACGTCGGGGGCCCGTCCCGGCTCCGTGACGCTGCAGCCCGGATCCAGTGGCGGTGGTTGCCGCGGGTAGCAGTTCAGGGCTACTTAGCTTAGCTTTCCCGAACCGGCCTCCAGCGACACCGTCCATGTCCGCGGCGGCAGGTCTCCACCAGCCGCAAGAGGACCGATCCGCCCCCTGCAGACAGTATGTAGACATCCGACCGCAGATCACCACAAACCGGGCACAAACTGGAGCGTCCAGCGTCCAGCGTCGCAGAGATAAGATGACAGTTCCCAGGAAGCAGAAAGACTCCACAGTGTCGATAGTGGAGTCCCAGAGGGTGATGGGGGGGGGGGGGGCTGAGTTCTTCCTGTAGTCCACAACCATCTCCACTGTCTTTAGAGCGTTGAGCTCAAGGCTGTTCTGGCTGCACCAGGTCACCAGGTGGTCAACCTCCCACCTGTAGGCGGACTCGTCACCATCAGAGATGAGTCCGATGAGGGTGGTGTCATCTGCAAACTTCAGGAGCCTGACGGACTGGTGCCTCGTTGATGGAGTGGGGGGGGGCTTTAGGCTTGTAGTTGGTGATCTGCTGAAGTCCTTTCCAGACAGACGCAGAGTCGTTAGCTGAGAACTGGTGTTGGAGCTTCTCAGAGTTCAGTCGTTTAGCGTCTCTCACCGCCTTGCTAAACCTGTATTTTGCCTCTCTGAATCTGTCTTTGTCTCCACTCCTGAAGGTCTCTTCCTTTGCTAACGTTAGCTGTCGGCGTTTGGATGAGACTGAGGAACTTCTTCTTCCTAAAACGAGGAGCCGTGTCTGTCGCGTGGAAGTTCTTTGGATTTAAAAAAGACGACGTCCAACAAACTACAATAATCTGCAAATGTTGCCGAGCTAAAGTTGTAGCCGCGGGAGGCTACACCAGGCCGGAGTTGTACAACTGTACAACTTTAGAACGTTGTTTACATTGTGTAGTTGATTTTTTATAAAATATGTTTTTTCAAGTTGTTTGCAAAATTTGAAAAATAAAAGCAGACCAGTGGACCAGCAGACTAGCTCTGACACGACACAACAGCGAGGTGTGGCCCAGATCTCCTCCTGAACGTTGAGCAGGTCTGGAAGAAAGTGGTCCAGGAACTGGTCCAGAAGTCCTCCTGAACATTGAGCAGATCTGGAAGAAAGTGGTCCAGGAACTGGTCCAGAAGTCCTCCTGAACATTGAGCAGATCTGGAAGAAAGTGGTCCAGGAACTGGTCCAGAAGTCCTCCTGAACATTGAGCAGGAACTGGTCCAGGAACTGGCCCAGAACTCCTCCTGAACGTTGAGCAGGAACTTGTCCAGGAACTGGCCCAGATCTCCTCCTGAACGTTGAGCAGCTCTGGAAAGAACTGGTCCAGGAACTGGCTCAGAAGTCCTCCTGAACATTGAGCAGATCTGGAAGAAAGTGGTCCAGGAACTGGCCCAGAAGTCCTCCTGAACATTGAGCAGGAACTGGTCCAGGAACTGGCCCAAAACTCCTCCTGAACGTTAAGCAGCTCTGGAAGGAACTGGTCCAGGAACTGGCTCAGATCTCCTCCTGAACATTGAGCAGGTCTGGAAGGAACTGGTCCAGGAACTGGTCCAGAAGTCCTCCTGAACGTTGAGCAGGAACTGGTCCAGGAACTGGCCCAAAACTCCTCCTGAACGTTAAGCAGCTCTGGAAGGAACTGGTCCAGGAACTGGCCCAGATCTCCTCCTGAACATTGAGCAGGTCTGGAAAGAACTGGTCCAGGAACTGGTCCAGAAGTCCTCCTGAACGTTGAGCAGGAACTGGTCCAGGAACTGGCCCAAAACTCTTCCTGAACGTTAAGAAGGAACTGGTCCAGGAACTGGCCCAAAACTCCTCCTGAACGTTAAGCAGCTCTGGAAGGAACTGGTCCAGGAACTGGTCCAGAAGTCCACCTGAACTTTAAGCAGGTCTGGAAGGAACTGGTCCAGGAACTGGTCCAGAAGTCCACCTGAACTTTAAGCAGGTCTGGAAGGAACTGGTCCAGGAACTGGTCCAGAAGTCCACCTGAACTTTAAGCAGGTCTGGAAGGAACTGGTCCAGGAACTGGTCCAGGAACTGGCGCAGAAGTCCTGGACAGGTGGCGCTCAGGCTCCGCCCCCTTCACCCTCAGACCTGACAGGTGTCCTTTAAGAACAGTTGCTGGGCAGCTACTTTACCGTCAAAACTAGACATCTTACGTTGAAAAGCTGCGTTTCAATGAGAATTGAGATTTTACGACAAAAATGCGATTTTTTTTTTTACGATCGTTTATCTGTGATTTTACTGCCAGAGTTCGTGATTTCAAGACGTAATTTTACAACAAAAATATTCGCCCACAGTCGTGATTTTAAGGCAAAAAGTTGAGACAAGACTTTTAAAGTTTGTGATTCTTATGATAAAAAGTTGCAGTTTGATGTAAAAATTTTAAGAAATTTTAAGAAAGTCAATATTTAACAACAAAACATTAAAAAGATGTGATTTTTATGAAACTGTGTCTTTAGGAGAAAATTTTGTGGGCAGGAAGTTGCTCTTTTATGAAATTACAATATTTTAAATGTTGATCAGATGATTACAGAAATAAATGAGCATTTTACAACAAAAATGAGTGATTTTTTATAAAAAATGTACAAAATTCTATAATGAACACAATTTTATCACAGAAAGTTGACAAAAAATTGCTAAATTGTGAAATTTGTGATTTTAAAGCAAAAATTCTCAATTTCAGGACAGAAATTTGCAATTTAATGAAATCCACTAATTTACAGCAAAGTTGTTCTTTTACCTCAAAAAGTTGAGAAATAAGTTTTAAAATTTTATGAAAGTTGTGATTTTATGGTAAAATATCCCAGTTAGACAACAAAATGTTACTTTCTTCAAAAAACAGAAAAAAACTGATTTTGAAAAGTCTGATTTTTGGTCGTAGAAATAAATAAAATTACTGTTTTTTTCAGTAATTTGGTCTCAATTGAATCTTTTTTAACTCGTCTTCGGGCCTGAACTGGAAACCAGACGGTTTCATCCACAACTCAGTTTGTTTCGGCCGCTGATGTTTTTTTGTTTTTTTGGTCGTACGTGTTTCGTCTCCAGACACCCGGTTCGCTGTGATGTTTCCGCACAGCAGCCTGAGCTGCAGCCGGGAGCCGACGTCCAGGGGCCCACGTCCAAGGGCCGATGTCTGGGAGCCAATATCCAGGGGCCGACGTCCAGGGGCCCACGTCTGGGAGCCAATATCCAGGGGCCGACGTCCAGGGGCCCACGTCTGGGGGCCAATATCCAGGGGCCGACGTCCAGGGGCCCACGTCTGGGGGCCGATCTCCGGGGCCCGACATCCGGGGCCGACGTCCGGGGGCTGACATCCAGGGCCAACGTCCAAAGCCTGATGTCTAGGGGCCAACGTCCAAGGGCCAATGTCTGGGGGCCCACATCCAGGGACCCACATCCAGGGCCGATGTCCAGGGGCCCACGTCCAGGGGCCGACAACCAGGGGCCCACGTTCAGGGGTCGATGTCCAGGGGCCGATGTCCAGGGGCTGACGTCCAGGGGCCAACGTCTGGGGGCCGATATCCGGGGGCTGACGTCCTGGGGCCAACATCCAGGGGCCCACGTCCAGAGGCCGACTTCCGGGGGCCGACGTTCAGGGGCCGACATCCAGGGGCCGACGTCCGATGGCCGACGTCCAGGGGCCCATGTCCAGGGACCGATGTCCGGGGGCCAACGTCTAGGGACCCACGTCCAAGGGCCCACTTCCGGGGGCCAACGTCCAGGGGCCCACATCCAGGGGCCCATGCCAGGGGCCGACAGGCAGAGGCCCACGTCCAGGGGCCAACATCCAGGGGCCCACGTCCGAGGGCCGACATCCAGGGGCCGACAACCAGGGGCCCATGTCCGGGGGCCAACGTCCAGGGGCCCACGTCCGAGGGCCGACGTCCAGGGGCAGACATCCAGGGGCTGACGTCCAGGGGCCCATGTCCAGGGGCCAACGTCCAGGGGCCGCTGTTCGGGAGCTGGAGTCCGTTTCTGAGCGTAATGCGCTCTGATTCCCGCTCGTCCGTAATCTCCCCCGTGTCCAGGTTTAAGAATGTCCTAATTACAGCCATTTTAAAGGAGCGGGTGACATCTTTTGATGTATCGTTACCCCCCCAGACCAATTAGCCCCCCCACACGTCAGCCTCGCTCAGCGGTGACGAGGAGAGTCGGGCCTGAAGCCCGCCGGCCCTCCCACGTTCACCTCTGCAGGTTTACTCGCAGGGAAACGGTCCGTTTGGGCCCCGAATGATCAGGATTTACAGGTCACATGAGCTAAACAGCCGTCAGAGCGTTTAGCGCTGACGGATCAGAACTCATGATTTTAGGGAATTACTTCAACTCTGAGGTCCACTTTAGTGGGAAAACAGCTCCAGCATGAATCATTCAACTAAAATCCTCCATTAACGTCCTTCCAGATGTTTGAATCTGTTAACAGGGCCGGTTCCAGAGGTTTGGAGGCCCTGGGCAACATTCGGTCTGAGGCCCCTCCTGGTTTACTAAAAATAAAAAATAGAAAACTGGGTCAGTTTTAAATGTGAGACAGAAGAGTCACTGGTCAAAATAAATATAATAAATATAAAAATTAATCTGCGCAACAACACGGCAGAGAGAATGATTTTAAAAGAAGACAAATTATTATTATTTTTTTATTAAATAAAATGACAAGATTCTGTTCGACATTCAGACCCCTGAAGATAAATCTTTTATTAAACTATAAACTTAATTATTTTTTAAAGGAAAAAATATGACTTTATAAATGTAGAAGTTAAAAAAAAAACTTTAATAAGCATTTCTGATTTTATCAACTTGAAAGTTTGCAAATTAAAAAAAAAGAATCGAAAAATTTAGACTTTATAAACACATTTTCAAGAAAATAAGTATTTTAGCAAAATCCTAAAATTTGAAAAAATGTGAAAAACGTTTTTTTTTTTTAAATTCTGACTTCATAACTTTGTAATTAAAAATAAGAAAAATAAAATCTATTTTAGTTCTTGTTTTATGAATTTGCTAATTCATAAAAAAAAAATCTGAGAATTAAAAACATTTTTTACAGTATCGTTCAGCCTCCCCAGACCATGACACTTCCTCCACCGTGCTTCACAGCTGCTACAAGCTGCTACAAGCTGTTTACGGCGCTTTTGAGGCTCCAAGATTCTTTAAAGCGTAACTTCCAATCTGTAAACTCTGTTGTGGTGGATTCAAACCTGTAAGATGATCACTGGTCAAGGATCAATCCGGATCAATCCGGATCAATCCGGATCAGTCCGTTCCACTTTGAGAAGAAACCAGGCTGGTTCATGGAGCTGAAGCTCCAATTCAAACTGAGCTAACTGAGTTAGCTGAATTAGCACTCTGTCATCTGAGCTAACTGAGTTAGCTGAATTAGCACACTGTCATCTGAGCTAACTGAGTTAGCTGAATTAGCACTCTGTCATCTGAGCTAACTGAGTTAGCTGAATTAGCACTCTGTCATCTGAGCTAACTGAGTTAGCTGAATTAGCACACTGTCATATTTGGGTCATTAGACGAAAATAACCTGGTTGGGGTAAAATGTCAGGACAAAAATCAGAATTTGTGACGTTATAAACTCGCAAATTTGAAACCTGTAAAATCATAATTTTCCATCAAAAAGTTGGGATTTTTTTCAAATCTCAATATTTTACAACAAAAATTGCAATATTTAGTTAAAAAAGTCACAATTTTGCTCCTGTTACAACTTAAGAACAAAAATTTGTGATTTTTGACAAGAATGTGCAGTTTTACAAAAGTTGTGATTTTTACAAAAGTTTGACATTTTTGTCAAAATTCTGTAAATGTTCTTGATTTGTAATAAATTATGAAAAAATATAATTGTAATTATAAAGTTGTGATGTTAAAAAGCTGCAATTTTAAAACAAGGTTTTTTGTTCAATAGTCAAGATTCTGTAGAATTTTTGATTTTAAAAGACTAAATAATAATTTAATGTCAAAAAGTTGTGATTTTGACAAATTTGAAATTTTCTGATAAAAAGTTGCTTTTTTACAACAAAGTTGTGACAAAGAATTTGTGATTTTAGGACATGAAATCATAATTTTATGACAAAAGTTGCAATATTGTGTTTTAAAAATGTTAGTTTTGCTGGACTAAGAATTTTAAAACAAAAACTGATTTTACGACAAAAACTGTCAGGAATTTTTGTCAAAAAGTAACAACTCTGTAAATTTCCTGATTTTATTGGAAAAAGTTGTAATTTGATTTTAAAAAGATGATTTTGTGAAATTTTAAATTTTATGACAAAAAATATGACAGTTACAATGTTGGGAAAATCTTGATTTTATGACAAAAATTTGTGATTTTAGATTTTAAGTTGCTATGTATTTGCAATTTTGTGAATATTGACATTTTAGTTGACAATTATATCATTTAATTTAATTAATTTTTAAAATTTCCTTTATAACATATCATATTATAATAATTTGTGCCACCACATTTCTCCATTGGTGGAGCAATCATCCTCCAGTGGTCACAGGTTCGATTCCCGGCCCGTGACCCGGTGCTGCAGATCTTTCTGGACCACAGGGTCACAGGTTCGATTCCCGGCCCGTGACCCGGTGCTGCAGATCTCTCTGGACCACAGGGTCACAGGTTCGATTCCCGGCCTGTGACCTGGTGTTGCAGATCTTTCTGGACCACTTTCTAGTTTCCCAGCTTCATTTATAAAAGTTACTGGAGTCACCAAACCTTAAAAAGTAAACTGGTTGATCCACGTCAGGCGTCTTTGGAGGGAAAAAACCGCCGCTGATGCTCTGGACGGGACCTGCAGATCAAATATAGACGTTTCTTGGAGTCAAATATCAGCTTTTTTCATTTTGTGGAGTGTGTTTTTGTTCTTTAGCAGGAAAAGGCCGTATAAAAGAGTGACTGTGGCTTGTGTAAAAGTGACCCAGTAAGTGTTGGTGGTCGTCCTGATGGAAGTGTAAACTGACTGGTTTAGAAACACAAACAGCAGGTCGGCTGTAAACAGAAGCAGAATAAAGTCAACAACTGGACTTGACTGACTCATAAAAACACGATTCTACATTCAGCAACTTCTGCCGTTTCCGCCGTTTAAGGCTGTTTGGAGCTGAGACGCCGCTGCCATCTGGTGGCCAACGGGTGAATTACAGCTGCCTCATCAACTGATAAACCAGCAGGTAGAGACCAGGGGACGCGTCTCAACCTGGAGAGACAAGGAGACGCGTCTCAATCAGCAGAGACAAGGAGACGCGTCTCAATCAGCAGAGACAAGGAGACGCGTCTCCACCAGCAGTTAGAGACGAGGAGACGCGTCTCAATCTGGAGAGATGAGGAGACGAGTCTCAATCAGCAGAGACGAGGAGACGCGTCTCAATCAGCAGAGACAAGGAGACGCCTCTCCACCAGCAGGGACCAGGAGACAGGTCTAAACCAGCGGAGACGAGGAGACGCGTCTCAACCTGGAGAGACAAGGAGACGCGTCTCAATCTGGAGAGATGAGGAGACGCGTCTCAATCTGGAGAGACGAGGAGACGCGTCTCAACCAGCAGAGACAAGAAGACGCGTCTCCAGCAGCAGTTAGAGACGAGGAGACACGTCTCAACCTGGAGAGATGAGGAGACGCGTCTCAATCAGCAGAGATGAGGAGACGCCTCTCCACCAGTAGGGACCAGGAGACAGGTCTAAACCAGCGGAGACAAAGAGACGCGTCTCAACCTGGAGAGACGAGGAGACGCGTCTCAATCAGCAGAGACAAGAAGACGCGTCTCCAGCAGCAGTTAGAGACGAGGAGACACGTCTCAACCTGGAGAGATGAGGAGACGCGTCTCAATCAGCAGAGATGAGGAGACGCCTCTCCACCAGTAGGGACCAGGAGACAGGTCTAAACCAGCGGAGACAAAGAGACGCGTCTCAACCTGGAGAGACGAGGAGACGCCTCTCCACCAGTAGGGACCAGGAGACAGGTCTAAACCAGCGGAGACAAAGAGACGCGTCTCAACCTGGAGAGACGAGGAGACGCGTCTCAATCAGCAGAGACAAGGAGACGCGTCTCCCACCAACAGTTAGAGACGAGGAGACACGTCTCAACCTGTAGAGACGAGGAGACGCCTCTCCACCAGCAGGGACCAGAAGACAGGTCTAAACCAGCAGAGACAAAGAGACGCGTCTCAACCTGGAGAGACGAGGAGACGCGTCTCAATCAGCAGAGACAAGGAGACGCGTCTCCACCAGCAGTTAGAGACGAGAAGACACGTCTCAACCTGGAGAGACGAGGAGATGTGTCTAAACCTGGAGAGACGAGGAGACGCGTCTCAATCAGCAGAGACAAGGAGATGCGTCTCTACCAGCAGTTAGAGTCCAGGAGATGTGTCTCAATCAGCAGAGACCAGGAGACGCGTCTCAATCAGCAGAGACCAGGAGACGCGTCTCCACCAGCAGTTAGAGTCCAGGAGATGTGTCTCAATCAGCAGAGACCAGGAGACGCGTCTCAATCTGGAGAGATGAGGAGACGCGTCTCTACCAGCAGTTAGAGACGAGGAGACACGTCTCAACCTGGAGAGACGAGGAGACGCCTCTCCACCAGCAGGGACCAGGAGACAGGTCTAAACCAGCAGAGACAAAGAGACGCGTCTCAACCTGGAGAGATGAGGAGACGCGTCTCAATCTGGAGAGATGAGGAGACGCGTCTCAATCAGCAGAGACAAGGAGATGCGTCTCTACCAGCAGGGACCAGGAGACGCGTCTCAATCAGCAGAGACAAGGAGATGCGTCTCTACCAGCAGGGACCAGGAGACGCGTCTCAACCTGGAGAGACAAGGAGACGCGTCTCAATCTGGAGAGATGAGGAGACGCGTCTCAATCTGGAGAGACGAGGAGACGCGTCTCAACCAGCAGAGACAAGAAGACGCGTCTCCAGCAGCAGTTAGAGACGAGGAGACACGTCTCAACCTGGAGAGATGAGGAGACGCGTCTCAATCAGCAGAGATGAGGAGACGCCTCTCCACCAGTAGAAACATTTTTGACAATTATATAAATATATGACAGTTATATAAAATTCACAAATTTAGTTCAGATTTTCGAAGAAGTTGTTTTGTTTTTTTTTTTTTTCCTCTAAGATGGTCCTGAACCACCACCAGATCATCTTAAAGGGTTTAAACTCCTCCATCATCCTGGAGCTTTAGTAAACAGGAAGCTGTCCAGGCTCGCGGGAATGAAACAAACCGCCCGGTTTTAAAGCTCAGGAAACTGATTTAAAGCATAATCATCATTTCATTCGTTGTTCATTCAGTGACTGGACTTTTTCTTCTTCTTTTTTTTTTTCTTTTTGCCCCAGTAAGACTGGGAACAAAGACTGGGAACCTGGTTGCGTGGAGCCGCACATAGAACTCTTACGTAAGCGAGGTTTGGACCAATCGGGAGCAGCGGGGTGGGACCGGAAGTTGATGTGCGCTTGTGTTTTTCTTCCCTCAGTGAAGCTGCAGCTTCTTCTGCTCTAAAAATAAATAAAAAATAAAAAAATAACTGAACTAAAACACGGAGCTGCTCCGCACCGGCGTCCAGGATGAAGCAGAGCTCCAGCGTTCCGGCCTTCCT
This sequence comes from Hirundichthys speculiger, assembly GCA_018398805.1. NCBI lineage: Eukaryota > Metazoa > Chordata > Actinopteri > Beloniformes > Exocoetidae > Hirundichthys > Hirundichthys speculiger. The sequence goes on from JAGFBZ010000226.1 coordinate 209,243, forward strand.
GACCAAACTGTGGACTTTGGTGGAGGATGAAGACACCAACGAGTTCATCTGCTGGAGCCAGGTAGCCTGCTAGCATGCTAACGGAGCTAAGATCGGCGTCATCCAGGTGAAACTGGGGGGGGGGGAGAGGGAGGGTGAAAATGGGCCCGCAGCCCACCTGTCAGCGGAGGGAGGCGGACAGGTGTCCGGACAGGTGTCCGCCTCCATCACTGAGGCCCCGGGACACACGGAGCAGCTGTTTCTGCTGAAGATCCGGTCGCTCCTCCTCGAAGCACCTGTAGTTCACCTGTAGTTCACCTGCAGAGACAGAGACGGTGACAGGATTCCCGCTGCAGCATCCTGTCAATCACTTTTACCGGTTCACCGGTAGAGACCGTTAACACCGGAGACAAACGCTTCTTTCTGTTTATATCTGGGTCTCCAACATATAACAGCAAGAAAAACATATAAAACTGTGCATTTTAGCGCAGTTTATATGTTTAATATATTCATAATAAAAAAAAGAATTATATAAACTTATGGAAGTATTTCTGTGCCATATGAGTTTGAATACGAATTTTTAAGATTGAAATTTTTCAGCATCAAAATCAGACTTTGAATTTTAAAAAACATCAAATTTCTAGCACTGAATTATTTTTTGCCTCTGAATTTTATTTTGTTAAAATAAATTCAGTGTTAAAAAAAATGTTGTCTGAAAATATTCAGTTTTTCAAAATTCAACACGCAAAGAAATTCAACACCCCAAAAAAATTGAGTGTAAAAAAATTCAATTTCTGAAAAAAAAATCAGTGTAAAAAAATTCAACCTCAAAAAATTCAGTGTAAAAAGAACCAGGCTCAACATCCGGGTCACCAGGGAGAAGCAATCGATCCCTGTCTCAATTCAGCCAACGTCCAGCCAATCACGTTACGCTCCACTGGTCATGTGACACCGACCCAGCTAGTAAGACGGACCGGTCGGCCATGGCAGCAAACTCAGGTGATGGTGCTGCGGTGAGTCTGTTTACTGTTTACTGGACGTTGGCTGAATTGAGACAGGGATCGATTGCTTCTCCCTGGTGACCCGGATGTTGAGTCTGGTTCTTTTTACACTGAATTTTTTGAGGTTGAATTTTTTTACACTCAATTTTTTTAGGTTGAATTTTTTTACACTGAATTTTTTGAGGTTGAATTTTTTTACACTGATTTTTTTTTTTTTAGAAATTTAATTTTTTTTACACTCAATTTTTTTGAGATGTTGATTATTTTTTTTACACTGAATTTTTTGGGGTGTTGAATTTCTTTGCGTGTTGAATTTTGAAAAACTGAATATTTTAAGACAACAATTTTTTTTAACACTGAATTTATTTTAACAAAATAAAATTCAGAGGCAAAAAAAATTCAGTGCTAGAAATCTGATGTTTTTTAAAATTCAAAGTCTGATTGTGATGCTGAAAAATTTCAATCTTAAAAATTCATATTCAAACTCAGGTGGCACAGAAATACTTCCATATAAACTACATTTAGGAAATTAAAAAAATGAAATTCAATGAAGCTGAAATCTTAAAGAAATATTGCAATTATTACAGTAAAGTTGAAAGATTGATTAAAATAAATAATAAAATAGTAAAATACTCAAATCCAACATTTGAATTCAATTGTAATTTTATTTAGATGATTAAAATTTGAATTATAGATATTCTAAAAGTAAATGAAAAAATTCTAAGTTAAAAACAAGTTTCTGTTGTACTTTTATTTAATGCTGTATCGTGTTTTTATGATTCATGATTTTATGTTTCTACTCTCATCAGGTTTCATTGTTTAAAGGGAACATTAAAAAGCTTCTTTTTTTTGTCCGTTACATTTGGATATGAATCTGAAATTACTCTCAACTCAAAAACTATCTTTAAAACTTTAAAATCTAAAATGGTTTTTAAGTCAAAAACTAAGTTAAACTGAATTGTTTCCTTATTTTCATCAGCTTGCATTTAAATATTCCAGAAGAATGTTAATTTGTTGTCCTGATCGTCGTTATTCGGTCCGTTCAGGCTGTAATTATATTAAAAAAAAAGCCCTCCCTCACTCCCTGACTGGACTGACCAGTAGATGGCAGCACCAGGAGCGTTTCCATTTAAACAATCTCAGAGATGTTTGACCAGAAATAAACGCAGGATGGTGACATTTTCATCCCTTTGTTTCTGATGTTTTGTTGTTGATGTCTAAACAGATGATCTAGTGTTAGACTTTTATAGAGACGGGATCATTTCAACTAAAGCCACGATTCAAGCTGTAATAATCGCTGCCACCTGCATGAAATAACCTCATTGGGAATATGAAGGACCAATATTACGGCGTATTTCCATGTTCGGATGTTTATATTGGGATATCTCAGCGCTCATAGAATTAAAATCCAGCGTAGTTAGAGCTAAATCAGCCTGACTGATGTCAGCCACAGTAAGAAGTTGTTTTGTAACTATCTCTTTAAGTGTTGCCTATAAATTGGACTATTACCCATTTAATCTGTCCTGTTGTTTGCCAGCCAGACTCTGCGGTTATTAATAGTGGCTATATTTCCTTTTGACCTCAGACACACGTTCTCTCCATCGCTGAATCAGTCGATGGTCTGCTTCAGAAAGCTGTGGATGCACCAGGATTAGCTGAACCTGGTTTGACACCGCCGCGCCTCCTCAGGCTGGTACAACAGTAGAAATCCATCTGAGGAGATGATCCTGTTGTCTTGATGGTTTCAGGAAGGGAACAGCTTCCTGGTCCTGGACGAGCAGCGCTTCGCCAAGGAGATCCTCCCCAAGTTCTTCAAGCACAACAACATGGCCAGCTTCATCCGGCAGCTGAACATGTGTAAGTCTGGACCTGTCGCAGCAAATGACCGTAGGGCCGAGATAACGGTGGAGAATCTTCTCCGACCTGTAGAGCATCAGGGCTCATCGTTTCACAGAGCTGAGGGGTGCGACCCGACTCCAAACTAGTAGGAACGCAACGATCAGGAGATTTTATTCGCCGTAGAACACAGGAAACGCATCAGATGTTTAAACTGAGACATTTTTGCAGTTTCATGAAAAATATTTGCTCCTTTTGAATTTGAAGGCATTTACTGCCAAACTGGCTTTTAAATAAAAATAACAACAATGAGTATCAAAGCTGTCGTTCTAGTGAATCTACATGGATGAAATACCGTTCTAGCGAACCTACGTGGTTGAAATGTCGTGCTAGCGAACCAAAGGGGATGAAATGTCGTTCTAGCGCACCTACGTGGTTGAAATGTCGTCCTAGCGTACCTACGAGGATGAAATGTTCTAGCGAACCTACGATGATGAAATGTCGTCCTAACAAACCAAAGGGGATGAAATGTCGTGCTAGCGAACCAAAGGGGATGAAATGTCGTGCTAGCGAACCAAAGGGGATGAAATGTCGTGCTAGCGAACCAAAGGGGATGAAATGTCGTGCTAGCGAACCAAAGGGGATGAAATGTCGTGCTAGCGAACCAAAGGGGATAAAATGTCGTTGTAGCTAACCAACGAAGATGAAATGTCGCTCTAGTGAACCTACGAGGATGAAATGTCGCTCTAGCAAACCTACGTAGATGAAATGTCGCTCTAGTGAACCTACGTAGATGAAATGTCGCTCTAGTGAACCTACGAGGATGAAATGTCGCTCTAGCAAACCTACGTAGATGAAATGTCGCTCTAGTGAACCTACATGGATGAAATGTCGCTCTAGTGAACCTACGAGGATGAAATGTCGCTCTAGCAAACCTACGTGGATGAAATGTCGCTCTAGTGAACCTACGTGGATGAAATGTCGCTCTAGTGAACCTACGAGGATGAAATGTCGCTCTAGCAAACCTACGTAGATGAAATGTCGCTCTAGCAAACCTACGTAGATGAAATGTCGCTCTAGTGAACCTACATGGATGAAATGTCGCTCTAGCAAACCTACGTGGATGAAATGTCGCTCTAGTGAACCTACATGGATGAAATGTCGCTCTAGTGAACCTACGAGGATGAAATGTTGCTCTAGCAAACCTACGTAGATGAAATGTCGCTCTAGTGAACCTACATGGATGAAATGTCGCTCTAGTGAACCTACGAGGATGAAATGTCGCTCTAGCAAACCTACGTGGATGAAATGTCGCTCTAGTGAACCTACGAAGATAAAATGTCGCTCTCGTGAACCTACGTGGATGAAATGTCGCTCTAGTGAACCTACGTAGATGAAATGTCACTCTAGTGAACCTACGGGGATGAAATGTCGCTCTAGTGAACCTACGTAGATGAAATGTCGCTCTCGTGAACCTACGGGGATGAAATGTCGCTCTCGTGAGTAGGAACCTGAGTCTGAAATGGAGGATCGGAGTGAAATTGACGGCAGCATTTACTGAGCTGACGAGCGTCGCTCCGGTTTCACGTATCTGAACGTCTTCTCGTTTCCTCCACCACATGGATGCTCTCCTGAACGTCTCCGTCTCTGCGTGAACCTGAGCAGACGGTTTCAGGAAGGTGATGCACATCGACACCGGCGTGGTGAAGCAGGAGAGGGACGGTCCGGTGGAGTTCCAGCATCCCTACTTCAAACATGGACAGGACGAGCTGCTGGAGAACATCAAGAGGAAGGTGAGCTATGACCTCATCATCTGTGCTTCTGACTTTATTCACCAGAAACACCAAACCAGGAGGAGAAATATATTAATTATTATTATATTCACACATTCTTTTTCTGAATCATGATTTTTTTGGACAAATTTAACAACTTTACCAACTGTCTGCATGTTAATTATCAGTCAGTTATATTTGCAACTTGATCGTGCAGCAGTTAATATTCATGTGTGTGTGAGAGTTTGACCAAGTATGATGTCACGTCACTAGAGGTCTTCGGATCGACCCGACAACCCGAGGTTCCGACCTGAATCGGGTCTCGGGTCCATTCAGAAGACGTGACTCCGGGTTCGGGTCGGAATCGGTACAGTTAGTCTCGGGTCCGGTCGGTGGTCTCTGATAGGCTGGGTCCACGTTTACCTGAGAGGTATTGGTAAAGGTATTGGCAGTGGCAGCTGTCACTCAGCACCCTGTCCCCGCCCCCTTCCATCAGATAGGCTGTGAAATGTCAGGTGACTGGTCAAGCAGAAGTAAACAAACAAACAGTAGTTTAGTTTAGCCTGTCAGGACTCGGGCAGTTAAATGATTATTAATTAACGTGGCGTGTTTGTCGCGAAACAATCGCGTTACTGTCGCGCGTTATTGAGAGAACATATTTACGACACGTCCTGACCGCTGTAGGCTATTAGCGTTAGCAGTTGCTACCAACAACATCTGTATCCACAAAGAGAATAACAATGTGGATTTATTGTTGTTTACGTCACGTAGCCTATGTAGCAACTGAACCGGTAGAAGAAGACAACTATTAGCGTTAGCAGTTGCTACCAATAGCATCTGTGTCCACAAAGAAAATAACGATGTGGATTTATTGTTGTTTACGTCACGTAGCCTATGTAGCAACTGAACCGGTAGAAGAAGACAACTATTAGCGTTAGCAGTTGCTACCAATAGCATCTGTATCCACAAAGAAAATAACGACGTGGATTTATTGTTGTTTACGTCACGTAGCCTATGTAGCAACTGAACCGGTAGAAGAAGACAACTATTAGCGTTAGCAGTTGCTACCAATAGCATCTGTATCCACAAAGAAAAATAACGACGTGGATTTATTGTTGTTTACGTCACGTAGCCTATGTAGCAACTGAACCGGTAGAAGAAGACAACTATTAGCGTTAGCAGTTGCTACCAATAGCATCTGTATCCACAAAGAAAATAACGACGTGGATTTATTGTTGTTTACATCACGTAGCCTATGTAGCAACTGAACCGGTAGAAGAAGACAACTTTAGGTAAGAAAATCAAGTTTTATTCAACGCTAGACAACTTTAACAGGAGCAACTAAGGGCTGGATTGTCTCGGTTCTATTCGGGTAACTCGGTTCGGTTCGTAGTCGGAAGCTAAAGACTCAGATCGGGTTGGTTTCGGTGTGAATTTTCACTGGTCCATTCCAGTCCGGATCCATGAAAGTGGACCCGTGCAGACCTCTACACGTCACCTTAGACTTTTTAAAACTCAACCACATCTGTTGAGGCCTCTGTGTCCCAGGTTTCTAACGCTCGGCCCGAGGACAACAAGATCCGGCAGGGGGACCTGACCAAGATCCTGGCGTCGGTTCAGAGCGTCCACAGCAAACAGGAGAGCATCGACACCAGACTGGCGACTCTGAAGAGGTGAGTCCACGCTTCTTTCTGGAAGTTTCTCTGCAGTCAGAATCTGAAAACGACGCAGATTCACATCCGTACAAACTTACAGACGAAGCAGCTACAGTTTATAACGAGAACTTCTGAAGATTTTTTGAAGGAACACTTTCTGTCACTTCAGTCACTACTGACATCACACACCTGAAGATCTGAGGTGAGCAGCCAGGAGCCCATCCAGCTGCTGTTTACGGATGAAAAGCAGCAGTTTGACATCGAAAAAGTCACAACTTGAGTCCAAGTTTGGTAAAAAAAATAAAATAAGATAAAATAAAGAGCAGTTAAATGACAAAAAGTTGCAATTTAAGATAAATAGTTGCCATTTTTACAAAACTTGAGACGCTCTAACGGGTCAGATGCTCTCTAACGGTTCTCTAACGGGCCAGATGTTCTCTGATGGTTCTCTAATGGGTCAGACGCTCTCTAATGAGTCAGACACTCTCTAATGAGTCAGACACTCTCTGGCAGCTCTCTAATAGGTCAGATGCTCTCTAACGGCTCTCTAATGAGTCAGACACTCTCTAATGGGTCAGACGCTCTCTAACAGCTCTCTAATGGGTTAGAAGCTCTCTGGCAGCTCTCTAATGGCTCAGATGCTCTGTAACAATCAGATGCTCTCTAACAGCTCTCTAATGGGTCAGACGCTCTCTAACAGGTTAGACGCTCTCTGGCAGCTCTCTAACGGATCAGATGCTCTCTAACGGCTCTCTTATGAGTCAGACACTCTCTAATGGGTCAGACGCTCTCTAACAGCTCTCTAATAGGTCAGATGCTCTCTAACGGCTCTCTAATGGGTCAGAAACCCTCTAATAGGTCAGATGCTCTCTAACGGCTCTCTAATGGGTCAGGTGCTCTCTAACGGCTCTCTAATGAGTCAGACACTCTCTAATGGGTCAGACGCTCTCTAACGGCTCTCTAATGGGCCAGACGCTCTCTAATGGGTCAGATGCTCTCTAACGGTTCTCTAACGGGCCAGATGTTCTCTGATGGTTCTCTAATGGGTCAGACGCTCTCTAATGAGTCAGACACTCTCTAATGAGTCAGACACTCTCTGGCAGCTCTCTAATAGGTCAGATGCTCTCTAACGGCTCTCTAATGAGTCAGACACTCTCTAATGGGTCAGACGCTCTCTAACAGCTCTCTAATGGGTTAGAAGCTCTCTGGCAGCTCTCTAATGGCTCAGATGCTCTGTAACAATCAGATGCTCTCTAACAGCTCTCTAATGGGTCAGACGCTCTCTAACAGGTTAGACGCTCTCTGGCAGCTCTCTAACGGATCAGATGCTCTCTAACGGCTCTCTTATGAGTCAGACACTCTCTAATGGGTCAGACGCTCTCTAACAGCTCTCTAATAGGTCAGATGCTCTCTAACGGCTCTCTAATGGGTCAGAAACCCTCTAATAGGTCAGATGCTCTCTAACGGCTCTCTAATGGGTCAGGTGCTCTCTAACGGCTCTCTAATGAGTCAGACACTCTCTAATGGGTCAGACGCTCTCTAACGGCTCTCTAATGGGCCAGACGCTCTCTAATGGGTCAGACGCTCTCTAACGGCTCTCTAATGAGTCAGACACTCTCTAATGGGTCAGACGCTCTCTAACAGCTCTCTAATGGGTTAGAAGCTCTCTGGCAGCTCTCTAATGGCTCAGATGCTCTGTAACAATCAGATGCTCTCTAACAGCTCTCTAATGGGTCAGACGCTCTCTAACAGGTTAGACGCTCTCTGGCAGCTCTCTAACGGATCAGATGCTCTCTAACGGCTCTCTTATGAGTCAGACACTCTCTAATGGGTCAGACGCTCTCTAACAGCTCTCTAATAGGTCAGATGCTCTCTAACGGCTCTCTAATGGGTCAGACACTCTCTAATGGGTCAGAAACCCTCTAATAGGTCAGATGCTCTCTAACGGCTCTCTAATGGGTCAGGTGCTCTCTAACGGCTCTCTAATGAGTCAGACACTCTCTAATGGGTCAGACGCTCTCTAACGGCTCTCTAATGGGCCAGACGCTCTCTAATGGGTCAGACGCTCTCTAACGGCTCTCTAATTAGTCAGACACTCTCTAATGGGTCAGACGCTCTCTAACGGCTCTCTAATGAGTCAGGCACTCTCTAATGGGTCAGACGCTCTCTAACGGCTCTCTAATGAGTCAGGCACTCTCTAATGGGTCAGACGCTCTCTAACAGCTCTCTAATGGGTCAGACGCTCTTAACAGCTCTCTAATGGGTTAGAAGCTCTCTGGCAGCTCTCTAATGGCTCAGACGCTCTGTAACAATCAGATGCTCTCTAACAGCTCTCTAATGAGTCAGACACTCTCTAGCGGGTCAGACACTCTCTAGCGGGTCTCTAGCGGGTCTCTTCTTGTGTTTTCAGGGAGAATGAGTCATTGTGGAGGGAGATCTCAGACCTGAGGCAGAAACACGCCCAGCAGCAGCAGCTCATTAAAAAGGTGAGCAGCACACCTGAGACAGGTGTGAGGAACAGAGGACAGGACTGAGAAGAAGTGATGCTCCAGCATTGTTCCAGACCTCAGTGATCTCAGGGCTGAAATACACTTCTCTTCTCAGCTGAATCTCACTCGCTTCTCTCTTCCAGCTCATTCATTTCATCGTTACGTTGGTCCAGAACAACCGGATCCTGAACCTGAAACGTAAAAGGTGAGTCGATGACGGGGATCATCCTGGGAGAAGAACTAGGGAAGAACCTTCGAGGAATTCTGGTGGAGCCACCGGGGGAACCACGGCGGAGCCACGGGGGGACCATTGGGGGAACCACGGGGGAACCACGGGGGGAACCACAGGGGAACCATGGGGGGATCATGGGGGGGAACCATGGGGGAGCCATGGGGGGACCATGAGGGAACCACGGGGGAACCATGGGGGGGGACCATGGGGGGGAACCATGGGGGAACCATGGGGGACCATGGGGGGAACCATGGGGGAACCACGGGGGGAGCCATGGGGGGAACCATGGGGGAACCACGGGGGAACCACAGGGGAACCATGGGGGGGAACCATGGAGGAACCACGGGTGGAGCCACGGGGGACCATGGGGAGAACCATGGGGGAACCACGGGTGGAGCCACGGGGGGACCATGGGGAGAACCATGGGGGGAACCATGGGGGAACCATGAGTGGAGCCACGGGTGGAGCCACGGGGGACCATGGGGGGAACCACGGGTGGAGCCACGGGGGGAACCATGGGGGAACCACGGGTGGAGCCACGGGGGGAACCATGGGGGGAACCATGGGGGAAACCATGGGGGAACCACAGGGGACCATGGGGGGAACCATGGGGGACCATGGGGAGAACCATGGGGGAACCATGGGGGAACCACGGGTGGAGCCACGGGTGGAGCCACGGGGGACCATGGGGGGAACCACGGGTGGAGCCACGGGTGGAGCCACGGGTGGAGCCACGGGGGGAACCGTGAGGGAACCACGGGTGGAGCCACGGGGGGAACCATGGGGGAACCACGGGTGGGGCCACGGGGGGAACCGTGGGGGAACCACGGGTGGAGCCACGGGTGGAGCCACGGGGGGAACCATGGGGGACCATGGGGGGAACCATGGGGGAACCACGGGGGACCATGGGGGGAACCATGGGGGAACCACGGGGGGAGCCATGGGGGGAACCATGGGGGAACCACGGGGGGGAACCACAGGGGAACCATGGGGGGGAACCATGGAGGAACCACGGGTGGAGCCACGGGGGACCATGGGGAGAACCATGGGGGAACCACGGGTGGAGCCACGGGGGACCATGGGGAGAACCATGGGGGGAACCATGGGGGGAACCATGAGTGGAGCCACGGGTGGAGCCACGGGGGACCATGGGGGGAACCACGGGTGGAGCCAGGGGGGAACCATGGGGGGAACCAGGGGGAGCCACGGGGGGGAACCATGGGGGGAACCATGGGGGGAAACCATGGGGGAACCACAGGGGACCATGGGGGGAACCATGGGGGACCATGGGGAGAACCATGGGGGAACCATGGGGGAACCACGGGTGGAGCCACGGGTGGAGCCACGGGGGACCATGGGGGGAACCACGGGTGGAGCCACGGGTGGAGCCACGGGGGGGAGCCACGGGGGGAACCGTGAGGGAACCACGGGTGGAGCCACGGGGGGGAACCATGGGGGAACACGGGTGGGGCCACGGGGGGGAACCGTGGGGGAACCACGGGTGGAGCCACGGGTGGAGCCACGGGGGGAACCATGGGGGACCATGGGGGGAACCATGGGGGAACCACGGGTGGGGCCACGGGGGGGGAACCGTGGGGGGAACCATGGGGGGGGAACCATGGGGGACCATGGGGGGAACCATGGGGGGAACCGTGGGGGAACCACGGGTGGAGCCACGGGGGGAACCATGGGGGGAACCATGGGGGAACCATGGGGGAACCACGGGTGGGGCCACGGGGGGAACCATGGGGGGAACCAGTCAGTCACTAGAATGGAATTATTAAGGGTCAACGGTGGAACCAAGAGGGCACCATAATGGATGCTAGAGGGGAACCCTTGCAGAACCTTGGAGAAACATGGCTGAAACATGAAGAACCTCAGGAGAACCCCACCAGACCTCCTACAAATGTGTCTGAAGCAGTTACCAGTTATTTTTGAAGGTTCACAAACTTTCTTTGTGTGTAAATACCTCTACCTGTGTGTGTTTTTGACAGGCCTCTCCTGATGAACAGCAGCGGGAAGAAGTCCAAGTACATCCATCAGATATACGATGATAAGGTGTCTGTTGAACCTGAAGTCATCATCACAGATTTTTAACGTTAGCGGAGTCTAGCGATGAAGAGCATCCCCACAGATGATGGTCTTCCTGACGGTTCTGGATGTTAAGATCCGGATTCTGGTCTCGTATTCGTTCAGCATGTTAGACGTGTTCTGAAAGACACCTGGTCTCTTGGATTATCTCGGTCCTTTAGTTTCATTTCTTGGTGGCGAAGGTCAGCTGACTTGACTCTTTGCTTGGTCTCTTAAGTTATGCCGTCAGAATAGCTACTTTTTGTCCTTAAATCACAATTTGTTTGTTGCAAAAGTGTTTATTTCACAATATCACCACTTTTCTGTTTAAAACAAAAAAAAGTCTTATTATTGTAAAATTGACACTTTTGTCTTAAAATCAAAAAAAAAATTTGTAAAGTCCCAAATGACTTTACCTTTTTTCATTTTTTTCTAACTTTTTGTGGTAAAACTGAATTTTTCACCATTGAGATTTTTTCTGTTCTAAAACTAAAACTTTTGTTGTACAATCGCAGGATTTCATTTGTAAGGTAACAAACTTCACAAAATCACAACTTTTGAACTGAAAAGTCGTAAAATATCAACTTTTGCAAAATTGCATCTTTCACGTAAAATTACGACGGGATTTTCATATAATTCAAGCTTTTTGTCTTAAAACCAAGAATTTATGTTGTAAAAAAGCAAATTTTACACAATCCTAACTTTTTGACAAAAATTACTAATTTTTTTTTGGGTAAAATTGCAACATTTGCAATTGTGTTTTTTAATGTAAAAAAATGTGATTCTTGATATTTGACACCGTACAAGTCTAAGGCGTTTTATTTCTGTCCAGACACCAGTCAACAGCCTGGATGTGAAGAGTTCTGAGATGTCGGACGATGTCGTCATCTGTGATTTGACGGACAGCGACGCGGAGGTGACGGGCGAGGTCGCGGGGGAGTCGCCCAGAGCCCACGACCAAGGGTACGTCTCCACGGACGCCAGCTTTTCTGCCGTGACGTGTTGATACTGCTGCTCGACTCGGCTTAAATCAGCGTTCTATGACGCCCTATTTTATAAACACCATACATGCTTTTATACAATACTCTTCCTGGAAAGGCTGATTTATGCTTCTGCGTAGCAGATACGCACGTTTCCTCTACGTTTGACATGAAATCCTCAACTTCATTTGTCTGGTTTCGGCAGCAGAAATGATTTACTTTGATCCAGCTTGACGTTCGACTAGATCCAGGTGTCATCTGCGTAGCGGTTGACCTTTTTAATGTCAAGCCTCCAGGTTATGATGTGAGGGGGAATGTAGTGGTCCTCGTACAGAGACATGTGGAACTCCATGATGAGTTGTTGTCATTCTCCTCAGGGACGTGGAAATCGTGGAGGTGGAGCTGGACAGTTGCGGGGTGCTGCCGGCTGAGACGGAAGTGAGCTCCACCTGCACAGGTGAGGTCAAACAGACGGAGCCTGAGGCTCCAGCGGCGCCATCGTCTCTGGTGGAGGACGTCCAGAGAAGCTCCAGCAGCTCAGCCCTGCAGCTCAACAAGACCTCCACCCTGAGTCTGGAAGATCCCGTCAAGATGATGGACTCCATCATGAACGAGAACGGAGCCATCTCACAAAACATCAACCTGCTGGGAAAGTACGTCCAGTCGCATCTAACCTTAGTCCAGCTATGTCCAATTTCTGTCCAACCGTCTCCAACCTCCATCCTGTACTGTCATTAATCGTGATCTTTTAGGTCACTTAAGTCTGTTTTTATTCAGTGCTGTGCAGAAGAAGGCCAGAGAAGTTACAACTAACTGGTTTTCTGCATACAGTGATCCCTCGCCAATTTGCGGTTTAAGTTCCGCGGTTTTAGTTATTCGCGGATTTTTCAGAAATATATAATATAATTTTAAAAACATTTAAAAAAATAGCAGAAAAAAACGTCACAGGATGTTGTGCGAGTTCTCTCACGGTGAAGAAATGTGAGCCAGCCTGGCGCCTTTAAGAAGGTGGCCTTATGGGTAATAGTGTGGCCTTATGGGTAATGTAGTGTGTGTGTCGTGGGATGGCAGACGACAGGAGCCGAACAATACAACCTGTGTGATGTTACAAGTTCCTGCAGTGCCAGAATAAAGTTCCCGTTCCATGCAGAGAAAACCGGACTTTTTCTTTTGTTGTTGTTAGCGTGTTAGCCGCTAATTACGAGCCAAAAATAGCACAATACCAGCGGTTTCTTTACTACGGTTCAGAGACCAGAGGCTGTGAAGGTAACAGAAAGACCACAGTTGAGCCTTTGTCTTGTTTCGCTATTTTTTGGGGGTTTTTAAACATATTTTAAACACATTATTGAGGCTCGAGGTCTCCGGCTCCAGTTCGCGGATTTTGATAAGGGATCACTGTACATTAATTTTCCAAAAAAAAAAGATCTGATCTTCATCCAAATACCGAACCCATCAGTTTTTATCTCCGTCTCTCTCTCTGTTGCGGTGTGAACTCAGGGTGGAGCTCATGGACTACCTGGACAGCATCGACTGCAGTCTGGAGGACTTCCAGGCCATGCTCTATGAGAAACAGTTCGGGGTCGACTTCGATGCTCTGGAGGTAAAGCTCCAACACCAGGAGAACCCCGAGGAACCCGGTCTGGTTTCAGTTCTGTCGTTCTGAGATCCTGTTTGCTGTATTTTCAGGAGAGCGTGTCCCCCAAAGAAAACCCCACACAGTCTGGCAAAGGAAGGACAGAAGAAGACAACGCAGGTGAGGAGCTGCACTGACGTTTTATTTTTTCTCAAATTCCATTTTAAATTTTTTTCATTTTCGATGTTTTTCGGTTTTTAATTTTTGAGAATTCTGTTTTAAGCATTTTATGCAAATTTAACCCCAAGACAGTATATAGAATAATGAAATATAGACAATTTATGCAATTATAACTGTAAACTTTAATGTTTTCATACTTTTAAACATATTGTGTCCAATTAAACATTAGTTTTTTTGACAAATAAAAAAATTTCAAGAAAAAATAACTCAAATAGGTAAAATTCATTTAAAGTGCAAAAAAGAACAAAATTTCAACAGCAGTAAACTAATAATTTTAGCTTGTTAAATTTCTTCTGTTATTAGACACACGGGACAGCCCTTGAGTGCAGTTACGTCTTCAGACTGTAGGAGGCGGCCTTACGCCAAAGCTACATCCAGTCTGTCAAGAAAACAATGCCGATGAAAAAGAATTAGAAGAAAACGTAGAAGAAGAATAAGATAATATAAACATATATTATGAAGACAATAAGATAGTTTCGTAACATTTATATCTTTATTAACTACGAAAATACTTACATTTGAAGCTCGTATTTTTCGCCGCCATCCATTCAGAAGACGTTTTGGCGAAAATACGCAATGCCTTCTGGGTAGCCCTTACTTCCAAGGGTGGTGCCGGAGAATCTCAATATCTCAATATCTGCAGTTCTTCTCCTGACCACTAGGGTCCAACAGTGTCAGGAGGTCTGTGGTAGAGGTCTTCACGGGTCCACTTTCATGGACCAGAACCCGAATGGACCCGTGAAAATTCGACCCGAAACCGACCCGACCCGAGCTATTATCATAATTTAGGGAGTCCGAACCCGAATGGACCCACAATATTTGGACCCGGAACCGACCCGACCCGAGTCTTTAGTTTCCGACCACAAACGGAACCGAGTTACCCAAATAGAACCGAGACAATCCAGCCCATAGTTGCTCATTTTAAAAGTTGTCTAGCGTTGAATAAAACTTGATTTTCTTACCTAAAGTTGTCTTCTTCTACCGGTTCAGTTGCTACATAGGCTACGTGATGTAAACAACAATAAATCCACATCGTTATTTTCTTTGTGGATACTAGGGATGGGCATTCGGTGAAGATTTATTCGTCGATCGTCGGGAGAATTAATGATTAATAATCGATTAATTATTAACATTTTTATATTGAAAATTATTCTCGTCATCAGCGTGACGTTTGTTTTCCCCTTTGGCCTGGTTGCTATGGCCTGGTTGCTATGGCCTGGTTGCTATGGCCCGCGCATGCCCAGATGTGTTCAGTGGCCTGGATGTTCTTGGTCAAGAATAACGTGACATTTCCTGTTTCCTCTCTTTAAAAAACGATAATAAAACAAGAGATATCGAGGAGACTACTTAACAATGACAATTTATATCAAGGCGCCAGTATTACAGACTTTTTGTTTCTTAAAAAGATGCGCTTGTTGTGTGCTCGATGTGCGCTGCAGCTCCTTCTGGTCCGTGCTAACACCGAGTTGAGGCTAGGCTACGCTAGGCTAGGATAGGCTAGGCTGATGATGAACCGCCTCCACCATTCTTTACAAGGCTTGGTTGCGCGTTGTTCAAGTGTTACATCATTGTCGTTGTCGATTAATTGTATTTGTAATTAGCATTGCAGTGATTGCAGTACACTTGCTCATTTTCTAAACGTAAAATGGTTCCACGCCACACTTCACCGCGACCGCTTCATGATTAGGTCGATGACCTACAGAAGCTCGCGTGTAACAACTGAGTCCAGCCAGGGTAGGGTGATGGTGAAATGTTGCCCCCTGGTGGCAAATTTCTATCGGTAGCACAGAGAAATGCATCGCATTGTTTGAGGACGTGCACTGATAACCTACATTCAGATTATTTAAAAAAAACAAACAAACAAAACATTCGGTTCATCGACAAAAATTAATTTATTCAACCAAATTCTTAATGATCAATCATCGATTAATCGATTAATTATGCCCATCCCTAGTGGATACAGATGCTATTGGTAGCAACTGCTAACGCTAATAGCCTACACCGGTCAGGACGTGTCGTAAATATGTTCTCTCATCCAGCGTTGTCATGTTGGTGATCCGTTGTGCTTTACAGCTGCCGGGCAAACCGCCAATAACACGCTAATAACACGCTACGGCAACACGATTGTTTCGTAACAAACACGCCACGTTAATGAATAATTAATTAAACTGCCCCGAGTCCTGACATTAGCTGCCACCGCCAATATCTTTACCTCTCTGGAGTAAACGCAGACCCAGCCTGTCAGAGAGCACCGACCGGACCCGAGACTAACTGTACCGGTTCAGACCAGAACCTGGAGTCACATCTTTTAAATGTACCCGAGACCCGATTCGGGTCGGGTCGGAACCTCTGGTTTTCGGGTTGTCGGATTGTTCCGAAGACCTCTAAACTAAATACATGAAGAATGTAGTCGATCTCCACTTAAAAGTTGTCTGTCCTGCTCTTCAGATAAACAGCTGATCCAGTACACCTGCTGCCCCCTGCTGGCCTTCCTGGACGGCTGCGCCCCCCCTCCAGAGCTGGACCTGAGCCCCGCCAGCAGCACAGACTCCTCCCACTCCCCGCCCTCCTCCGCCCCCGGAGCGTTGGAGCTGCTGGACGGCGGCCTGGAGTCGAGGCGGCCGCCTCGCAGCTCGCTGATCCGCCTGGAGCCTCTGACGGAGGCCGAGGCCAGCGAGGAGACGCTCTTCTACCTGTGTGAACTGAGTCCTGCCGCACCTGAGAATGACTCCGCCCAGCTGAACCGAGTTTAAGGCCAGCTCCGCCCGCCAGAGAAAGCCCCGCCCTCATCAGGGCGAGGGCCAGGATTATACTGTTAAAGCTTCACCATCCGTGTGCTGGAGACACCTGTCCTCCTGCTCCATCAGCAACAAGTCCAGGCCACGCCCCCTCCAGCAGACTCCGCCTCTGTATATGTGTCCAATGTATTTATTGACGTTTTTGTTTATATCCGACTCCTTTGTTTCCGTGGAGACGAGGCTCTGTGAAGAAACATTCCCTCAGAGTGTGGACGATCGACTTGGTCTGAACCAGAACCAACACCAACTTCAGAACCAACACCAGGTCCAGAACCTGTACCACTTTCAGAACCAAAACCACCACCATAAGAAATAACATCAGAAACCAGGCTAGATCCAGAACTAATACCAGTACCCACTTCAGTTTCAGAACCAGAACCCACATCAATTTCAGAACTAATATCTGGTCCAGAACCAGACTGTTGGATCTCCATCACAACAGGACCAAGCATTGTGGGCAGGACTCCTGATGATCGTTAACACCAATCAGAACTTCATTGTCCTCCGCACCTCCATGTTCAGATGGACCGTGTCCTCCTGACATGGACACCTGGGTCTACGTGGAGCTTCATGGACGTCAGGATCAGACCGGGTCCATCAGAACTTGTGTCCTCCACAGCACCATGTTCAGATGGACCACGTCCTCCTGACGTGGACACCTGGGTCTCCGTGGAGCTTCATGGACGTCAGGATCAGACCGGGTCCATCAGAACTTGTGTCCTCCACACCACCATGTTCAGATGGACCGTGTCCTCCTGACGTGGACACCTGGGTCTCTGTGGAGCTTCATGGACGTCAGGATCAGACCGGGTCCAGATCTGCTGCCGCGGCTGGTTGAAGGAGGTCAATGGATGAGCGACGGTTCAGTTTGTTAGTTTCAGAGTATATGAAGTTTTTATTATTTTCTGTTAAATATGGAGCGTTGTCTTCTGCTGACATCACCACCACCAACAGCTCTTCACACTTCCCACTTTTTCTGTCATTGTTACAAGCAGTTAAATAAAGCTGATACTATCTCACATTTCTACTTCGCTGGGTTATTCTTTATGCTACTATTCTTTGTTTTCTCAACCAGCTGTGTTGTCAGATTTAGTTCCTGGACTCGGCCCACGACAGCATTTGTTGACGTTCTGATGTCAACATCCTGTTTCTGGTCAGAACAAACCTGCTTATATTCGTTTAGCATGAGCCGATTTTAAAAACGTTTACTCGAAGTCTTGGAACTAAAAATCATAATTTTTTCTTGTAAAATTGTGAATTAAAAAAGACATGCCTTTTTTTTTTTTCATTAAAAAACCAAACTTTTTGTTGTAAAATGGCAAATATTGCAAATATGTCTTTTTGCAGATTTTCAGATTTCATAAAATTACCACTTTTCAACTTAAAACGATATAAAATTTTAGTCAAAATATCAACTTTTTAAAAATCAAAACTTTGACATATTATGAATTTATTTTTTTAAATAATTGCACAATTTCTTCCAAAATTTACACTTTTTCTTGTTAAATTGCAAATTGAAAACAAAAAAAAAAACAAATATTACAAAATAGTGATTTTTCTCTTTTCAAATTCTTTTTATTGTTTTTTTAAGCAAGTATCAACAATTGTACAGGATAGTCTTCAAAGGTAATCACAGCATTTAGACCTGCCCCCCCCACCCCCCCCCCCCCCCCCCACAGTAAGAAAAATAATAGATATGTTAATAAACTAAAAGAATTCAGTTAAAATTGAAAATGAAATATGTAAAGAAAAGAGAGAAGAAAAAAAAATATAGCGACTTTTTAACACAACTATATTTTTTGTTGCAACATTTGCAGTATTGTGACTTTTTTTAAAAATTAATATAAAATTGCTATTTTCCATCCAATAATAGCTGATTGGTTGTCTCCTGGCTGCTTTCAGGTTTTTGATGTCAATATTAATTTATTCAGAAATTTTATCTTTAAGCGATTGTTTTTGCACGGTCTTGAAGGCCAGATGAAAAGAATGTGTAATATTTTCTTTTTTTTTTTTTTTTTTTAAATCTCTTCACTAAAGTGGATTCAACATCTAGTGTACGGAGGTGGTTTCAAATGTGGTTATAAATCTGGTTTTCACAGGTTTCATACTATTTCTCCGTTACTGAGCCTTATTAATTTTAGCTCTGCGTTTGTTTCCATCAGTCATCATTTCCATCGGCGTCCATGAGTCAACCAGCCTTCATTTTGTTTTATTTTCATTAGTTATTAACCCTTTATTTTGGTTTCTTTCAATCAATTCAATGTGTTTAAATTCCTCAAGCGACCATACAGAATTATTTTATTAATTATTAATTAACATCAGCAGTGAAGCAATAACTGGATCTCATCACGAGCTGTAACGCTCAAACATGGGACCGACTGGACACGATAAAATCAGATTTAGCAGGTTAATGTGAAAACAACCTTTAAAAAAACGGGCTAGATTTGTGAATCTGAAGTTTAAAGTCAATTTGAGCTAATTTTAAAGAAGAGGACTGGAGAAAAATAAGGGGGAAAAAAGTATTTTTAATCCCCAATCTATGCATGAACTTTAAATCAACTTAATAAATATATTTATAACTAACCATAAACACAAATGTTTCGGCGCGTTAAAAATGTACTTGTGCTGGAAAAATAAAAGCAGTTTTCGCGGGCAGACGCGTTTGATTGGTGAATTTGAACCCACCACAGATACGCCCCTTGCGCTCTCTCAACCAATCACGGGCGATCTGTCCTTCCTCGCGCTGAAGTCGACCAATCACAACAGAGGTCGTTGTAACGCTGATGGACTGACGGTTAATGCGACACAATTAAGAGCAAAAAACCGACACAAACTGCGTCCCGAACCCGAACCTGAACCCGAACCTGAACCCATGTCCCGGCAAAACCCTTTCGTTCATGAAAGAAGTAGAAGGTGAGTTAAAATGTATATATATTTTTATGTTTGGCGCCTGGCATTTTTGAAAAGGGAACGGAAGTTAGCCGGTCACTTAAAAACAGCTAAAAAACGGCTGACTCTGACGGTGATTAATTTGATGTCATAAATCTAAATTTAAGATTTCCTAGTTAGTAGCGTGGTAGCACGGTGACCCTGCAGAGGATTAAACGGGCATTTTTTTTTTTTTTTTTTTTTTTTAAAGAATACAAAATTCAAAAACATACAAACAAATTATAATCAGCCATTCCAGTTCAGGTTGTGTAGCGACAGTAACAACGTTTACAATTATGTAAAGGCAGAGTAAAAATCATGAGGTCATTAGCAAATTATCAATATAACAATATATAGAATGCATATAATAAAGATGAAAAAGGGAAGGAAAGAAATAAGAAAAAAATAAAATAAAATAAGAATTAAAAAATAAATAACTAAATAAATTAAGAAAATACTATTTGACGTAACAGACTTCATAACGATAACTTGTATATAATAGTTGTGATTGTGACACCTTAGTTGAAGACTTCTGAGTGAATATCAATCATTGATATAAATTTTTTTATTTGTAAGAGATTTAAGATAATAATTCACTTCAATTAAAAACAACTTGAAGAATGGGGTTGGATTTTGAAATTTGCGTTTTTGGATGTGGAATTTACCTAATAAAATATAAAGATTGACAATAGTGCATTTTTTTTTTTTCTTTGAATTCACAATATGGGATTAAACGGGCAAAGATAATGGATGGAACCAGTAGTGACGTCTACTGGTTCCAGCTCAGAAAGTCGTGGAAACGTCACCTCCCAGATGTGATGTCTGCTGGCATCAAACTAATCACTGAGCTCGTTTTAATATTTATGACAGTTATGGCTCATTCACTGAGTTGGACATACACATAAGGGTGTCAGACGTTTATTAGTGTTGGGCGAATAAAGCTTTGTTTTGGGGCTTTTATTTTTATTTTTACCGAAGCGCCACTCTGAGGCGGAACAGCGACATCTGGTGGCAGATTGGAATTACAGCAGCTGCTTCATAACTTGAGGAACAAGCACGTTTAAGTCACGAATGTGTGCAGTAAAAATCATTTAATGCTAGTGCTGGGCGATATGGAAAAAATCATATATTACGATATGGACTATTTTATATCACGATAACGATATATATCACGATATACCATAATAAAGTATGTTTTCAGTTATTCTCTGAAAAGTTTGACAAAAATTTCATTGCTTACTTTTCAACTTTATTTTGAAAGGACATTTAGCTGAACTGTCACAAACATACATTTTAGTGCAGCAAAAACAGGTAGGTACAGAGGTACAGTAGCTTTCACATTTTTTTTAAAGTGCACAACAGTTTCTGAGAGGAAAAACACATTTTTGCACTGAAGTTCAGCTATAAAAAATAAACACAAATTATTTTTCAACTTTCTGAAATCTGTAACCTTGTAGTGTAAAGTTTGCAAACCAATATAAAGTGTCTAAAGTTAAACATCAGGGTTGAAGAGAACTCTGTTTAAGGCATTAACCATGAATAAAAGTGCAAACATAAAAGGCTACTTTGTAGAAGTAGATATGATTCTATCAAATTTATCATTGCAGGTTATTTAATTACATATTTGCTGTAATAATTGATAAAATTAGGTTAGAAACGATAGAGACGATAGAAGAGAAATGGCACGATATACACTTTTATATTGTCCCCACGATATATATCGTCATATTGCCCAGCACTACTTAATGCTGTACAATCTTCTGTCTTTTTTGTACAGCAATAAAAGCAACAAATTAGATAAAAATAATAAGCCACACCAGGGCTCGAAATCAATTTCTTTACTTGGTAGGACGAGTGCTCCCAATTTCTGAAAAGCGCCCAACCAAAATTTAAAGAGCATCAAGTAATGTACACATTTAATTGAAAAATATGTGTGTATTTTTTAGGAATAACCAATTACATTAACCAAACTGAAACAAAAAAGCTTGATAGCTGTCCCAGCAGCTTTTATGGAGGATCTGATATGAGCTCTTCTGTCCCTGTTCTCATCCACCAAGATCATTTTAAATAGTAGTGATGGGTCCAGCAACACCGATGCGTCGAGCTCAGAGAGCAAAACCCACGTCGGTACGTGTCGTTGCGCGTTTCGCTTTAAGAAAGTCACATGACCGATACAGGTACTGTTTCGAACTGACAGTGATGCGCCAAACTGTGTTTATAAGGAAGCGCATCTGTCGACGGGATGCATCTGCCAAAAGAATCTCCGATCTTTTGTAACACGTTGTCAAAATCAGCAATAATTATGGACAAGAAAGGTTTCCACCGTACGGCACCATTTTGATTTCATATCGGAAAATAAGGTATTTGTTTTAATTTCCTTGTTTCATTCTGTCATCTTCATTCACAACACGATCACTTAGGTTTTTAAGTTATGATACAATTATCTGTATCTGAAGATATCACAGATATTTTAAATTTAAATGAAGATATGCAATGATGCCATATACAGTACAATGACTTACATTTTATTATTGCATACTAGGTTATCAAATTGGTGTCAGTTGAGTCTGACAACTTGATTTCCTGTAGGGATTTTTAATGTCCAGCAGGTGTCAGTATTCAGTGACTCAGTATCGACACGTATCAATACAGTTTGGCGACGTGTTGAAACGTTCCATGATGTGTCATCAACCCATCACTACTTTACAGTGACTCAGTTATCTATCTGTTAAAACTTTAAAATGGTCCACTGTCTCTGTCCAAGCGTCCAGGATGTAGATAGTCCAGATACCAGAGTGGGTTTGATAGACAGGTCAGAGTCTCCATCAGTGATCCAGAAGCACTAGGTTGACAAACTACTGATGTTTGCAGTAGTTTCCTCACACATCGTCTCAGCACCGATGATGTTGGCAACGTGTCTTGTCATTTGCGTACGTCTTGTTGAAGTTGGTGCTGTTCTTCCTCATGAGTTGAAATGGTTTAAATTTAAAGAAAGTGAGCTCATCCTTCGTGACTGTGCAGGTGGTGTTGAACTTCACATTCAGCTCTGCCAGCTGAGCTGCACGGCTTCCAGCATCTTGATGAACACTAGCATTAATAAGCATTAATAAGCAAGTCTGGGGCACGGTCCTTCTTGGACAAACATTTTTTTTGTGTGTGTGTTTTAGCGTGCTTTGTTAATCTCTCATGCTTTAAATGGGTTGATTCTGAGACTAAAGCTGTGTTCCCTGCTACATCGGTTTTACAATCAATACACTGCCGTTTACGCAACAGCCTCTCGAACTCCTTCAGCCAGTCTTGCTGAAAACTTTACGACTTTTTTTTCCGGTGGTGCTCCATTCTTTTCTACCGTACTACCAACAGCATCACCAACTTTACCATCAACATCAGTGACTCCTTATCGAGTAACTGTTTTTCTGATTATGTCAACGTCACTTGAACATAACATTCACTGCTGGTCACTCAGAGGGAGCGAAGCACTGCTGTGTTGACAAAAATATATACATGTTATCGGGGATATTCGTCATGATATCGGACTTAATGGGATGACGTCATAATTTCCTGTTATCGGCCTGATAGTTATCGTGCACCCCTAGTTTTGACTCAATTTGTCCTCTGAATGATAAATATCATCTGATGAACATATACAGCAACTTGATTTTTCATCTCTACTTTTAATTTTGATATTAACTGGGTAGAATATAGCAATATATTGCGATATATTGATAATATTGTGATATATTGTGATAATATCGTATCGTGACCCAAGTATCATGATACATATCGTATTGCGAGGTCCTTGGCAATACTCACCTTTAGCGCATATGTGCGAGGGGGCGGGGTTACTGAGCTCAGGTGGCAGAGAGATGAAAAAGAGCCATCTATTCAGAACCCAGTGAGTGACATCTCTCTAAGTTTGTCCGTTCTTTCAGACTTCTAGAATAACATTTCCTTCTCAATATCGTAGTTTTAATGGACGTGTTGTGAGGAAACTGCAGCAGACATCTTCTGGTTCTAGCAGCAGTCTAGACTCTCAGCAGGTGTGGATCAGAGAAAGATGCTGGTTTGTTGTTGTTGTTGTTGAGCAGACGGCTGAGGTGGGGGGGGGTGGGGGGGGGGCTTGGGGATGTCTGCAGGGATTATTTTTTAGCGGTGAAAGGTTAAACAGAGATGTCTGACTGACTGAATTAATGGGATTATCTGTCGTTCCCGTCTGGATGTTCATCATTGGTCGGGAGAAGAGTCACCTGAGACGTTTCACTTGTAAACAGAATTTCACTGGTAACCGAAACCTGCAGGCTAGAAGCAAACCTGAAGACTAGAAACTAGAAGCAAACCTGAAGACTAGAAGCAAACCTGACTAGAAGCAAACCTGAAGACTAGAAGCAAACCTGAAAACTAGAAGCGAACTGAAGACTAAGCCCTGAACTAGAAGTGAACCTGAAACTAAAAACCTAGAAGACTAAGAACCTGAAACCTGAAGACTAGAAGCAAACCTGAAGACTAGAACCTGCAAACCTGAAACTAGAAGCAAACCTGAACTAGAAGCGAACCTGAAGAACTAGAAGCGAACCTGAAGACTAGAAGCGAACCGAACCTGAAGAAACTAGAAGCAAACCTGAAAAACCTAGACCAAACCTGTAGAAGCAAACCTGAAGACTAACCCCAAACCTGAAAAGACTAGAAGCGAACCTGAAGACTAGAAGCAAACCTAAGACTGACGAAGCAAACCTGAAGAAGACCTAGAACCAAAAGAAAACTGAAGACTAGAACCCTGAACTAAAGCAAACCTGAAGACTAGAAGAAGCGAACCTGAAGACTAGAAGCAAGAAGACTGAAACCTGAAACTGAAAGAAAACTGAAGACTAGAAGCAAACCTGAAGCTAGAAGCAAACCTGAAGACTGAACCTGAAGACTAGAAGCGCAAACCTGAAGACTAGAAGACTAGAAGAACCTGAAGAAGAAAACCTGAAGACTAGAAGCAAACCTGAAGACTAGAAGCGAACCTGAAGACTGAAGACAAACCTGAAGACTGAGACTGAAGACCTAGAAGAACCTAGAAGCAAACCTGAAAAAGAAGAACTGAAGACTAAAGAGCAAACCTAGAAGACTAGAAGAACCTGAAGACTAGAAGCAAAGAAGCAAACCTGAAGACGAGAAGAAGACTAGAAGCAAACCTGAAGACTAGAAGCAAACCTGAAGACTAGAAGCAACCTAAGAAGACGTAGAAGCGAAACTGAAGACTAGAAGCAAACCTGAAGACTAGAAGCAAACCTAAGACTAGAAGCAAACCTGAAGACTAGAAGACAAAAACCTGAAACAGCAAACCTGAAAACTAGAAGAAGACTAGAAGAACCTGAAAAAGCAAACTGAAGAAGAGAAGACAAAAACTGAAGACTAGAAGAACCTGAAGACCTAGAAGCAAACCTGAAGACCTAAGAAGAAGCAACCTGAAAGACTAGAAGCAAACCTGAAGACTAGAAGCCAAACCTGAAGACTAGAAGCAAACCTAGAAGCAAACTAGAAGCAAACCCTAGAAGCAAACCTAGAAGCAACCTGAAGACTAGAAGCAAACTGAAGACTGAAGACTAGAAGACCTGAGACTAGAAGCAAACCTGAAGACTAGAAGCAAACCTAGAAGAAAGACTAGAAGCAAACCTAGAAGACTAGAAGCAAACCCTAGAAGCAAACCTGAAGACTAGAAGCAACCTAGAAGACTAGAAGCAAACCTGAAGACTAGAAGCAAACCTGAAACTAGAAGCAAACCTGAAGACTAGAAGAACCTAGAAGACTAGAAGCAAACCTAGAAGCAAATGATAAAGCAAACCTGAAGACTAAAGCAAACTGAACTAGAAGCAAAGCTGAAGCAAACCTAGAAGCAAACCTGAAGCAAACCTGAAGTAGAAGCAAACCTGAAGACTAGACTGAAGAAGCCTAGAAGAAAGAAGCAAACCTGAAGACTAGAAGCAAACCTGAAGACTAGAAGCAAACTGAAACTAGAAGCAAACCTGAAGACTAGAAGCAAACTGAAGACTAAAGAAGACTAGAAGCAAGAACCTGAAGACTAGAAGCAAACCTGAAGAAGAAGTAGAAGCAAACCTGAAGACTAGAAGCAAACCTGAAGACTAGAAGCAAACTGAAGACTAGAAGCAAAAGACTGAAGACTGAAGACAAAAGAACTAGCAAACCTGAAGATAGAAGCAAACCTGAAGAACCTGAAGACTAGAAGCAAACCTGAAGACTAGAAGCAAACCTGAGACTAGAAGCACTGAAGCAACCTTTAAAAACTAGAAGCAAAACCCAAACTAGAATACTGAAGACAAGACTAGAAGACTTAGAAGCAAGACTAGAAGCAAACCTGAAGACGAATCAAACCTTAAAGCGAAGAAGCAAACCTGAAGACCAAATCAGACTAGAAGACTAGAAGCAAACCTGAGACTAGAGAGAACCGAAGACTAAAGAAGCTACTAACAAACACCGAATACTAACCAGCAAAGACTAGACTAGAAGCCTGGCAAACCCTAGAGCAACCCTGAAGACAAAGACTGAAAGAAATCAAACTGAAGACAACCTGAAGTAGAAGCAAAAGAAGACTAGAAGCAAACCTGAAGACGTCGAAGACTGAAGCTGAGAAGAACAACTGAAGACTAGAAGCAAACCTGAAGACGTAGAAGCAAAGAAGCTAGAAGAAACCTGAAGACTAAAGCAAAAGACTGAAGCTAGAAGCAAACCAAACTGAAGAAGACCTAGAAGAAACCAAACCTGAAGACTGAAGACCTAGCTAGCAAACCAAGACCTGAAGACTAGAAGCAAAAACCTGAAGACTAGAAGCAAACTAGAAGACTGAAGACGGAAGAAGACTAGAAGCAAAAACTGAAGACTAAAGAAGACTAGAAGAAAAAACTGAAGACTAGAGCAAACCTGAAGACTAGAAGCAAACCTGAAGACTAGAAGCAAACCTGAGACTAGAAGCAAACCTGAAGACTAGAAGCAAACCTGAAAGAAGCAAACTGAAGACTAGAAGAAGAAGCAAACTAGACTAGCAAACCTGAGACTACCTGAAGAAGCAAACTGAAACTGAAGACTGAAGATGGAAGCAAACCTGAAGACTAGAAGCAAACTGAAAGACTAGAAGCAAACTGAAGACAGAAGCCCTGAAGAAGAAGCAAACTGAAGACTAGAAGCAAACTGAAGACTAGAAGAAGAACTACCTGAGACAGAACAGATGAAGACTAGAAGCAAACCTGAAGACTAGAAGCAACCTGAAGACATGGACGTAGAAGCAAACCTGGAGACTAGGCAAACCTGAAGACTCATGCATTTGTCCCTGAAGACGGTAGAGCACCACCTGAAACGTCAATTCAAGACATCAACCACCTGCTTCAGACTGAAGTCTCCAAATCAAAGCAACTTTGAAGCAAACCTGAAACTAGGAAAGACAACTCATGCAATGTAGAACCACTTTGAGGATACTTAAGATGTTCACAAAGTTTTAATTTGATTTTTTTTTTAATTTTTTTGCTTCATTTTTGTCAAAGAATATTACGGTTTTAAAAGTTATGTTGTTCATCTAGGGTTTTATTTTCCTGTAACCTCTCCTGATTGGTCGTATCCTCTTATAAACAGCAGCAGTTCCTTCTCTAGAACAAGTGCTGATATCTTTCCCTCTTGGAATGGTCTGACAGCTCCTGTTTACGCTGGAAGCTACAGCAGAACTTCTGCAGGTAACACAGAGGGCTTCAGACTGTAAAGCTACTAGTGCTAATCCCAGCGCTCTAATCTCACTACTACTACCAGAGCTGCTGCTCTTCCTGGCTGAGGAGGAACAACGTTGGACCATCAAACAGCAACCGGATTAAAAGCAAATTTCTAATCTTCTTTCGCCAGGCTCTCCAGAAATGACCAAACTGGAGACCTCTGAGCTTCAACTTTCCCCCACTTCTGCTCACGAAGAGAATCACCTGTAGAACTCCACCTCCGTCCATGGAGGGAAGCATCTGATCTGCAGTAAATCCTCGACCCAGCCAGACCCAGCAGACATCCTCCTTAATGGGAGGTCTGTGAAAACATGTTTAAAGACTTCCTGTTTAAATTTAACTGGTTTTGTATCTGAAATGAGAGTATTTACTGGACATTAAATGAGACGGGCCACATATGGAACCATCCACTGGTTCCATGTTAGCGCCATCCAGATAAGACGCCTATTTCTGGTCAATTTATCATTCATGTAACTGAGCAGAACCCACGGGCCAACATCTGGTGTTTGGAGTTTACATGAATGTGGAAATATTTGCAGTTCCTCTACCGACCGCTAGAGGCTGCAGTTCCTCTACGACCCTAGAGCTGCAGTCCTCTACCGACCACTAGAGCTGCAGTTCCTCTACCGACCACTAGAGGCTGCGGTTCCTCTAACCGACCGCTAGGCTGCAGTTCCTCTACCGACCGCTAGAGGCTGCAGTTCACTCAACCGACCGCCAGAGGCTGCAGTCTAAACCGACCAACTAGGCTGCAGTTCCTCTACCGACCACTAGAGCTGCGGTCTCTATTGACCCGCTAGAGGCTGCGGTTCCTCTACCGACCGCTAGAGGCTGCAGTTAATCTACCGACCGCTAGAGGCTGCAGTTAATCTAACCGACCGCTAGAGGCTGCAGTTCCTCTACCGACCGCTAGAGGCTGCAGTTAATTGCCGACCGCTAGAGGCTGCGGTTCCCTCTGCTACTGCCGACCGCTAGAGGCTGCGGTTCCTCTACGACCGCTAGAGGCTGCAGTTAATCTACCGACCGCTAGAGGCTGTAGTTAATCTACCGACCGCTAGAGGCTGTAGTTCCTTTACCGACCGCTAGAGGCTGCAGTTAATCTACTGACCGCTAGAGGCTGTAGTTCCTTACCGACCGCTAGAGGGCTGTTCCTCTACCGACCGCTAGAGGCTGCGTTTTCCTCTACCGACCGCTAGGGCTGCAGTTAATCTACCGACCGCTAGAGCTGCGCTGCTAGAGGCTGCAGTTAATCTACCGACCGCTAGAGGCTGCAGTTCTCTACCGACCGCTAGAGCTGCAGTATCTGCTACCGACCGCTAGAGCTGCAGTTCCTCTACCGACCGCTAAGGCTGCTTCCTCTACCCCACTAGAGGCTGCAGTTCCTCTACCGACCGCTAGAGGCTGCGGTTCCTCTACCGACCGCTAGAGGCTGCAGTTAATCTACCGACCGCTAGAGGCTGTAGTTCCTCTACCGACCACTAGAGGCTGCAGTTAATCTACCAACCGCTAGAGGCTGCAGTTCCTCTACCGACCGCTAGAGGCTGCAGTTAATCTACCGACCGCTAGAGGCTGCAGTTCCTCTACCAACCACTAGAGGCTGCAGTTCCTCAACCGACCGCCAGAGGCTGCAGTTAATCTACAGACCACTAGAGGCTGCAGTTCCTCTACCGACCACTAGAGGCTGCGGTTCCTCTATTGACCGCTAGAGGCTGCGGTTCCTCTACCGACCGCTAGAGGCTGCAGTTAATCTACCGACCGCTAGAGCTGCAGTTAATCTAACCGACCGCTAGAGCTGTAGTTCCTCTACCGACCGCTAGAGGCTGCAGTTAATCAACCCGCCGTAGAGGCTCTAAACTACCGACCTATAGGCTGCAGTTCCTCTACGACCGCTAGAGGCTGCAGTTCCTCTATAGACCGCTAGAGGCTGCAGCTCCGCTAGAGAGTTCCTTTTTACCGACCGCTAGAGGCTGCAGTTCCTCTACCGACCACTAGAGGCTGCAGTTAATCACCAACCGCTAGAGGCTGCAGCTGCTAGATCTCCTCTACCGACCGCTAGAGGCTGCAGTTAATCTACCGACCGCTAGAGGGCAGTTCCTTTACCGACCGCTAGAGGCCGCGTTCTCTACCGACCGCTAGAGGCTGCAGTTCCTCTACCAACGCTAGAGGCCGCAGTTAATCTACCGACCGCTAGAGGCTGCAGTTCCTTTACCGACCGCTAGAGGCTGCGGTTAATCTACCGACCGCTAGAGGCTGCAGTTCCTCAACCGACCTAGAGGCTCCGACCGCGAGATGCTACCGACTAGAGCTGTCCTCTACGACCGCTAGAGGCGGTTCCTCTACCGACCGCTAGAGGCTGCGGTTCCTCTACGACCGCTAGAGGCTGCGGTTCCTCTACTGACCGCTAGAGGCTGCCACTGAGCTAGGCTGCAGTTCCTCTACCGACTGCTAGAGGCTGCAGTTCCTCTACTGACCACTAGGGTCTACTTCCAACTGTGAGTTAGTCTCCATTGACGATGTCCAACTTTACAGCAGAAATAAACATATTTACTGTCTTGTACAAATAGCAGTTTTTGGGGAGGTAACAGCTCAGAGCTAGCTGTCATTACCTTATCTGCTTAGCGCTTCGAATTTTTGGTAAATTTGGCATCTAATCTCTGAATTAAGAGCTAATGGAGTATATTTACTTTTATTGTAAAATTAAATATGGATTGTTGTTTTATTAATTGTACTAACTAGAGCTGAGCGATTTTATCAATTCTGCGATATATATCGATATTTTATTTCCCCAGAGAGTATTGATTTTTTAGCCGCGGGTATCGATATTCTAAGCTTCTTTCTAAACCTCCCTGTCCCACCTTTAAAAGCTTGCAACCAACAATTTGCACTGTTTAAATAAATGAAACTATTTTTCTCAACAAATCTTTTATACATTTTGTCCAGCATTTGCAAGCTGCCCGTCAGCCATATAATGATGCTTTCGGTTCAGTTAATTCAAACAAAGTCATTGGAACACTCACAAGATGTCACCAAAATCACTTTGTCCCTTTAAAATCTTTTTTAGATTATATTATTATTAGAAATTATTCCTGTTTAACATATTTCTACCAATAAAAGCTCCTGGGTCAATGACCATGACCAGACCAGAGGGTCTCTAATTTCACCCTCAAAAACTGAAATATTGTTTTTGCATTAAATACACATCTTTCCAGGTGTTTTTTTTTTTTTTTGTTACTACTTATCTGTAATTTTTTTCACTGGTTCTTACAATGTCAAAATTGTGCATTTAGTAAGTACGTTTATGGTGTGTTTTCCATGGGTGGATCCAGCAGGTGCAGTGACGCTACGATATACCGATAAACTTAAATCAACTAGAGACGCGCAGTAATTGTACAG
Organism: Hirundichthys speculiger; assembly: GCA_018398805.1. Classification (NCBI taxonomy): domain Eukaryota; kingdom Metazoa; phylum Chordata; class Actinopteri; order Beloniformes; family Exocoetidae; genus Hirundichthys; species Hirundichthys speculiger. Next base: position 239,946 of record JAGFBZ010000226.1, read on the forward strand.
ATGTTGTCGCACACACCGCAAACTCCTGGAAGCACTATTATTGTTATTATTATTATTATTATTACCTTTATTTAAACTTGGAGATACATTGAGGTAAAGACCTCATTTACAATGCAGCCGAGTGAAACAACAAAAATAAGGGCACTTAAAAAGCCAAAAAAAGCCAAAGAGAAACTTACATAAAAGTGACGACAAGAATTTAAAAACAGAATAAAATTATAATTAAAATGTAAAAAAAATAAATAAAAACATGAATAATTAAAATTTAATTTAAATTTAGTTAAAATGAAGAAACAATAATCAGGTAAAACAGGAACAGCTAGAAGTAAAATATGATACAGTTAAAGATTTAAAGATTATTTAGATATTATGGAGGGAGCATTTATTAGAGTATGGTATGCAGGATCTGTACATTATTATTTTTTGTTTGTACATAGGATTTATTTATTGATTCATTCGATCATGGTTGTGGATGGGACGGGTACCAGACCCATTTCTCTGGAGGGAGTTTTGGTCTGAGGTTTGATCCTGGTGCTGGTCTGTCGTAGATCCCAGTCCATCACTGAGAGCCCCAGTCAGACCAGTAAAGTAAAGTCCAGACCAGTAAAGTCTGTAAAGTTGGAGTTGTGTTTGCCGTCATCCCTACACCGCTGAGCGCCGGCGCCGGCGAGTCCAGAACGAACCGTCCTCCGTGGTTGACAGATGCCCCCAGAAAGCCACTAACAGGATGACGTCTGCACTGCCAGGGCCGCGGGGTAAAGAAGGATTATGTCTGAGCAGTAGATAAACAGATTATTCCAGAAACAGTGCCCACTTTTTTAACCTCGTCACTCTTGCCACACTTCCCGCTCCGGCTGCAGGACCTCTGCCGGCGTCCGTCGGGCTCCTTCCAGCCCCAGAGAGCATCAGGGCCCCCAGGTGGTCCTCCATCTCCACGTGAGCTCGACCTGCACCCATGAAGTCTACCTGAGACCCCCCCACACCTCCCGCCCACCCTGCTGGATTCACTTTAACGTTCAGATCTTGGAAGCTCATCCTGCACCATGGTCGGGACCGGACTGGTTGGACTGGTGGTCCTGCTCGCCGTCGCTGCCCAGGCAGCTGGAGTTAAAGGTAACCGTCATCTTTAACTGGAAACCAACAACTAAGCCTCCACAAGCTTTCAAAACTGGAAAAGTCACTTCTAAATGACAACATTTACTTTCCTCAGCTGATGAAAGGAGTTAGAAATAAGGATTTAATGATTACGACTAAATATACATGCACTAAGTTTGGTCACAATGGAAAGTAAAGCCTATTACGATTGCATAAGTAGCCAGCTGGGAAATCATTAACGTGTTGGAGAGTGTCACAATTTTAACCAAGGATATAAATGACGCTCTTAAATGTTTTATTTTAAAAGTGTCTTCTTCTAAACCACAGATGGATTAAAATCAGTGTTAACCCACAGCTCAGTATGAATAAAATCTATGTATCATTCATCCAGCGGTTGTTACAGTTCAGAAACAAATCAAATATGTTTTTTTTTTTTTTTTAATCTGGAAGTTTTTTGTTTTTCTATTTTAAAGTCAAATGCAGTGTTTCCGCTAGAAAAAATTGGCACCGGACAATGTGACCGGCAGGTTTTCAATTTACCGGACAAATGTTTGAAATTCCGGTCACCTAGGCTATATGAATTTATTGAGGTTAAAAATTAATCATATGCAGTAGTACGATATCAATGCAAGTCATTTAATAGTATTTTTACTGAAAAACAGGCTATTTCAAATAAAATAAGTCCCGTCAATTGACTCACGAGCATAACTTAAAAAAATAAATAAATATTGCAGAAGCTTGTGCTCTTCTGACACATGAATGAACATAAAAAGATGAAGGCCTATATACTCTAAGATAAAACAATTTGCAAACAAATAAAAAACACATCTGGAGTGGCAAATAACATTTTAATAACGTGGCCATGCTGCCAACTTGAACCATTACCCATTTTATTACAACTGAAATTGTGCTTCGTAGGAGTATTTTCACCGGATATTTTGACTGGAGAGATTATAAAATACCGGACTTCGGCATATTTTAGCAGACAAAGTCTGAAAAAATGTAATCAATGGGTGCAGCAAATAATTTACAGTACTGAGGACGTCTGAGTCCTGTTGTTTTAGTAACGTTTTAATGACAGATTTGAATCCTGGAGAAGATCCCGTCAAACATCTGTACGGGACAGTCTCCTTAAAAAGAGTTAAATCTGTGCTTGAGGGAACTTATGTTAAATACTGACTTTAGTTGTAGAGTATTTTACTTCTGCACATCGTGTGGTTTTATTTAGATCTCATGTTGTCTAGAGGTCGACCCTTATGGGTTTTTCTGTAGATGACGATAATCAGCCAACTGATTAGTCAACCTCTAAATTCTCTGGATTTTCTGCTGGTATCTTAATAAAGAGCATTTTGGTGTCGTCACTAGTCCTTAGTCTTGTCTCATGTGGACGGTGTTGGTTAGTTTGTTGTTGTTTCATGATGCAGTTTGTGTCGGGAACCAAGAGAACTGTTGTCTTTTAGTGAAATAACCCTGGATAAACCTCAAGCTACATATTAGCGTAGTTTAAAAGTATGTAGAAGAACACGGAGTACATTTACATGGAGGACACGTAGAGTAAAGCCACATAAAGTAAAGGTACGTGGAGTAAAGCCAGTCTAAAGCTACATGGAGGAACGTAGAATGAAGCTGCGTAGAATGAAGCTACGTAGAATGAAGCTACGTAAAATGAAGCTGCGTAGAATGAAGCTGCGTAGAATGAAGCTACGTAGAATGAAGCTACGTAAAATGAAGCTGCGTAGAATGAAGCTGCGTAGAATGAAGCTGCGTAGAATGAAGCTGCGTAGAATGAAGCTACGTAGAATGAAGCTACGTAGAATGAAGCTACATAGAATGAAGCTGCGTAGATGAAGCTACGTAGAATGAAGCTGTGTAGAATGAAGCTGTGTAGAATGAAGCTGCGTAGATGAACCTACGTAGAAGCGTCCAGCATAAATCCACGTAGAGTAAAACTGTAAAGGCTACGTACAAGTACAGAATGTAAAACTATGCAGAGGGACCTAAAGTAAAACTTAGTTCTGGCACTAAGCAAAGCCTGAAAAGCTGAATAAATGGGAATGCAAGTGCATTAAATGAGGATGGGCTAAGTAGGGAGGAGGTTGAGTCATAAAGTTTTAGTAACATATGTTCCACATTTGAACACTAACCAGCCTAGACCCCACCTAAGTAGATCCCACCCCATTTCCCAGAGTCCATATGGGCAAACACAGGTAGGGTCACCATGGACAAACCCGGGTATAAATGCTGACTGGGATCTGCTTGGATGCCCACTGACTGACAGCTGTCAATGCTGTCAGTCATTTGGGTTTTATAACCTTTTCCAGGAATAGTAGCTTCTCTAAGACCAAAAAAATTGATTTGGCAATATGTCACGATTTTCGGCTGCCCAATATGATATCGATTTTTCAGCTCCTAATATCGATTTTTTTTTTTTTTTTTTTTTTTTAGGAAAATTCATGTAATTATGTGTTATACGCATTGTGAATACTTAAATGTGCAAAAACACTAATAATAAACAATAAATAGGTTGTTTTGAACCAAATAGTTTTGACTCAATTTGTCCTCTGAATGATCAATATCATCTGATGAACATATACAACAACTTGATTTTTCATCTCTACTTTTAATTTTGATATTAATATACCGTGATAATATCGTATCGTGACCCAAGTATAATGATACATATCGTATTGCGAGGTCCTTGCCAATACTCACCCTTTTCTTCTTTTTGCCGTTATTCCTGTTATATGTTGTTCATCAGTGTTTGTATTGGCCAACAGTTTATTGGCGAACCAGCTAGGAGCTACCAGCTAATATATGCCTCTGATCAGTTGATTTCTGACGCTTGTGTTGCACAAAAACAACACACGATTAAGAGAAGCTACCAGTTTCGACATATGACCGAAACCTCAACAGCAGCCGTTCCCAAACTTCAGAATACCAAGGCCCATTTTGAAATGTGAAAAATCTCCGCGGCCCACCGAAACCTTCAATCACAACTGTGAACAACATACAGGGCTGGAAGCTATGTTCTGACATTAATGTAAGGGGTCAACAAATAATAAAAAACATATTTAAAAAAGATCGAGGATTTAAAACATATTTGTTTTATTTTAATGACCTCTCACGGCCCACTTGCAGTACCGCAACAGCCCACCAGGGGGCTGCGGCCCACACTTTGGGAATCACTGCTCTACAGTCTTCCTGGGACGACCTGCTGGTCTCCGTCTTCCATCGCTGTGATCTCAGGATAAATCCTGGCTTTCAGCTCCATACGGGTCTGTTTACGTCCGACAGCGCTGCCGCTGCTGTTGTCGTGTAAATCTGTTGTCGTCTGTAGTAAACACCCCCATCTGCTGCTCTGAACGACTGCTGGGGATCTGGACGGTCTACGGTGACCCAGGTGACCCAGGTGTGACCCTGACTGATCTTCTTCTTCCAGACGGTGGCGTCAGACCTGGACTCAGACCGGAGGCCCGCAGCTCGCCACGTCTGATGGACCTGCTGAGGACGTCCAGGCGCAGCAGAGCCTCTGGTTTAGAGCTCAGCACCAGTCGGTCCAGGAGGTCGTGTTTTTACACTCCGGGGTGAGAATCTGTCCCCAGGAGAGCATGGAGGAGGTCTTCGCCAGCCACCAGGCCTACTACCAGCTCCGAGGTACTCACTCAACCTCTCGGCTTCATTAAAAATGACATGAGAGTCGTGTGAAGAAGGAAATGCAGCTGCTTTCAGGTGTCTGTACACCTGTATGGTCTGTTGGTAGACAGAAACCGCTGAGGTGTTGAGCGTGTCTGTGTCGGTTGGTTCAGTTTGTCAGGAAGCGGTGTGGGAGGCGTTCAGGATCTTCTTCGACAGGATCCCGGGGACCTCAGAGTACCAGAGGTGGGTTCACGCCTGCCAGCAGGAGTCGCTCTGCATCTCCGACCTCGCCAAGAACTTCAGCAGCTCCGACGAGCACGTCAGCCTGATTCACAGGGTGAGAAGATGGTGGTGAACGTGTTTGTTTTTTTTACCATAAAACCTCCTCAAAGGTTTAAATGAAGGCAGCTGGACTTCTTCTGGTGCTGATTCTGGTACCTGGAATCAGTACCAGAAGTATGTTTGTTTCTGCTGTAAAGCTGTTAATGTTAACATGGAGGTTAATGGAGACTGACTCTCTGTTGGAGCCAGCCCCTGGTGGTCAGTAGAGGAACTGATGTACTGGATGTGCCCCGTTGATTCGAGTTTTTCAGATTATTCTGTGAGGATTTCAGAGCTCGTATGAACAGACGGTTTGTCAGACCACCACAGAAACATCTGCAGGCAGCTAAACAGGCAGCTAGTAGATATAACTTTAACATCAGCGGCCTCTGAGGTCTCTTTGTGTGATGTTTGTGTGTTTTCTGATTCCAGAGGATGAACCGGCTGAGGGACAGACGTCCTCCGCCGCGGTAAGAGCTACGTCTGATCACATGACCTGAGCGTGAACGCTAACGAGGCTGTTAAACAGCCTCATTATTTCTGCCTGAGTGACCTCAAGAAAGATGCTGTAGCTGACTTTATCCTCAGAGGGCCGACTCCTCTCAGGGCCGGTTCTCTTGTTAACGGGCGAAGATCAGCCTCGGTATCTAGAACTAAAGCCGTCTCCATCTAGTCCCTAAATAAGATTTAACAACTTCACTGTGAAGAACGGAAATCAGGATTCAGTTTCTGCTGCTAGGATTGCCTTTTGAGTTTATAAAGTCAGAAAAAGTTTTGTTTATATTTTTATTTCAGATTTGTGAGTTCATCATATGTGCAAATGACAGTTTAGGTTCTTCACATTTCTTTCCTCAGATGAGCCCAATTGCCATAATTCTTCCTCCTGTCAATCAAAGCCACAGTTTTCTTTGAGTTTATAAACTCAGAAATGAAGCTTTTTCTCAGTTGGTTTGTAAGTACGTAAAGTAGAGGTCTTTGGAACAACCTGAAAACTCGAGGTTCCGACCCGACCAGAGACCCGGGTCGCGGGTCCATTCAAAAGATGTGACTCGAGGTTCGGGTCGGAACCGGTACAGTTAATCTCAGGTTCGGTCGGTGCTCTCTGACAGGCTGCGTTGAGTCGAGAGGGGTAAAGATATTGGCGGTGGCAGCCAATGTCAGTTAAATGATTATTAATTAACGTGGCGTGTTTGTCATGAAACAATCTTGTTGCCGTAGCGTGTTATTAGCGTGTTATTAGCGGTTTGCCCGGCAGCTGTAAAGCACAACGGATCACCACCATGACAACGCTGGATGAGAGAACATATTCATGACACGTCCTGACCGGTGTAGGCTATTAGCGTTAGCAGTTGCTACCAATAGCATCGGTATCCACAAAGAAAATAACGATGTGGGTTTATTGTTGTTTACATCACGTAGCCTATGTAGCAACTGAACCGGTAGAAGAAGACAACTTTAGGTAAGAAAATCAAGTTTTATTCAACGCTAGACAACTTTAACATGAGCAACTATGGGCTGGATTGTCTCGGTTCTATTCAAGTAACTCGGTTCGGTTCGCGGTTGGAAACTAAAGACTCGGGTCGGGTCGGTTCCGGGTCCAAATATTACGGGTCCATTCGGGTTCGGACCCCCGGACTTATGAAAATAGCTCAGGTCAGGTCGGTTTCAGGTTGAATTTTCGCAGGTCCATTCGGGTTCGGGTCCATGAAAGTCCTCTAATGTTAAGTCAAAAATTCTGTTTTTTTATCCTCATGAATTTACAGGTTTGTAGACTCGTTTTTTTTTTTACTTTAAATGCACACATTTGAAATCAAGTCCAAAATCACGCCAGCTGCAGGTTTATTTAACGAGCTAAAGTGGAATTGAAACCAAAGATCCACAGATCTGTCCTGTTCTAAAGGGTTTAAACTCCCCCACCACATTTGTTTTACTGTAGAGGAGCCCACAAACACAATGTTGCCCCGGCCCACCAAAAATCTAGAAACAGCCCTGGTAGAAGTCAAAAAATTTTTAGAACTGTTTATATTATAAATGATGAATAAGTGACAGGTTTCTTCCCTGCAGAGATGTGGTGACTCCTGCACCGACGCAGAAGCTCCCTGAGATCGCAGGTACGAGCGATCTTTTACCACTTTAATATCGTTATTGAGCTGCAGTCTGCTGTTTGTGAATCTGCCGTGTGTTCTTTGCACCGTAAAGCGAGAAATGAACCTGATTTGTTAATGCTGTGACTGTAAAGGTTGTAGTCGAAACGGTAGTAAAACGGGCCTCATCACCACAGTCTTCTGTCCTGTTTTAGGTCCAGAGGCTCAGCTCATCACCACGACGACATCGGGGTCCTTTTACACCGTCACCACCGCCGCTGCCACGCCCCTCACCTCCACCCCCGCTCTGGATCACAGCCAGCCTGCTGAGGACCCCCCAGAGATACAGGCAAGTGTTTCTGTAAAACTAGGGCTGCACTGACGGTGGTTTCCACCAAAGTTCTGGTTGTGGTGGCTGATCAGAAGCCTAACCCGACCCGGTTTTAAGCTGCGCTGATTAGCTGGTTTTGATGACTTTGAGACAGAAACGAGTCTGAGTGAGCTCTTCAAACACAGATGAGGTCAGCGAGTCCCCTCCGACCGCCGTCACCTCCTCGGTGAGTCGGTGAGCGCCGGCTGCTTCCATCTGCCGGCAGATTTAATCTGACCGGTCCAGGAACTTTGAATGACAGGACCACCAGAGTCCTCGTTGACCCTGTACCTGTCTGAGGTTGTTTCCAGGCGTCACCTGAACTCTGACTAATGATCTCTGTCCTTCAGGACACGGAGCTTCCTAACGTGGTCCCGGAGGGTCCGGTGCAGCAGACGGTGGAGTTCAGCATCGATCTGGTGGATCCGGGCTACAGAGAGCTGCTGGACGACCCGGACTCACCCCAGTACATCGACCTGGCTCAGCACCTGCAGGACCAGGTGGGACTCCTGACCTCCGTCCCGTCCGTGGCAAATACACCCGTCTATATAGACGTCATCCTAGCGTTGACCTCCACCCGTCTATATAGACGTCGTCCCGGCGTCGACCTCCACCCGTCTACGTAGACGTCGTCCCGGCGTTGACCTCAACCCGTCTATGTAGACGTCGTCCCGGCGTTGACCTCCACCCGTCTATGTAGACGTCGTCCCGGCGTTGACCTCCACCCGTCTATGTAGACGTCGTCCCGGCGTTGACCTCCACCCGTCTATGTAGACGTCGTCCCGGCGCTGACCTCCACCCGTCTATGTAGACGTCGTCCCGGCGTTGACCTCCACCCGTCTATGTAGACGTCGTCCCGGCGCTGACCTCCACCCGTCTATGTAGACGTCGTCCCGGCGTTGACCTCCACCCGTCTATGTAGACGTCGTCCCGGCGTTGACCTTCACCCGTCTATGTAGACGTCGTCCCGTCGTTGACCTCCACCCGTCTATATAGACGTCGTCCCGGCGTTGACCTTCACCCGTCTATATAGACGTCGTCCCGGCGTTGACCTCCACCCGTCTATATAGACGTCGTCCCGGCGTCGACCTCCACCCGTCTATATAGACGTCATCCCGGCGTCGACCTCCACCCGTCTATATAGACGTCGTCCCGGCGTTGACCTCCACCTGTCTATATAGACGTCGTCCCGGCGTTGACCTCCACCCGTCTATATAGACGTCATCCCGGCGTTGACCTCCACCCGTCTATATAGACGTCGTCCCGGCGTTGACCTCCACCCGTCTATATAGACGTCGTCCCGGCGTCGACCTCCACCCGTCTATATAGACGTCATCCCGGCGTCGACCTCCACCCGTCTATATAGACGTCATCCCGGCGTTGACCTCCACCCGTCTATATAGACGTCGTCCCGGCGTTGACCTCCACCCGTCTATATAGACGTCGTCCCGGCGTTGACCTCCACCCGTCTATATAGACGTCGTCCCCAGCGTTGACCTCCACCCGTCTATATAGACGTCGTCCCAGCGTTGACCTCCACCCCCCTCCCGTCTATATAGACGTCATCCCAGCGTTGACCTCCACCTGTCTATATAGACGTCATCCCAGCGTTGACCTCCACCGTCTATATAGACGTCATCCCAGCGTTGACCTCCACCTGTCTATATAGACGTCATCCCAGCGTTGACCTCCACCTGTCTATATAGACGTCATCCCGGCGTTGACCTCCACCTGTCTATATAGACGTCATCCCAGCGTTGACCTCCACCGTCTATATAGACGTCATCCCCCCAGCGTTGACCTCCACCCGTCTATATAGACGTCGTACCAGCGTTTACCTCCACCTGTCTATATAGACGTCATCTCCCGGCGTTGACCTCCACCTGTCTATATAGACGTCATCCCAGCGTTGACCTCCACCTGTCTATATAGACGTCATCCCACCCATCATCCCAGCGTTGACCTCCACCTGTCTATATAGACGTCATCCCAGCGTTGACCTCCACCTTGTCTTATAGACGTCATCCCAGCGTTGACCTCCACCCGTCTATATAGATGTCGTTCCATCGTCGACCTCCACCCGTCTATATAGACGTCGTCCCGGCGTTGACCTCCACCCGTCTATATAGACGTCGTCCCGGGTTGACCTCCACCCGTCTATATAGACGTCGTCCCGGGTTGACCTCCACCCGTCTATATAGACGTCGTCCCGGCGTTGACCTCCACCTGTCTATATAGACGTCATCTTAGCGTTGACCTCCACCTGTCTATATAGACGTCGTCCCAGCGTTGACCTCCACCTGTCTATATAGACGTCATCCCAGCGTTGACCTCCACCTGTCTATATAGACGTCATCCCAGCGTTGACCTCCACCTGTCTATATAGACGTCATCCCAGCGTTGACCTCCACCGTCTATATAGACGTCATCCCAGCGTTGACCTCCACCCGTCTATATAGATGTCGTTCCATCGTCGACCTCCACCCGTCTATATAGACGTCGTCCCGGCGTTGACCTCCACCCGTCTATATAGACGTCGTCCCGGCGTTGACCTCCACCCGTCTATATAGACGTCGTCCCGGGTTGACCTCCACCCGTCTATATAGACGTCGTCCCGGGTTGACCTCCATCCGTCTATATAGACGTCGTCCCGGCGTTGACCTCCACCTGTCTATATAGACGTCATCTTAGCGTTGACCTCCACCTGTCTATATAGACGTCATCCCAGCGTTGACCTCCACCCGTCTATATAGATGTCGTTCCATCGTCGACCTCCACCCGTCTATATAGACGTCGTCCCGGCGTTGACCTCCACCCGTCTATATAGACGTCGTCCCGGGTTTGACCTCCACCCGTCTATATAGACGTCGTCCCGGCGTTGACCTCCACCCGTCTATATAGACGTCGTCCCGGCGTTGACCTCCACCCGTCTATATAGACGTCGTCGTCCCGGCGTTGACCTCCACCCGTCTATATAGACGTCGTCCCGGCGTTGACCTCCACCCGTCTATATAGACGTCGTCCCGGGTTGACCTCCCCGTCTTATAGACGTCGTCCCGGTTGACCTCCACCCGTCTATATAGACGTCATCCCGGCGTTGACCTCCACCTGTCTATATAGACGTCATCCAGCGTTGACCTCCCCGTCTATATAGACGTCATCCCAGCGTTGACCTCCACCCGTCTATATAGATGTCGTTCCATCGTCGACCTCCACCCGTCTATATAGACGTCGTCCCGGCGTTGACCTCCACCCGTCTATATAGACGTCGTCCCGGGTTGACCTCCACCCGTCTATATAGACGTCGTCCCCCGGGTTGACCTCCACCCGTCTATATAGACGTCGTCCCGGCGTTGACCTCCACCTGTCTATATAGACGTCATCTTAGCGTTGACCTCCACCTGTCTATATAGACGTCGTCCCAGCGTTGACCTCCACCTGTCTATATAGATGTCATCCCAGCGTTGACCTCCACGTCATCCCAGCGTTGACCTCCACCCGTCTATATAGACGTCATCCCAGCGTTGACCTCCACCCGTCTATATAGACGTCATCCCAGCGTTGACCTCCACCTGTCTATATAGACGTCATCCCAGCGTTGACCTCCACCCGTCTATATAGACGTCATTCCAGCGTTGACCTCCACCCGTCTATTTAGACGTCATCCCAGCGTTGACCTCCACCTGTCTGTATAGACGTCATCCCAGCGTTGACCTCCACCCGTCTATATAGACGTCGTCCCAGCGTTGACCTCCACCCGTCTATATAGACGTCATCCCAGCGTTGACCTCCACCTGTCTATATAGACGTCATCCCAGCGTTGACCTCCACCTGTCTATATAGACGTCGTCCCATTGTGACCTCCACCTGTCTATATAGACATCGTCCCAGCGTCGACCTCCACCCGTCTATATAGACATCATCCCAGCGTTGACCTCCACCTGTCTATATAGACGTCATCCCAGCGTTGACCTCCACCTGTCTATATAGACATCGTCCCACCGTTGACCTCCACCCGTCTATATAGACATCGTCCCAGCGTCGACCTCCACCCGTCTATATAGACGTCATCCCAGCGTTGACCTCCACCTGTCTATATAGACTCATCCCAGCGTTGACCTGTCTATATAGACGTCACATCCCAACGTTGACCTCCACCTGTCTATATAGACGTCGTCCCAGCACTGACCTCCACCCGTCTATATAGACGTCATCCCAGCGTTGACCTCCACCCGTCTATATAGACGTCGTCCCAGCGTTGACCTCCACCCGTCTATATAGACGTCATCCCAGCGTTGACCTCCACCCGTCTATATAGACGTCATCCCAGCGTTGACCTCCACCCGTCTATATAGACGTCATCCCAGCGTTGACCTCCACCTGTCTATATAGACGTCGTCCCATCGTGACCTCCACCCGTCTATATAGACATCGTCCCAGCGTCGACCTCCACCCGTCTATATAGACATCATCCCAGCGTTGACCTCCACCTGTCTATATAGACGTCTTCCCGGCGTTGACCTCCACCTGTCTATATAGACGTCATCCCAGCGTTGACCTCCACCTGTCTATATAGACGTCGTCCCGGCGTTGACCTCCACCCGTCTATATAGACGTCGTCCCTGTCTATATAGACGTCGTCCCAGTCTATATAGACGGTACCCAGATGAAGTAGCTCCACAAGTAGCGTTTTAGCAGTTTCATTACGTTCTTTAAATCGAAGCCAGAAAAGAGACGACCATGTGGGGAGTTGATGGGTTTCTGCTCCTCAGCGGTGTGTAGCTGTGGCGGCTCAGGCTGCTGTTAAAGGAGCTTACCCCCCGGGGCTGAAGGTCAGGGCCTGGGAAAAGGAGAAGATTACCAGCATGCTCCTCTGCTCCCGTCCACCTCCTCAGAAAGAGTCTGTCCGTGTCTTCATTCATTCAGAGCTGCATGCGATTCTCAGCAGGACGTCACCTGCAGGAGCTCTCTAAGACCATTACGTCATTAACTCCTCCAAAGACAGACGTCAGCCAGGGTTTCCCATTCATGCAGGCTCCTTTTTATTTTTTTAAAACTCCCACACATCCATAGCTGATTGGCCAGCTGCTGTTAATTACGGTTAATTCCCCTGCAGAGGGAGAAGAGAGACGAGGAGGCAGCTCGACTCATCTTTGAGGTTTTGAAACGTCTTCTCTCTGTTGCAGATGCTGCACGTTTTTGACAAACTTCCAGGATTTAAAGCCATCAGCGTGCTGGGGATCAGGTAGGTCTGAGCTACTACCTGAGGATTTACACCCAAACACATCACAACCTCAGGAAACCGCCCCAGCCAGGCAGGACACATCTCCTTTAACCCGAAGACCCGGCTGAGCACGTCATTAGGAAACAGCAGAGTCTGTGGACTTTGTAGAGAGCAGAGGGAATTCTGGGATTGATGAGGAAGTCAGACAAGTGTGCTGTAGATGCTTCTCAAAGATGGAACTGAAAGAAGACGTCCAGTTTCCCCGGTAGACCAAGATTCAATTTAATTTTAACTTTTTTTCTTGAGACATTCCGTGCGTTTACATGGGAAGTTTAATTCCTCTTTAATTCAGAAATAAAATTAAATCCGATTTAAAAATGACCATGTAAACACCTAATTCCGAATAAAAAATGTCCATTCCGAATTAAATTTAATAATGTCATAATTAAAGGAACAGATGGCAGGAAACATAAAAAATTATGAGCTTTATTTTTTATTCGGGTAGATGTAAATACGTAAAGACGTCCGCCCCCCCCCCCCCATCCAAATCAGAACCCTTCCCAAACCCCCTTAAGTGGAATTGGATCAAGTCAATCTAACGTGTTTTCCATGTAAACCTCAATTCGGAATTACTATTTCCATGTAAACTTGAAGGAAAATAGTTTAATTCTGAATTATTTAATTCAGAATAATTAATTACGAATTAAAAAACATCACGTAACCGTGGCCATTTTTGCCAAACTTCCAATATTTATTCTCTGTAAAGATGCAAACTTTTTGTCTACAACAGCATCAATGTGTCTTTTTTAATTAAATCTGCTATTTTTTTTCATGAAAATTTTCAACTTTATTAGTAAAAGTTATGACTTAAAAAAAAAAAAAAAATCCTACTCGACTGCAGCTACTTTGGAGGTGTTAAGTTGGCGTTTCTCTGACTGTTGCTCCGCCCCCGCCTCGCTCGTCCCCTCTCTGATTGGTCCAGTCCAGAATAAAGCAGTTAGGCTGGCTGACCAAACCACCCACACTAAATAGATTTTTCTTTTTTAGTTCTGCTTTTTTCTCTTCAAAGAGGTCGACATCAGATCATTATCACAGATTTTTAGGGTCCAAACAGTGAAGCTGCAGCTGTAGTGTTTTTGGAAAGATTATCACTAAACTCTCTGTAGTCAAATGTAGATGTCATCCCTGACTGCTTCATTCATCCTCTGATCCCTTCTTCTTTCTTCTGTCTCCTCTACACGCCAGTGAGACTCAGGACACTGAAGGGTGAGTGAGACGAAACAGTAGAGACGTTGTTTTATGGTCATCAAGACGTCAGACACCCACGTAAATGCTAAAAGTTGATGTTTTTTTCTCTGTAACATGAAGACCATCAGACCAGGAACCTCACGGTCTCTTTTTTTTTTTTTTTTAACTTATTTTTTATTTCAATTTTTACAGCTTACATAAACAAATACATATAAATTCACATTTGGACTGCTGTTTCTCCTTTATGATCTGCTTAAAGTAACATTAAAATAAATGCATCAGGTTAAACTGTGGATTACATGATTAAGCAAGAATAACATACAAACATAACTATAGGTGATAAAATAATAAGTAATGTAAATGAAAATAAATAATAATAAATAGGAGCAATAAAATGAGCCAAAATGGGGAAAAAAAAAAAAAAAACATAAATAATGTAAGTTTTACTGCATTAGAATGGTCATGGCAGGTTTCCATCTATTAACAAATATGTCTTTTTGAAGCCTCAAGGAGTAAGTTATTTGTTCCATATGATAGATTTCCCAGACCTTTTCAATCCACATATTGTAAATTGGAGGGTCAGGCTTTAACCATTTAATTGTAATACATTTAAGGGCCGCAATCAGTAATATTTGTAAAAGGTATTTTTCCCCTCTTTCCGTTATGTTATTTGGTATCAATCCTAGCATTACCATCTTGGGATCTTTGTTAAAAGTTCTCTGAAATACTTTTCTAAGTGACTCAAATATTTCATCCCACATTTTTCTCAATTTAGGGCATGACCAAAGTATATGAGTAAGGCTACCGATGTGTGACCCACAACTTCTCCAGCATTTATCTGAGTGCATGAGTCCCATTTTGGATATGACCGTTGGTGTTCTAAAGAATCTTATTATTACCTTCCACCTGTATTCCCGCCATGTGTTAGAGTTAGTGACTTGATGTGCTTCTGTGCATATCTCCTCCCACTCCTCCCGCTGTATGCCTACATTCATTTCATTTTCCCATTTTTCTTTGGTCTGAAGAGTTCCGTTGCCTCACGGTCTCTTTGATCACATCTAACGGATCTTTTACGACTCCATCCAGTTCTGCAGAACGTTTCTGATTTATTTATTCTATCTGGTTCTGAGGGAATTCCTTGTTTTCCAGGCCCGGAGGAATCTCGGTGCACTACTCTCTGGTCTTTGAGATCAACTCCCCTCAGACCAACTCAGAGACGTCGACCGGCTCTCCCGGGTCTCCCGGCTCTCCCGGCTCTCCCGGCTCTCCCGGGTCTCCGGGGTCTCCCGGGTCGCCGGCTGAGTCCAGACTCCAGGAGATGGTGGCCACGGCTCTACGCGAGGAGGCGTCTCTGCCGATCGATCTGGACTCCCTGAACTTCCAGCCAGGTACTGTCTGCGTTTCTTTACATTTTTATAACAGATGAGGAGAGTTTGGGATCTCTTATTACCAGCGAGGTAAATACCTCTTCAGGTGGAGCAGCAGCCCGTGACATCATTTATTCAACACAACCTGAAGTGTCTTTTCCAGGACAACACTATCGTTATAAATGCTGTTTTATCTAAGCTGACCAGAGTTTACTTCCAGTTTAGAAGAATAAACGTGTTTCTCTATATGTCTGAGAATTCATTTAGATCCAAGTGTTTCTGATTTATTAATATACCTTTTTTTTTTTAACAGATGTGATGGCTCTGCCAGCGCTGATGACCTCATCAGTGGAAGTAGTGGAAGAGGTAAGAGACAACATTTATAATCAGTGTCAGATATCGACCGGATGTCATCTAAATCAGGTTTTAGATGATAAGACGGATCCACGAGGCAGATCTGTTTTTTTTTCTTGTGTTCTTAAAGATCAGGTTTCTGCTGCAAATACGATGAGTGGAGGGAAATTTATTGAATATTTCAACTTATAAAGTAATAATTGACGAAGTCAAGTTCGTGTCAGTTAGGCTCTGAATGTTGGTTTCAGTCAGATATTTTAAATATATATATATTAGGGCTGGGCAAGTTACCGTGTTATTATCGTGTTAACAAAATAATTTATTAGCGCCGACATTTATTTTATCGCGCGTTAATGCATGTTGCTCACATGCTTTTGTTTTGAAAAGTCTGTTTCTGGCTGCTGTGGAACCGGAAGAGAACTGGTGGAAAAATATGGAAGAAGCTAAAACAGACATGGAAGACTTTGGGGTGTAATGTTTGAATCGCCGCAGATTCCCAGGTGATGCTGGTCCTGAGGGACGACATGAACTGGTGGCAGTGGGAATGTGTATCTGCACGAACTTGATATGGAAGTTAATGTAGATTTGATTTTAGCATAAATCATTATGGCAGATTATGGAGACTAAGATTAAAATCCTGTCTCTGACCTGCAAATCCGAATGCAGTTAAAACTCAAGTCAGTCAAGTCACAAGTCTTCAAAAAGGCTCGAGTCAGACCAGACTCGGATGGGTGCTAGCTAGTTCGCTCATTACCGTGATATTAAAACTAACACTAAAGATGATGAACTAAAAGTGTAAACTAACTGGAATGAAGTGATTTAAAGCCTTACTTTGTCATAAAATGTTATCTGATTTCCATCCAAGTCACAATAACAGACACAATATTGGTCAGATGAAGATCGGATCATATTTTACACTAAATTAATTAATTAAACACGTTAATTGCAGTGGAATTGCAAGAACCTACGTTCTTGTTTGAGAACAGAAAACCAGCAGCTATGTTAGACACTTAAACTCTTTGTCTCTCCGCAGTCCAGCGAGCCGGATTCACACAACGAGTTTGAAGTTCTGATCAGCGAGCCAGAGATCGATAAACCTCGGCCGGCGGCCCCCCTCCCCCCCACGGAGAAGGAGAACGCTCTGGTGACGCTGCTGGACTCCACAGTCGTCCCCGATCAGGAGACGACAGCGGCGACCAGTTGGACGACGCCGAGCGGCGATCACCTACCTCCTTCAGAAGACGTGATCGATGAGCCAACCAATCAGGAACAGGAAGAACCGGAGCTGATCTTCATCACGCACAGGATTGAAACTATTCATCACGATGAAACTGGCGAACTGGTGCGTGACTACCTCCCGACGCCTCCGGTGATTCTTGAGACGAACTCCCCAACCGTGACTCCTTCACCCAACCTGATCTCAGAGGACGACCTGGCTCCCGTCGAAGAGGAGAGAGAACATCCCAGTATGGACCAGTATAACCCAACAGTGGAGCTGTCCAGTACCAGACCCACCAGCTCAACACTGCCAGCAGACTTTCAAGAAGTCCAAGACATTAATGCTCTTCCAGATAAAGAGAGCGTAGACCTGGGTGCCTTTGAACATCATGAACCTGCGGATGTTTCAGAAACTGAAGGTGAACTACCAGAACCAGAACCAGAGATGGAAGATGAGCCCGATGAAATGCTTGAAGCTTTGCGACCAAGACCCGAACAAGTTGAAATTTCTGAACCAGCAGGAGAGGAAGCAGCAGTACCAGAACCAGAGGTAGAAACGATAAAGATCTCGGAACCAAACAAAGAGGTAGAGGAAGTTTCAGAGGTACCAGAAGCTTCCGAAACGGGTCAGGGCTTATCAGAAGTTTCAGAACCAGAAAAAGAAGCTGTCGAAGTTTCAGAACTAGACGAAGTTTCAGAACCAGAAAAAGAAGCTGTTGAAGTTTCAGATCTAGAAGTTGATGTTTCAGAACCAGACAAAGAAGTTGTCGAAGTTTCAGAACTAGACGAAGTTTCAGAACCAGAAAAAGAAGCTGTCGAAGTTTCAGATCTAGAAGTTGATGTTTCAGAACCAGACAAAGAAGCTGTCGAAGTTTCAGAACTAGACGAAGTTTCAGAACCAGACAAAGAAGCTGTCGAAGTTTCAGATCTAGGAGAAGTTGATGTTTCAGAACCAGAAAAAGAAGCTGTCGAAGTTTCAGAACTAGACGAAGTTTCAGAACCAGACAAAGAAGCTGTCGAAGTTTCAGAACTAGAAGAGGTTTCAGAACCAGACAAAGCAGTAACAGAAGTATCTGACAATTCTGGACCAAGGGGAGAGTTGATGATAGAAAGTCAGGAAGTTGTTCCAGAAACGGAAGAGAGCGTTGATGTGGCAGGAACTGAGAAGGAGCTTGAAACTTCGGAGCCAGTTTTTGTCTCAGAGTTAGAAGACCTGGTTCCGAAGTCAGAACCAGATGATGCTGCAGTTGAGGTTTTCATGGAAGAAGGAATGGAAGAAATCAGTGTTCTGCAACCAGAAGAAGAAAATGTTGAGTTGACAGCATTGATGGTAGAGGGTGAAGAGGGAGAAGCTGAGGTGTTCCTACCAGTTCCTGAGTCTGCGAAAGATGTGGTCGAGGTCTCTGAACAAGCTCCAAGTGCATCAGAAGATGGTGGAGTCACAGATGGCAAAGTTTCAGAAGGACTTGTACCTGAAGTCTCTGAGGAAGCATTGACTGAAGTTTCTAAGGAAACGGTATCTGAAGTTCCTGAGGAAACGGTACCTGAAGTGTCAGCGGGAACAGAACCTGAGGCCTCTGAAGAAACAGGTCCTGAGGAAACGGTACCTGAAGTTTCAGATGAAACAGAACCCGAGGCCTCTGAGGAAACAATATCTGAAGATCCGGAAGAGACCGTACTGGAGTCCTCTGAGGAAACAGCACCTGAAGTTCCTGAGGAAACCATAGTGGAGGTCTCTGAGGAGACGATACCTGGAGTTCCTGAGGAATCGGTACCTGAAGTTTCTGAGGAAACTGTACCGGAAGCCCCTGAGGAAACAGTACCTGAAGTTTCAGATGGAACAGAACCTGAGGTCTCTGGGGAAACGATACCTGAAGTTCCTAAAGAAACAGCACCCGAGGTTTCTGAGGAAACAGTACCTGAGGTATCTGAGGAAACAGTATCTGGAGTTCCTGAGGAAACTGTACATGAAGTTTCTGAGGAAAAAATACCTGAAGTTTCAGATGGAACTGAACCCGAGGCCTCTGAGGAAACGGTACCAGACGTTCCTGAGGAAACGGTACCGGAGGTTTCTGAGGAAACAGTACTGGAAGTTCCTGAGGAAACGATACTAGAAGCTCCTGAGGAATCGGTACCTGAAGTCTCAGATGGAACAGAACCTGACACCTCTGAGGAAACGGTACCTGGAGTTCCTGAGAAAACAGTACCCGAGGTCTCTGAGGAAACAGTACCCGAGGTCTCTGAGGAAGTACCCGAGGTCTCTGAGGAAACAGTACCCAAGGTCTCTGAGGAAGTACCCGAGGTCTCTGAGGAAACTGTATCCGAGGTCTCTGAGGAAACTGTACCCGAGGTCTCTGAGGAAACTGTATCCGAGGTCTCTGAGGAAACAGTACCCGAGGTCTCTGAGGAAACTGTACCCGAGGTCTCTGAGGAAACTGTATCTGAGGTCTCTGAGGAAACAGTACCCGAGGTCTCTGAGGAAGTACCCGAGGTCTCTGAGGAAACTGTATCCGAGGTCTCTGAGGAAACTGTACCCGAGTTCTCTGAGGAAACGATACCTGGAGTTCCTGAGGAAACGGCACCCGGGGTCTCTGAGGAAACTGTACCCGAAGTCTCTGAGGAAACAGTACCCGAGGTCTCTGAGGAAACAGTACCCGAGGTCTCTGAGGAAACTGTATCCGAGGTCTCTGAGGAAACTGTACTCGAGGTCTCTGAGGAAACAGTACCCGAGGTCTCTGAGGAAACTGTATCCGAGGTCTCTGAGGAAACTGTACCCGAGGTCTCTGAGGAAACTGTATCCGAGGTCTCTGAGGAAACGATACCTGGAGTTCCTGAGGAAACGGCACCCGGGGTTTCTGAGGAAACTGTACCCGAAGTCTCTGAGGAAACAGTACCCGAGGTCTCTGAGGAAACAGTACCCGAGGTCTCTGAGGAAACTGTACCCGAGGTCTCTGAGGAAATGGTACCTGAAGTCCTGAGGAAACGGCACCCGAGGTCTGAGGAACTGTAACTGAGGAAACTGTACCGAGGTCTCTGAGGAAACTGTATCCGAGGTCTCTGAGGGAGGAAACTGTATCCGAGGTCTCTGAGGAAATGGTACCTGAAGTTCCTGAGGAAACGGCACCCGAGGTCTCTGAGGAAACTGTACCCGAAGTCTCTGAGGAAACTGTATCCGAGGTCTCTGAGGAAACTGTACCCGAAGTCTCTGAGGAAACTGTACCCGAAGTCTCTGAGGAAATGGTACCTGAAGTTCCTGAGGAAACGGCACCCGAGATCTCTGAGGAAACTGTACCCGAGGTCTCTGAGGAAACAGTACCCGAGGTCTCTGAGGAAACTGTATCCGAGGTCTCTGAGGAAACAGTACCCGAGGTCTCTGAGGAAACTGTATCCGAGGTCCCTGAGGAAACAGTATCTGAGGTTCCTGAGGAAACGGTACTGGAAGTTCCAGAGGAAATGGTATCTGAGGTCTCTGAGGATACGGTATCTGAAGTTTCAGAGGGAACAGATCCTGAGCCCCCTGACGAAACAGGAACTGAAGAAACAGTTCCTGAAGTCTCTGAGGAAACGGTACCTGAAGTCTCTGAGGAAACGGCAGCTGAAGTTCTTGAAGAAAGGCTACCTGAAGTTCCTGAGGAAATGGTACCTGAAGTTCCTGAGGAAACGGTTCCTGAAGTCTCTGAGGAGACGGTAGCCGAGGTCTCTGAGGAAACGGTAGCCGAGGTCTCTGAGGAAACAGTACCTGAAGTTCCTGAGGAAACAGTACCTGGGGCCCCTGAAGAAACAGTTCCTGAGGAAACAGTACCTGAAGTCTCTGAGGAAACTGGATCAGAGGCTTCAGTAGAAGTGGTACCTAATACAGATGAAGGGTTAGAATCAAAGGCCACAGCAAATCCATATCCAGAACCTGAAGTTGTTGTGGAAGTAAAAGTGGAAGAAGAAGTTGTAGTGGTACCAGTACCAGCCAAAGAGCCAGGGGACATTTCAGAGCCTCAGATTCCAGTAACTGAGAGTCCAGAACCAGAGAGAGAATCCCTGCCAGATGAAGACAAATTGGACCTTTCATCACCGGAGCTGTCAGAGCCAGAAACACAAGAGGAAGTTGAACCTGAGGTCCAGGGGTCAGAAGAGGAGGGAGTTGGAGTCTCAGAAGCACCTCCAGAGGAGGAGATGATTGAGGTTTCAGAACCAGATCCTGAGGAGGATGCTTTTGAGCCTCCTGCTGAGTCAATCAAAGTCCTTCACATCTTGGATGAAGATCTTCACAATGGAGGGGACACTGTTCAGGTTGTGGAAGAAGATGGGCATCCTTACCATCACCACCCGTTAGAGGAGGAGAATTTACCCATCTTACCACCACTCATCCACGCCTTTGAAGAAGACACATCATCTGTCCCAGGTGAGAAGGCATCAAATTGAAGATGGTGTTAGCTTGAATTCATTATGATAAAATCTGTTTAAACATCCTCACTTCAGGTGTCACTACAAAGGCTGCTATATCTATATTAGGGATGCACATTTAGGATTTTTTTTTTATGACGCCCTTTAACGATTAATAACCGTTAACCAATAGGTCCGGGAGGGTTGGCTGCCGCGATGTTGCCCGCGTTGTCGTGGACGCCTGTGGACACTTCCCCGTGTATACTCTCGTGGCAATATGTCGCCGTCAGCTTGTCGCAGAGATGCTGCCGTCACTTTTGATTTATACTAGCGCGGTCTCCACTATGTTATTCCACGCCACAACGCAAGAGCGACAATCACAAACTAGCTAAACTTACTAAACTTATCTCTTGTGTTTTTCCACTTCCTCACCGTCTCGGCCATATCCAGACCCAAATTCATCGCAATCTCCCTCCATGAATTACTAGAATATGTGCTGTCTTTGTAGTGTGGAGAACGAGAATCGTACAGATGTGGGTACTTCCTCATTTTTTCCATGACGCGCTCTTTTCTACGCGGATGTAGAATTGACCAATCAGAGGCCTGTTGCACCCTGTCGACACGCCCCCATGAATTGATTGAATTATGTAGCTTAAAAACAAAATTGACTGTTAGTAATAATCGGTTAGAGTTACTGTTATCGGTTAACGGTTAAACGGTTAACCATGTGCATCCCTAATATATATATATATATATATATATGTATATCTATGTGTGTGTTGTTACAGCAGCATTAACATGGGCAACATCAATATTGGGAAAAAAAAAGTGCCACATGTTCACATTTTAAATGTTAGTAAATTATTTGGCCAATCAGATGGAATCCTTCTCGAGACGCCAATTTTCTATTGTTTTTTTAAGCTTCAGGCATGAAAATCCCTCACCTTTCAGCGAAATTCGCCATTTTGAAGTCAAAAAGGGTGATCTACGTGAATCGTGTAGATCCGAGGAGCTTTCTTTTTTTTTGGGGGGGGGGGGGCAGAGTTGGGAGATTTATTTATTTTTTTAAGTTAACATATAATTGACTTAATAAGCAAACTAATAAGCAAAATGACACTTGGACAGTCAGTAAATCCTGCCCAGAACCAATCAGGTCAGATTGATCTATTATTCCAGTCATTCTTCATTCCTGTGTACTTGGAGTACTTGGAGGTTACATTGCTAAGCGGGCCTAGTAGCAGGACCTAGTGATATCCAGAGCAGACGAGTGTACGTTCACATTTCCTACCTACATTTACTAGTGGATTTAATTTGGTGAGTTATGGTTTCAATCGTTTTCATATTTTGCGGTATAACAAAGTTCCCGCCGTTCGCTACAGCTAACGTTGAACACTGTCAGAGCTAGCCAAAGCTCCGGTGATAAACAGCTCCGGTTAGCTAGAAGTTCGCGTCAAGCTTGTGTAGTTAACGGTAACATAAAAGAGGAAACACAGGCTTCTTTCTAATATCTCTGTAATTTATTCTGTGCTTCAATTCTGTGACACATCAGAGGGAGCTGGAGTCGCTGGAGAGTTGCCAACGCAAAGCCGAGAAGATAAAGACGTCAGCGTCCCTACACCTCCAGCTGTTGGCCCAACCGTAGATTCACGACTGGTCGAAACAGCGATGGAGTCTGGAATCCTGTCTGCTGACGAGCCTTCGGAGGAGGGCGGCGCTGACCCAGAGACCCAGACGGAGGAAACGGAGCCAGCCATCATCATCATCGGTGACATCTCAGAAGAGCCAGAGGAGGAAGAAGCTGAAAGCCGCACCAGTGCGCCTGACGCTGGACAGGAAGATGTGGATGGGCTGGTGTGGGAGCTTCCTGAGGAGCTGGACTCCACTGACCGACCAGCAACAGAACCAACCCAGTCATCTGCAGGAGAGGAACGCAGCACCGTCACGCCCCCGCCGCCTCTGAGATACCTGACCACGCCCTCCATGACCACGGCAAGCCACGGCCAGGAGCTGGTGGTGTTCTTCAGCCTTCGAGTGACCAACATGAACTTCTCTGAAGACCTCTTCAACAGGACGTCGTCCGAGTACAGATCTCTGGAGAACACCTTCCTAGACGTGGTGAGTTGAACTGCACGCACATCTGCACCGAAAACCGCACCGAACCGCTGTCGAACACCTAGCAGAACAAACATTTCAGCAAGATCCTGAATGCAGCTCAGAAAATGGCTTAAATACGATCAGGTTTCTGTCTTTTACTTCCTGAGTGTTTCTATTTTACTGGAGTCACCCCGCATGTTCCCTGATGTTTATGTTCTAGATGGCAATGTCATATCAAAGTTGATTTTCCTGTTGTGTAACAGAGTTTTTAGAGGTTTTTGAACTCCACCATGTGGAACAGCACAAGGCCATATCTCAGGAACGGCTGGATGGATTTGGACTAGGGATGGGCATAATTAATCGATTCATCGATGATTGATCATTAAGAATTTGGTCGAAGAAATTAATTTTTTTTTTTTTTTTTTTTTTTTTAAACAATCTGAATGTAGGTTATCAGTGCACGTCCTCAAACAATGCGATGCATTTCTCTGTGCCACTGATGGAAATTTGGCAGCAGGGGGCAACATTTCACCATCACCCAACCCTGGCTGGACTCAGTTGTTACATGCGAGCTTCTGTAGGTCATCGCCTAATCATGAAGCGGTCGCGGTGAAGTGTGGCGTGGGACCATTTTAGTTTAGAAAATTAGCAAGTGTACTGCAATCACTGCAATGCTAATTACAAATACAATTAATCGACAACGACAATGATGTATCACTTGGACAACAAGCATCCAAGCCTTGTAAAGGATGGTGGAGGTGGTTCATCATCAGCCTAGCCTAGCCTAGCTTAGCCTAGCCTTAACTCGGTGTTAGCATGGATCAGGAGCTGCAGCGCACATCGAGCACACAACAATTGCATCTTTTTAAGAATCTTTTTAAGAAACAGCCTGTAATACTGGCGCCTTGATATAAATTGTCCTTGTTAAGTAGTCTCCTCGATATCTCTTCTTTTATTATTGTTTTTTTTTTTTAAGAGAAGTAACAGGAAATGTCACGTTATTCTCGACCACGAACATCCGGGCCACTGAACACATCTGGGCATGCGCGGGCCATAGCAACCAGGCCATAGCAACCAGGCCATAGCAACCAGGCCAAAGGGGAAAACGAACGTCACGCCGATATGGAGAATAATTTTCAATATAAAACTGTTAATGATTAATCGATTATTAATCATTAATTCTCCCGACGATCGACGAATAAATCTTCACCGAATGCCAATCCCTAATTTGGACGATGGATTTTTTTTAATATGGAAGCTTCACAGCCAATAGAACCAATGAATAGTTCATTAATCCGTGTAACTTCAGCCATTATCCAATCAGAACAAAGAAACAAACCCAAGTAGGGAATTAATATAAACTGTGTTTCCACCAGCAGGAGGTCCAGGGTACCACTTCAGTACGAGCACGAGTCGTCTTTACAAACAGAAATGCTAAAATGTCGTTTTTAGCTCCTCCAGTATTTATTGCATCATTTTAGTTTATCTTTCCTCTTTTAATTCATAGTCTTTGCCGGCGTCGTCTTCTTCTCTTTTTTTGGTGGTTCACAAACAGCGAAAGCGGCGCCACCAGGTGGTTTGGATTGGTAGTTCACCTGCAGCAGGCTCCGTCTCCGTAAGTGGAGATGCATCGGCTGAAAGGACTGAGGAGTTGTTAAGAGTCCAACCGTTGGTGGAAACCAGTATGGAACCAGTGAACGGTCCCATAGCGGACGACAGCTTTAGACCATTTATATCTCATGAGGACCCCACATTCAGATGTTGCTGAGGCTTTAGAGAAGATGCTGGTTCTTCTTATTACTCTTGTCTCACATCTGTACTCTCTGGTATCAGAGGAAAGGTGGGTTACTGACCCAGACCCCACAGTTGGTCACTGGTAACCAGTTTTAACGGCCTCCTCCTGGTTCTGTGTGCAGCTGCTGCCTTTCCTGCAGGCCAACTTGACGGGCTTCAGGAAGCTGGAGATCCTAAACTTCAGGAAGGGCAGTGTGGTCGTCAACAGCAAGATGAAGTTCTCCACTTCGGTGCCGTACAACATCACCGAGGCCGTCCACTGCGTCCTGGAGGACTTCTGCCAGTCCGCCGCCAGGAACCTGCACATCCAGATCGATACCCGGTCGCTGGACGTGGAACCAGGTACGGAACCGAAAACACAGGCAGCAGGTCTGATCAGGGATGAGTCGCCCAGCTGGGTCGCAAACAGAACCGGTCCTGTCAAGGCTGCTGGTTTTTATTTATACAGTCAAAGGGATGTAACGATGTGGAAAATCTGATATATTTCGATTATAGTGACCAAATTATCATGGTTTACGATATTATCGCGATATTCTCAATTGCTGTACAAATGTCCAAAAAACACATACATTAAAATAATTTCACAAAATCTTGTGATTTTCTTTTCATAATAAAACATTAAAAGCCAAAATATTATCAAAAAGAAACTTTCACATTAAAAGGGCAAACAACTGGCACAGAGATTTTATTTTAAATAAACAAAATAAATAACAGGAACAAAGCTTATTTCTCTGGTTGAAGTTCAAATGAACACTTTAACAACCACAGTAGGTCAAAATATGCAAACGATTATCAGGAACAAAAATTATAGTGCAACTTCAAATGAAATAAACTTCAGACTTTAAGCTGAACCTCAAATACGTATAAATGTTCAAATAAAGAAGCAGTTATTTGTACAAATTACAATAAAATGTAAACGAGTGCTCTGCAGACAGGATAATTGTCCTCCACCAGTTGTCCCTCTGTGTTCTTAAAAAAAAAAAAAAAAATGTCCAGACCTTGGATTTGGTCCTTTTAGTGGGTTGGTAAATGTCCTGCGTGCTAACACCTCTTTCCGCCATGCTAACGTTACGATGCCGATGTTACAAGCTACATATTCATTTGAGACACAGTCGGGAGTCGCTCGCAGACTTGAATGAGGCTGATATTACACAACCTGGTAATCGACCGCGATAATGACATTAAGTCAAATATAAATGGTAATCGTTATCGCGTAAAATTTTACTGTACTTTACTGTTATACCGGTAACCGTTCCATCCCTACTCAGTCATTTATTCGTACAACCATATAATCAGATCTACAAGCATAACTCATCAGATTTGTTTTCAAAATATTTGCACTTTGTTCATAAGAAACATTTTGCCACAAAATTACAATTTTGCTAAATTGCAACTTTTTAACTTAATGTCGCAATTCTTTGTAGTAAAATCTAAACTTTTTGACATAAAATCACAACTTAGTGTCATAAGATCGTGAAATTTGTATCATTGCAATTTTTTCATAAATTGGATAATTTTTGCTGTAAAGTCTCAAATTTCATAATATCACAACTTTCCTTTTAGAGAAGCAAACTTTTGCCACGTTTTTGCTTTTTCATATAAAATTACATTTTTGTTTTCAAAATTGTGAATTTTAACTCCAACTCCAACACATTTTGCCATGTTAGTTCGGGTTAGGGCCTAGTATGTTCAGGTGAACGGAGCACTGATCCTGACGTTAGCTAGGCGATGTCGCCCCCTTTTAACAAATTTAATTTTAATTTAATTTTAACAAATATAAATGGTAATCGTTATCGCGTAAAATTTTACCGTACTTTACTGTTATACCGGTAACCGTTCCGTCCCTACTCAGTCATTTATTCGTACAACCATATAATCAGATCTACAAGCATAACTCATCAGATTTGTTTTCAAAATATTTGCACTTTTTTCATAAGAAACATTTTGCCTCAAAATTACAATTTTGCTAAATTGCAACTTTTTAACTTAATGTCGCAATTCTTTGTAGTAAAATCTAAACTTTTTGACATAAAATCACAACTTAGTGTCATAAGAACGTGAAATTTGTATCATTGCAATTTTTTCATAAAATGGATCATTTTTGCTGTAAAGTCTCAAATTTAATAATATCACAACTTTCCTTTTAGAAAAGCAAACTTTTGCCACGTTTTCGCCTTTTCATATAAAATTACATTTTTGTTTTCAAAATTGTGAATTTTAACCCCAACTCCAACACATTTTGCCATGTTAGTTCGGGTTAGGGCCTAGTATGTTCAGGTGAACGGAGCACTGATCCTGACGTTAGCTAGGCGATGTCGCCCCCTTTTAACAAATTTAATTTTAATTTAATTTTAACAAATATAAATGGTAATCGTTATCGCGTAAAATTTTACCGTACTTTACTGTTATACCGGTAACCGTTCCATCCCTACTCAGTCATTTATTCGTACAACCATATAATCAGATCTACAAGCTCTGTTTTCAAAATATTTGCTCTTTTTTCATAAGAAACATTTTGCCACAAAATTACAATTTTGCTAAATTGCAACTTTTTAACTTAATGTCGCAATTCTTTGTAGTAAAATCTAAACTTTTTGACATAAAATCACAACTTAGTGTCATAAAATTGTGAAATTTGTATCATTGCATTTTTTTCATAAAATGGATAATTTTTGCTGTAAAGTCTCAAATTTCATAATATCACAACTTTCCTTTTAGAAAAGCAAACTTCTGCCACGTTTTTGCTTTTTCATATAAAATTACATTTTTGTTTTCAAAATTGTGAATTTTAACTCCAACTCCAACACATTTTGCCATGTTAGTTCGGGTTAGGGCCTGATGTTAGCTAGGCGATGTCGCCCCTTTTAAAAAACAGTGGATCATCTTAACCCCTCCCCCCCCAATACATTTACCCAGAATCCCTCCAGGGACCACCAAGACGCTAGAAACAGCCCTGCGCCCCACCCTCACTGACGTCCTCTGCTTGTCCTCCATGTCCTCCTCTCAGCCGACGAGGCCGATCCCTGCAAGTTCCTGGCCTGCGAGGAGTTTTCCCGCTGCTCCGTCAACTTCTGGACGAAGGAGGCCGAGTGTCTGTGCGAGCCGGGCTTCCTGTCGGTGGACGGGCTGCCGTGTCAGAGCGTCTGTGACGTCCAGCCGGACTTCTGCCGAGGACGGGGCGAGTGTCACGTCGTCCGGGGACGAGGAGCCGTCTGCAGGTGAGACATTCAGCAGGTGGGACCATAGACATATATAGAGATAGACGCCGCATTTGGCTGTTTGGAACGAGAAATGCGGCGGCCATCTTGGACCGGTCATTCTCTGGGATTATAACCGTAGTAGTATTACCGTACGTCGAGTCGCAGCACAAGTGAGAGAACATGCCTGAACATTGTGTGGGATATTCCTGCTCCAACCATCAGAAGCAGGGCTCAGGGGATTACTTTTCACAAGTAAGATGTAACATATTTTTCGGTCTAAAAGACGTCTAATAAATGTCTAATAAACGTCTAACGGTCCCTAGACGTCTGGGCTAAAATCGGTCTACCACTGGTCTAAATGAACGTTTTAGACCAGCCGTTTCTAAATCTAAACTACATTGTACATTGATCAATGACTGTTAAAAATGTTTTAATCCAGCATTTGGCCACCATTTATACAATTTACTATTGTTTTATTTTGTATTTAATTATTAATGGATTAAATTGTACCGTATAGATTTGCGTTAATATAGACCGATTATAGACGGGCGAATTTCGTGTGTGAACTTAAACGAGACGTCTATTGCTCAGTGGGTTACTATAATATTGGTTGTATTTTGTTCATTGAATATTACCAGAGTTGAGAAGGAGCAAGGATCCTTTGTTACCGTAACGTTAATGAAACGACGCTAAGCTAATGGCAGTTAACAATGCTACAGTATGTTTATTGTTCACCCGGCTATGAACTGAGACTTGATAAGTCATATTCCATAACACTGACTTAGATTACAACTGACACAAGAATTGCTATTGAAGAAAATTATATTGCTATATGCTATTGCTATGTTTTTCAATGTCACTCTGTAGCCTATAGTGCATTATATTGTCTGATTAATCTTAATATTGTCATGATCTGAGGGGTTTTGTGTCCTTGGTTTTTGGTTTTGTAGTCTTCCTTCGTTCAGTTTTTAAAAAATCTTTAAAAACCTTTAAAAAAATCGATTAAAAAAAATCTTAAACAAGGTGTACCATGTCTTCACAAAACAGATTATTGAATTTTATGAGTGTGTTCATCTGGCCAATTAGGCTGTCTCCTCTCATAAACCTATGAGATAAATAACACTGAGCGGAGCGGGTGACCGGTCCAAGATGGCGGCCCCAAATCTCGTCAGCGCCAGTAGGGAGTAGCGTTCGATGCGGCGTCTATCTATATATATGTGTATGGGTGGGACCCCTGAGGTCTGTAGCTGAACGTTAGCCTCGTTGACGTGGAAAGATCCGGAGCTATCGGTTCCAGCAGCAGCAGCTTTTCCGTCTGGATTGAGCCTTGTTCGTGCGTTCATCTTGGATTTGCCACATTTGATTAAGACCGAAGCTCGTTTTGTGTAATCCAGCAGCCAGACCCGATCAGCGCTGAAAGAGAAAACGGTACGTTCCCAACGGACCCAGCAGGTGAACGCTGCAGAGCCTCCTGATAATCTCACCTGGCTGCACGGCAGCTTTAGAGAACAGGTGAAGAAAAACGGAGTGATTCTGCTCAAAGCTTTGATAAAAACACAGAGAACCTCCAGACTCCAGGACCTGGTTCCTGGTACTTCTCCTGGTACCCTGGATGCTGACTGCTGCCTTAAACGTTTCTGTCCGGTTCGGTGAATGTTTCTGTCCAGTCCGGTTAATGTTTTTGTGTTCACGTTTTAATGGCGGTGAGGTAGAAAACGGGAGGTTTGAACTCAGGTGATTTTATTTGATGGACAGGTCTGTTTCTGGAACGAGTCGTTCAGTTGACAGCTGAGGCTGACACTAAAGATTATTTTAATATTATTATTTTATTATGTATTTATTAGGGCTGGCAACGATTTAAATTTTTAATCGCATTATTTCCCTGATTAATCACGATTAATCGCTTTGTATACGCAAAATCAAATAATGGATTCAAAAGTAGTGTAAAGGTCACTTTTATTTAAATGTTCTGCTGCCATATGAACTAAAGTGTCATAACATTTGTTGTTCAAACACTTTTAACATCAGCACTTGTCAGTAACACATATTTAGTGTGATCTATTCTTAAAAAATGTTAAATAAAATAAAGCTTATTGCCACTGCCAGGACATTAATGTCATCCTGATTTTATAAAAAAATTAAAACAAAAAACAAAATCCAACAAAATGATTGTGTCTCAGCACAATCAGAACATTAAAACATTAATTTCTGAGGTAACAGCAGAAACTTTTAACGGGGAGTTTAACTTGTCAGTTGTTACAAATAACCTTGTTTCTGTTGAATCCTCCGTCTGGGAGAACTTTAAAATGAAAATGTCCATGTTAAAGTTCAGGAACTTTACCAATCCTGTGTATCAATCATTCTTTCCATTTTCAATTGTCAATCAAAAATAAAAAAAAAAATTAAAAAGTGACTTTTTATTACGTTTTTTTGTTTTTTGATGTAACACAAAAAAATGAAAAAATACCTTTTTTTTTATATATTTCAATTTTAGACTTGGATCAAAAATATGAAATTAAAAAACGGGCCACAGAACTGAATTAGTTTTATAATGGAGGACTGGACTTTCTGTTGTCATTACACATCTGAGCCACTAGATGGAGCCGCACTGCAGTAACCAGCTAGAGAACAGCAGGACAGTGAACACATGGAGCAGATCTGATGGAACATGGAGAATGACACAAACGTTTGGTTGCAGTTCAGTAGCTTTGTTCCAGACAGAATTGATGAACCTGAACTGTGAACTATGCACGATTGGTTGGATCAAACGACCAACATAAAAATATTTTTTGTTCAGAATGATCACGATTGAAATGTAACCAAGGTATTGCAAAGGGATGGACAAATTATATGCATAGCATGAAACTCCTAGAGATTTTTGGCCATTACCAGCCTGTAAACAGTTGCTACCTGAACTGTAAAGTTCACAGATTTTTACCGTTCTCCATGTCTGTTTTAGCTTTTCTGCATGTTTACCTGCTAATTGTTTTCCGGTTCCGCAGCAGCCAGAAACAGACTTTTCAAAATAAAAGCATGTGAGCAACATGCGTTAACGCGCAATAAAATAATTGTCACAGTTAATAAATTAAAGCGTTAACTTGCCCAGCCCCAGTATTTATTCTTTCTTTTTCTTATTTACCTGTGCCTGATTTTCTTTTCTAAGATGGTTGCTTTGATAAATGTTTTATTGAGCTTTTCTCGAAGACAATAAAACCAACAACCTTTGACAGAAACAGAAGAAATAAACCTGAGCAGCATTAATCAATACTTCTGCTCTGGAAGACCTGAATAAATCTAATCTGTCCATCCATCAACCTCCTCCAGAACCACAGGAGGCCCAGGTTCAAAACCCCTGGTGTACCTTAGTTTTTATTCACCTGTGGCGACTGAACAGGTAAAGAGTAGAAGAAGAGGGTAAACCAGGTGCTGCTAGTCATCAGTCTTTGATCACCTGCAGGTGTGCAGACACCTGTAGAAGCAGTTAATGACCCGATCGATGACGGAGGTGATCAGTGATCGGTTTCAGGGGCGGAGTCTCACCGGTCCGGTCTTTCTGTTTCCAGGCCGGCCCTTTAAGAACAAACATCGGACCTGACGGCACCTGGGAACGCC
Organism: Hirundichthys speculiger; assembly: GCA_018398805.1. Taxonomy (NCBI): domain Eukaryota; kingdom Metazoa; phylum Chordata; class Actinopteri; order Beloniformes; family Exocoetidae; genus Hirundichthys; species Hirundichthys speculiger. The sequence goes on from JAGFBZ010000226.1 coordinate 271,940, forward strand.
ACAGAAGGTACCGTAGACGTTCAGGTAGACCACCACAAACCCTCCTAGATACTGGTTCTGAACCGGAACTGGACCAACAACCCGTTTCCTTCATGTGGAAACTGGAAGTTGAGTCTCCAGGTCTTCAGATCCAGCAGCTGCTGGTCTCACTGGTGGATGTACTGGTGGTCTTACTGGTGGTACCAGAGACTGACAGAACCGGTCCAGACCTCCTTTAATACCGTTTCTTTTATCTCCACAGACTCGGTGAAACTGGACCCAGCAGCAGGAACGAGACTCTGACTCGTTCATCTAAAGACCCGAGACGACGTGGACCCGATGAGGTTTCTGGACAAACTGAACTCTTCAGAACTTCGTATCAGAGGACGTTAAAACCGTTGGACCAGCGCCGTCTGTAGCTGGTGGGAGGAGCCGAGGACGACTCCACGCCACCGACGGGGTCTTTACTGATCCTGGACTGTTCTGTACACGTCTGCTGGTTCTGGTTCTGGTTCTGTTCCTGTAGTGAGTAGCTTTGTTTGACTTCATGTGTGATGAACGGACTTCTCACGTTCTGGTTCTGGGAAGTCCGATTCCCTCAGCGTTCATCCCTGAACCCCCGTGTTCGGGTTCAGATATGAACGTTGGTCCAGAAACCCGTCCAGTAGACTCGTCCGGGTCACCTGGACCGTTTCAGAGGCTCGGATCAGAGACAGCTGGACCGAGCAGAAGACGTCCTGCTGCTTTGATTCAAGTCTAGATGAAGCTGTCAGAACCTGGACTTCTAGTTTAATCCCAACCCAGAACTCCAGAACTCCGTCAGGAAGCACTTTATCACCACCTGAATGTCTCCAGATGTTTACAGATGTTTGTCAGAGGCTCCGGTTGAAGCCTCAAACCCAACATGGCTGTCGTGTGTTCTACAAGTGCTGATGAAGTTTGGACCTTTTTAGGTTTCTGATTGGTTTAAAGGTGGAGATAAAACCCAGTTGAATCCAGAACTGAACTGGTCGGGATGAAGAACTGGACACGAACTTTCCTGTTAGAGAAACACCGAGGCTCTCAGTCAGAACTTTTATGGGTTAAATAACGTCTTTATAGGATTCATGAAACTTTAGTTTAACAGATTAGGACGTCTGGTTCTGAGAAGGTCTGGAAATGAAGTAAATAGAACCTGATCAGGATTTACTGAGCAAGAACTAAAACTCTGATCTGAGACCTGCTGGTTTCCAGCCCTCCATCACCTGGTCACCTGGTCTCCAGGTCTCCATCATCTGGTCTCCATCACCTGGTCTCCAGCAAAAAAGTCCAAATCCTTTGAAAAAGTTAAATTTAATTTTAAAGAGGAAAAATGTTGCAACTTTACAAGAAAAAAAGCTGCAAGTTTGGAAAAAAAAAAACTTTCACAACTTGACAACAACAAAGTTTCATGAGAGGAGAAGAGTCAGGTGTTTCTGCTGATCTAGAAGCTGCTGAGTCCTGGAGGTCCTGACTAGGGATGTTCCTGGCGACTATTTTCCCTGTCGACTAAACGAAAATTTTAATTAAGACTAGTCGACTAGTCTAATAAAAAGGAAAACACTCAGAAAACAGTGAAAATTTAGCACAATTTATTGAAACATCGAAACAGCAACATTAGCTTCCTGAAGCCTTTACCTTCCACAAAGTTAAGTGGAAGCATATCTTGTGAAGTCATTATCGTGATGAGCTGCGTTATCCTCTCAGACCGGACGGGAGAACACGTCTCTGGTAGGGATGCGCGCGATTAGTCGTCTTAACGATTAAACGTCCGCCCACTTTCTAGTCGGCACCAGAAATATTAGTCGTTTAAACCAATTTGTGTTTTATTCATGTACAAGGCCGCTTAACTGTCATACAGCCGCCCGCCACTAGTCGGGGCTACAGAGCCGTCAGACAGCAGCCCCCTCTCCACGGAAATGCTGGAGTAGACTGGAGTTTTAAAACGGCACGGAGGGAAGATAGTCTCGCAAAACCAGCGCGGTTTGGTGGTACTTTAATCTAGAAAATGAAAACAAGGTAGTATGTAGACTGTGTCAGAAACAACTGGCATACAATCACTCGACTGGAGCAATGAGCAACCACATTCAACTCAAGCATTTGGATGTTAATCTGTACGAGACGACGGCTGCTGATGCTAGCGGTGCTGATGCTAGCGGTGCTGATGCTAGTGGTGCTGATGCTAGCGGTGCTAGCACTCAGGCCGATTTGACATTGTTTACCCGGAGACGTGTTCTCCCGTCCGGTCTGAGAGATTTTAGATGTTTGTTTAATTTTACGCTCATATTGAACTGCGCATAGATCTTAATAATTCAGCAGCAATTTATCTTTTTTAGATGTTACATTATTTGTTAACTTTAAGTGAGTTTTTGTCGGATGTGCAGGGTTTATATTCATACTGCACGGAGCAAAATGCTGCTCGTTTCAGTTGAAATTTAATTATAAATTAGATGTTTTATTAACTTGAAAGTGAATTAAAGCAATAATTTTTGTCGGATAATCTGCAAGATTCAATGTGTCAGAGGCAATTTATTTATTTTGGTGGTTAACGTTTGACTGAGTTGCCTTCATGTTCACATTCATTCATACTGCACGGTGCAAAGTGTCTCGTACTTCAGCGGCATTTAAAATCCGACATGGTTGTTTGAACATTGTGATTAAAGGCTTAAAGAACTCTTGTTACACACAATATTTTTTGGGACAATGTTTCAAATTCTGTTTCGATGTTTCAATAAATTGTGCTAAATTTTCACTGTTTTCTGAGTGTTTTCCTTTTTTTTTTTAGACTAGTCGACTAGTCTTAATTAAAATTTTCGTTTAGTCGACAGGGAAATTAGTCGCCAGGAACATCCCTAGTCTCCGGGTAAACAATGTCAAATCGGCCTGAGTGTGGCTAGCACCGCTAGCATCAGCACCGCTAGCATCAGCACCGCTAGCATCAGCACCGCTAGCATCAGCACCGCTAGCATCAGCAGCCGTCGTCTCGTGCAGATTAACATCCAAATGCTTGAGTTGAATGTGGTTGCTCATTGCTCCAGTCGAGTGATTGATGCCAGTTGTTTCTGACACAGTCTACATACTACCTTGTTTTCATTTTCTAGATTAAAGTACCGCCAAACCGCGCTGGTTTAGGGAGACTATCTTCCCACTGTGTCGTTTTAAAACTCCAGTCTACTCGAGCATTTCCGCGGAGAGGAGGGCTGCTGTCTGACGGCTCTGTAGCCCCGACTAGTGGCGGGCGGCTGTATGACAGTTAAGCGGCCTTGTACATGAATAAAACACAAATTGGTTTAAACGACTAATATTTCTGATGCCGACTAGAAAGTGGGCGGACGTTTAATCGTTTAGACGACTAATCGCGCGCATCCCTAGTCCTGAACAGGTCCTGGTTTTAGTTCAGGGACTGAGGGACGTCTTTGGTACCAGAGGATGATACGTTCAGGGACTGTGGGACGTCTTTGGTACCAGAGGACGTTACGTTCAGGGACTGAGGGACGTCTTTGGTACCAGAGGACGTTACGTTCAGGGACTGAGGGACGTCTTTGGTACCAGAGGACGTTACGTTCAGGGACTGAGGGACGTCTTTGGTACCAGAGGACGTTACGTTCAGGGACTGAGGGACGTCTTTGGTACCAGAGGACGTTACGTTCAGGGACTGAGGGACGTCTTTGGTACCAGAGGACGTTACGTTCAGGGACTGAGGGACGTCTTTGGTTCCAGAGGACGTTACGTTCAGGGACTGAGGGACGTCTTTGGTACCAGAGGACGGTACGTTCAGGGACTGAGGGACGTCTTTGGTACCAGAGGACGTTACGTTCAGGGACTGAGGGACGTCTTTGGTACCAGAGGACGTTACGTTCAGGGACTGAGGGACGTCTTTGGTACCAGAGGACGTTACGTTCAGGGACTGAGGGACGTCTTTGGTACCAGAGGACGATACGTTCAGGGACTGAGGGGTCTTTGGTACCGAGGACGATTCAGGGACTGAGGGACGTCTTTGGTACCAGAGGACGATACGTTCAGGGACTGCGGGACGTCTTTGGTACCAGAGGACGGTACGTTCAGGGACTGCGGGACGTCTTTGGTACCAGAGGACGGTACGTTCAGGGACCGAGGGAAGTCTTTGGTTCCAGAGGACGGTACGTTCAGGGACCGAGGGACGTCTTTGGTTCCAGAGGACGGTACGTTCAGGGACCGAGGGACGTCTTTGGTTCCAGAGGACGGTACGTTCAGGGACCGAGGGATGTCTTTGGTACCAGAGGACAGTACGTTCAGGGACTGAGGGACGTCTTTGGTACCAGAGGACGGTACGTTCAGGGACTGAGGGACGTCTTTGGTACCAGAGGACGGTACGTTCAGGGACTGAGGGACGTCTTTGGTACCAGAGGACGTTACGTTCAGGGACTGTGGGACGTCTTTGGTACCAGAGGACGGTACGTTCAGGGACTGAGGGACGTCTTTGGTACCAGAGGACGGTACGTTCAGGACGGGACGTCTTTGGTATCGGACGGTACGTTGGACTGCGGGACGTCTTTGGTATCAGAGGACGTTACGTTCAGGGACTGCGGGACGTCTTTGGTACCAGAGGACGGTACGTTCAGGGACTGAGGGACGTCTTTGGTACCAGAGGACGGTACGTTCAGGGACTGCGGGACGTCTTTGGTATCAGAGGACGTTACGTTCAGGGACTGCGGGACGTCTTTGGTACCAGAGGACGGAACGTTCAGGGACTGCGGGACGTCTTTGGTACCAGAGGACGTTACGTTCAGGGACTGCGGGACGTCTTTGGTACCAGAGGACGGAACGTTACTGAGGGACATCTTTGGTACCAGGACTTCAGGTGCGGGACGTTCAGAGGACAGGGACTGAGGGACGTCTTTGGTACCAGAGGACGGTCCTCTGATCAGGTTTTATGCTCCTCGTTTTCAGACCTCATGAGAACCAGACGTTTCTGTCCTGGGGGGCGAAACCTTCGTCTCTCAGGTGGACGTCCACAGGTGGAACCTGAACGCCATCATTGTTCTGTTGTCTTTGTGTAAATAACTTGTCTGTCCTCGTCTTCGTGTAAATAACTTGTCTGTCCTCGTCTTCGTGTAAATAACTTGTCTGTCCTCGTCTTCGTGTCGTCGCGTCCTCATGTTTGTTGCTGCTTTTACATCTCTGACGTGGACTTTTCTTATTGTGTGTAAAGATCGTTTCTGTGTGGAGACGTAGCTGGAAATACAAACTGTTGGTTAAAACGCTGCGTTGCTCTTCAGTTCCGTCAGAAACCTTTTTCAGGTCGGGTCGGCGCTGCAGAACCGTGACGTGGACGAAGGTAAGAGGATTCATTCCCAGGTCGTCCCAACGAGCATCAGAAAACCAACTAAACCACCGCTTAGAAGGAAGAGCTGGACACGCCCCCCTGTGATGTCATCTGTGATGTCACCCGGTTATCTGCCAGCTGCTGCTCACGTGTCGTTAGAACCGTTTCCTACGTACGTTAGTATTTCTGCTAGAACGTTGACCTTCGCTGGCGAGAGACAACGTTCCCTCCTGAAAACTTTAGTTTATGTGATTTATGACAGTTCTGGACCGACCCGATGTTTGACTCCAGGGAACTGGACTTCTGGTCCTGAAGTCTTTGGTCCGTACTGGTCTGGACGCAGACTTGGACTCTAACTGAACACGTCTCACAAGGACAGACAAGAACGTAGAAACAGGAAAGTAAACATCTGCTCAGCGTTAACGCTCAAACGTCGCCGTGACGTCGCTTCACCTGATTCGCTCTACGGGGATTTTCTGTTTCAGGGGAGGGGCCAAACGTAACGTGAACGTAGTGTCAAAACAGGAAGGGAGGGGCCAAAGGTAACTTAACTGAGTCTCAAAACGGGGAGGGAGGGGCCAAAGGTAACTTAACTGAGTCTTAAAATGGGGAGGGAGGGGCCAAAGGTAACTTAACTGAGTCTCAAAACGGGGAGGGAGGGGCCAAAAGTAACGTTAACGGAGTCTCAAGACGGGGAGGGAGGGGCCAAAGGTAATGTTAACGGTGTCTCAAAACGGGGAGGGAGGGGCCAAAATTAACATTAACGGAGTCCCTAAACGGGGAGGGAGGGGCAAAAAGTAACGTTAACGGAGTCTCAAGACGGGGAGGGAGGGGCCAAAGGTAACGTAAACGGAGTCTCAAGATGGGGAGGGAGGGGCAAAAAAGTAACGTTAACGGAGTCTCAAGACGGGGAGGGAGGGGCCAAAGGTAACGTAAACGGAGTCTCAAGATGGGGAGGGAGGGGCAAAAAGTAACGTTAACGGAGTCTCAAGATTGGGAGGGAGGGGCAAAAAAGTAACGTTAACGGAGTCTCAAGACGGGGAGGGAGGGGCCAAAACGTAAACGGAAAGTCTCAAGATGGGGAGGGAGGGGCAAAAAAGTAACGTTAACGGAGTCTCAAGACGGGGAGGGAGGGGCCAAAGGTAACGTAAACGGAGTCTCAAGATGGGGAGGGAGGGGCAAAAAGTAACGTTAACGGAGTCTCAAGATGGGGAGGGAGGGGCAAAAAGTAACGTTAACGGAGTCTCAAAACAGGGAGGGAGGGGCCAAAGGTAATTTAACTGAGTCTAAAAATGGGTAGGGAGGGGCCAAAGGTAACTTTAACGGCGTCTCAAAACGGGGAGGGAGGGGCCAAAGGTAACGTAAAACGAGTCTCAAAACAGGGAGGGAGGGGCCAAACGTAACGTTAACTGAGTCTCAACACGGGGAGGGAGGGGCCAAAGGTAACTTAACGGAGTCTCAAAACGGGGAGGGAGGGGCAAAAAGTAACGTTAACTGAGTCTCAAGATGGGGAGGGAGGGGCCAAAGGTAACTTAACTGAGTCTCAAAACGGGGAGGGAGGGGCCAAAGGTAACGTAACTGAGTCTCAAAACGGGGAGGGAGGGGCCAAAGGTAACGTAACTGAGTCTCAAAACGGGGAGGGAGGGGCCAAAGGACCTGACTCCAACATTTACAGTCTGGAACAAACAACTGGTCAGTTTTATTATTTTACACATTGAAGGAAACAACAAGTGGACCAGTTAGCGGCTGTTGGTGGACCAGTTAGCTGCTGGTGGTGGACCAGTTAGCTGCTGGTGGTGGACCAGTTAGCTGCTGTTGGTGGACCAGTTAGCTGCTGTTGGTGAACCAGTTAGCTGCTGGTGGTGGACCAGTTAGCTGCCGTTGGTGGACCAGTTAGCTGCTGTTGGTGGACCAGTTAGCTGCTGTTGGTGAACCAGTTAGCTGCTGGTGGTGGACCAGTTAGCTGCTGGTGGTGGACCAGTTAGCTGCTGTTGGTGGACCAGTTAGCTGCTGTTGGTGAACCAGTTAGCTGCTGGTGGTGGACCAGTTAGCTGCCGTTGGTGGACCAGTTAGCTGCTGTTGGTGGACCAGTTAGCTGCTGTTGGTGGACCAGTTAGCTGCTGGTGGTGGACCAGTTAGCTGCTGGTGGTGGACCAGTTAGCGGTGGAACCATCCATCCAGCTAATGATCTGATAGCATCGATGCTAAATAAAAACATTGATCAGACGACGTAAACGCGTACGCTTCAGAACTTCTGTCGTCGGTTTTTATGGAAGGAACTAATCATTTAACGTTTAACTGAACCCAGAATAAAAATATTAAGTTAAATTAGTTTAATCAGTTAATTATCTAACAACAGGTCCTTAATCAAATCAATAATATGATTTATTCAGAAGCTCAACTTACCGCCACAGAAGCTGATGTGAAGGTTTTTTTTTTTTTTAAAGACATCAAAACTAAAGTAGTTGGAGCAGAAACAGACCTGGAAGGTTCTGGTTCTGGTTCTGGATTTCTCTTCAAACATGGACTCAAACTGGAATTCATCATGTTTTTATTTAGACAAGATCATGTTGGAGACGTGAAATCAACTAAAAATAAACCCTTAAAAGATGAGATGTTGCATAATTAATCAGAATTAGTTCACAGTTCTGCTCCGACAGGAAGGAAGCAGCAGCTCCGGAGGGAAAAAAAAAAACCCAACGAGGTCATCGGTTCAGGTCCGGTCTCGGAGCCAGAACCTTCTGGGTCACAGAGGAGGAACCACGAGCCTGCAGGAACTAAGAACCATCAGGAGCTGTAAACATCAGGATTAAGGTCCCGCGGATCAGCAGGAAGTCGATCAGGAATCATCAGGAATGCATCATTACAGAGGAATCAGGTGGACCCGGTTCTGGGGGGGGGCGGTTCTGGACATGTACAACCCTGTTAAACCCGTTAACGTGTTAAGGCCTCAGTTAGACGTGCGGGAACGTTACAGAAACAAAACTCCTCAGGAAACAACTGGATCTGATCATTTAGGTTTTAGGTTCAAGGCTAAGCTCCGCCCCCCTGCCCCCCCGCCCCCTGCCCCGCCCACCCCCTAGGTGAGGACCTGTAAGCCGGCACGAGCACAAACGTAAAGAAAAACTAGGAGAGCTGAGAAAACGCGCCGGGACGCCGTCCGGTCCGAGGTGGCGCCGCGTCCGTCCCCTTCGTCTGCGGCAGACTCCGCCCCCTCCGCCGCCGCTCACTTGAGCATGCTCTGCAGCATGGCGGTGGCGTAGGTGGGGCGCGCCTGCCGGCTCTCGATGGCGCTGCGGAGGTACTGGACGCCGCCGCAGCGCTCCCAGATCTCCTCGAACTGGCGCGGCAGGATCTCGGCGCCGCGCTTCCTGGACAGACCCGTCTCCTCCAGACTCAGCTCGCACATCTCCATGTCGTCCTTCCCTGGAACGACCAACACCAGCCCGCCGTTTAGAGACGCACCACCCCGATCGGAAACTTTGTTAGCGTTAGCATCCAAACACCTGAGTCTAATTAGAACCAGATTAGCTTCTGTGGTAACCAGTAAGCGGACTCACCTGCCACCAGCAGGATGGGGTGTTTGTCGGGGTGCAGCTCCATCTGCCGGGCGATCCAGGGCCCGTCGAAGTGGGCGTACCACCAGCCCTTCTTCTTGTTCTGGGGGTCTTTGTACTGGTCCCCGGGCCGGATGAACGGGATCCGGAAGTAGCGCTGCTGCCGGTTCATGGCCACCTCGTACTGCCGGGCCGGGACGGGCGGCGCCGGGTTCTGCTGGGCTGTTGGACGGACGGGAGGACGGTTAGATGTCGTTACCTGGCGACGGCTAGTCGGCCAGCGCGTTTACATGCAGCCTGGGAAGCAGCTGATGGGAGTGATGTCATTTCCTGTTCATCCAGCTGTGTTCTAACCGGCGAGGAGGCGGAGCCTCTGGAGACGGAACGCCCTCTGAACGTGGGCGCGCCTCCAAAGACCGCCACAGCTGTTCAGCAGAAACGAGACCGACGAGAAGCTATCCAAGGTGGGTTCTGGTTCCAGAACCTCCAGAACCAGTTGTTCCAAAGTGGTTTCTGGTTCCAGAACCTCCAGAACCAGTTGTTCCGAAGTGGTTTCTGGATCCAGAACCAGTTGTTCCGAAGTGGTTTCTGGTTCCAGAACCTCCAGAACCACATGTTCCGAAGTGGTTTCTGGTTCCAGAACCTCCAGAACCACATGTTCCAAAGTGGTTTCTGGTTCCAGAACCTCTAGAACCACATGTTCTGAAGTGGTTTCTGGTTCCAGAACCTCCAGAACCAGTTGTTCCGAAGTGGTTTCTGGTTCCAGAACCTCTAGAACCACATGTTCTGAAGTGGTTTCTGGTTCCAGAACCTCCAGAACCAGTTGTTCCGAAGTGGTTTCTGGTTCCAGAACCACATGTTCCGAGGTGGTTTCTGGTTCCAGAACCTCTAGAACCACATGTTCTGAAGTGGTTTCTGGTTCCAGAACCTCCAGAACCACATGTTCTGAAGTGGTTTCTGGTTCCAGAACCACATGTTCCGAAGTGGTTTCTGGTTCCAGAACCTCCAGAACCACATGTTCCGAAGTGGTTTCTGGTTCCAGAACCTCCAGAACCACATGTTCTGAAGTGGTTTCTGGTTCCAGAACCTCCAGAACCAGACATGTTCCGAAGTGGTTTCTGGTTCCAGAACCTCCAGAACCACATGTTTTCCGAAGTGGTTTCTGGTTCCAGAACCTCCAGAACCAGTTGTTCCGAGGTGGTTTCTGGTTCCAGAACCTCCAGAACCACATGTTCCGAAGTGGTTTCTGGTTCCAGAACCTCCAGAACCAGTTGTTCCGAGTGGTTTTTCTGGTTCCAGAACCTCCAGAACCATGTTCCGAATGTTCCGAAGTGGTTTCTGGTTCCAGAACCTCCAGAACCAGTTGTTCCGAGGTGGTTTCTGGTTCCAGAACCTCCAGAAACCAGTTGTTCCGAGTGGTGGTTCCAAACCTCCACCGGTTCCAGAGAACCTCCAGAACCACATGTTCCGAAGTGGTTTCTGGTTCCAGAACCTCCAGAACCAGTTGTTCCGAAGTGGTTTCTGGTTCCAGAACCTCCAGAACCACATGTTCCGAAGTGGTTTCTGGTTCCAGAACCTCCAGAACCAGTTGTTCCCAAGTGGTTTCTGGTTCCAGAACCTCCAGAACCACATGTTCCGAAGTGGTTTCTGGTTCCAGAACCTCCAGAACCAGTTGTTCCGAGGTGGGTTCTGGTTCCAGAACCTCCAGAACCAGTTGTTCCGAGGTGGTTTCTGGTTCCAGAACCTCCAGAACCAGTTATTCTGAAGTGGTTTCTGGTTCCAGAACCTCCAGAACCACATGTTCCGAAGTGGTTTCTGGTTCCAGAACCTCCAGAACCAGTTATTCTGAAGTGGTTTCTGGTTCCAGAACCTCCAGAACCACATGTTCTGAAGTGGTTTCTGGTTCCAGAACCTCCAGAACCAGTTGTTCCGAGGTGGTTTCTGGTTCCAGAACCTCTAGAACCACATGTTCCGAAGTGGTTTCTGGTTCCAGAACCTCCAGAACCAGTTGTTCCGAGGTGGGTTCTGGTTCCAGAACCTCCAGAACCAGTTGTTCCGAGGTGGTTTCTGGTTCCAGAACCTCCAGAACCAGTTATTCTGAAGTGGTTTCTGGTTCCAGAACCTCCAGAACCACATGTTCCGAAGTGGTTTCTGGTTCCAGAACCTCCAGAACCAGTTATTCCGAAGTGGTTTCTGGTTCCAGAACCACATGTTCCAAAGTGGTTTCTGGTTCCAGAACCTCCAGAACCAGTTGTTCAGAAGTGGTTTCTGGTTCCAGAACCTCCAGAACCACATGTTCCGAAGTGGTTTCTGGTTCCAGAACCTCCAGAACCACATGTTCCGAAGTGGTTTCTGGTTCCAGAACCTCCAGAACCACATGTTCCGAAGTGGTTTCTGGTTCCAGAACCTCCAGAACCAGTTGTTCCGAAGTGGTTTCTGGTTCCAGAACCTCCAGAACCACATGTTCCGAAGTGGTTTCTGGTTCCAGAACCTCTAGAACCATATGTTCCGAAGTGGTTTCTGGTTCCAGAACCTCCAGAACCACATGTTCCGAAGTGGTTTCTGGTTCCAGAACCTCCAGAACCAGTTGTTCCAAAGTGGTTTCTGGTTCCAGAACCTCCAGAACCACATGTTCTGAAGTGGTTTCTGGTTCCAGAACCAGTTGTTCCGAAGTGGTTTCTGGTTCCAGAACCTCCAGAACCAGTTGTTCCGAAGTGGTTTCTGGTTCCAGAACCTACAGAACCACATGTTCCGAAGTGGTTTCTGGTTCCAGAACCTCCAGAACCAGTTGTTCCGAAGTGGTTTCTGGTTCCAGAACCTCCAAAACCAGTTTTTCCGGTTAAATGTTTCACAATTAAACATTTTTAAAAGCAAGTATTTCGAGTTTGTAAGAAAACAGTAACGAGCTGACGGTTCGGTACCAAACCAGGATCCTACAGCCAGGTGGGTCACCTGCAGGGACCTTTGGACCTTTAGGGGCCACGAAGAAGGTTCTGTTTGGGGTCCGAGTAGTAAAACTGATGCTTTAATCTGTTAGTTTAGGAAAACGAAGGGATTCAATTATTAATTAACGTCTACGCAGGAAAAATAAATCTGAGGTCAAAGTGCATAAATATCTCACCTGATCCGGTTCTGATGGATCACAGAACCGACCGTTGATACGGATGCAAACAATTAAAATCAGAAACTCAGAGAAAAAAAAATCGGTAATTAGTGTGAAACTGTTTCTCCAGCCAGCTGGTTCCGGGTCTCAGTCCGGTTCCGGGTCTCAGTCTGGTTCCAGGTCTCAGTCCGGTTCCGGGTCCCAGTCTGGTACCAGTGGTTCTGGATCCTGACGGTCTGTCAACTGTCATCTAAACGGCGTCTGCAGGTTCAGTCGGGTCCAACCGGAGACGTCAGTCAGTTTCAAGCTCACCAGGTTAAACCACCTGGATCCAGGAACCGGTCTGGTGCCGGTCCAGTCAGGAAACAGCTGGAACCGGTCTGGTGACGGTCCAGTCAGGAACCAGCTGGATCCAGTCTGGTGCCGGTCCAGTCAGGAACCAGCTGGATCCAGGATCCGGTCTGGTGCCGGTCCAGTCAGGAACCAGCTGGATCCAGTCTGGTGCCGGTCCAGTCAGGAACCAGCTGGATCCAGTCTGGTGCCGGTCCAGTCAGGAACCAGCTGGATCCAGGATCCGGTCTGGTGCCGGTCCAGTCAGGAACCAGCTGGATCCAGTCTGGTGCCGGTCCAGTCAGGAACCAGCTGGATCCAGGAACCGGTCTGGTGCCGGTCCGGTCAGGAACCAGCTGGATGGAGCGCCGGTCCGACGTCGGTACCGTTCAGGAACACAGCAGGTAAAACAGGTGAGTGGACCGGAGCAGAACTCAGGGGGAGGAGCTAAAGCTGCAGAATCAACATGGAACCACCAGCCAGAAACCCAGTCCTCCTACTGGGACGTCTGGACCTCAGTCGGACCCGGAACCGGTCCTAACGGCGCCTCTCAGGGTCCAGTTCCCATCGCTGCATGTAAACACGACGCCTGCTGCTCTGGTCCAGTTCTGGACACGGACCCGGTTCGCTGGAGAGGACTTAACCGTCCCGGCGTGAGACGAGAGAGACAGAATCAGAAGTCCAGGATGGAGTCCAGAATCAGAACCTAGTTCAGAATCAGGATCTAAACCAGAATCAGCATCTACAGCTACTGAAGCAGCTTCTCTATAGTTCTGGTCCAATCGGACCGGTTCAGTTCTTCAATCTAGAGGTGATTCAGGCTGGAAGCTACTGATTCAAGGACAAACGGTTCTATGTGAGACGGATCCGGTCCAGAGCAGTTCTGCAGTTCTACCACCGACCCAGATGTTCCAGAGACCTTTAGAAGAGGAACCGAAGCCCGGCCCAGAACCGAAGCCAAACCCAGAACCGAAGCCGAACCCAGAACCGAAGCCGAACCCACAAAAGCACTCGAGAAGATTCTCGGTTAGTTTTGAAGAAAAGCGACGACCCGGTTCCATCTCAGGAACCCAACGGTGGTTCTGGTTCAGGTCTCTGAGCTTCGTTCGGACCTTCGAGGACGGAAACGTTTCCGATTCTGATGAGAGACGAGAAGTTCTGGAAGTTCTACCAAAAAAATATCAGAACAACTTTCTGATTAAGATGCAACTGAAATGATGTTAACCTGGACCAGGACCAGAACCAGGACCTGGACCAGGTCCAGGACCTGGACCAGAACCAGGACCAGATCCAGGAACAGGACCAGATCCAGGACCTGGACCAGAACCAGGACCAGATCCAGGACCAGATCCAGGACCAGATCCAGATCCAGGACTGGGACCAGAACCAGAACCAGGACCTGGACCAGGTCCAGATCTTGGACCAGGACCAGATCCAGATCCAGATCCAGGACTGGGACCAGAACCAGATCCAGGACCAGGACCTGGACCAGGACCAGGACCTTCTCTTCAGCACACAGACTGAATTCAGTAAAACTGGACCTTCTGATACTAAAATCCAGAACTTCACTAAATCCCAACTTTGTCGTAAAAAAGTTACTTTTAGTTTGAACCCGATACGTTTTACAGAATCGTCTCAAACGTTTGTCTCTGAGCTGAAACCAGAAGTTTGGTCCAAACGTCGTGAACTGTTCTAGAACCTCCCAGACCTCAACCTGGTTCTGGTTCTGGTTCTGACCGCTGAACCTGTTTCTGTGAAAACGCCTCCATGTTGTTCTTCTCGCAAACGTTTAAACGCAGCTGCGGTTCCTCGGCCGCCGGGCGCCGCTCGGAGAAACTCCACGCCCTCGTAAGATGGTGGTTGCCATGGAAACCCGTAACCCCCCCCCCCCCCACACCAACCAGAGCAGCTGAAGCAGAAACCAGCAGCCCAGCTGAGAGCAGGCCTCTACCAGGAGGGGTGGGCGGGGTTAATGAGGGAGGGGCGGGGCAGCTGTGCTGTTAGTGGCACACGGGGTCGGGGGGTGGGTGGGGGGGGGGTCGGGGGGCGTCACTTACATGCTGCTTTGACGGGAGCTGCGTGATCTGGAAGTGAACATGTTAATGACACGTTTCCTGTTTCAGACACGAAAACATTTGATGAACAAACAGAACACAGAGGCAAAGATCATCGGAGCAGGGGCTGCTGGGAAATCTGGGAACTCCCTACCGTAGTCTGTGATGGACTTGGGCGCCCGCTGCTCCGTTTCCGTGTTCCTCTTCTTGTTCTTGGACTTCCAGGCGTGGTAGACTTTGAGGCGGCGGTGGAACTCCTCCCTGCAGGCGGCGAGCAGCTCGATGTCTGCGGGACACGGGAGAAACCGTAACGGTGGTCAGAGCCGGGAGAAACCGTAACAGTGGTCAGAGCCGGGAGAAACTGTAATGGTGGTCAGAGTCTGGGAGAAACCGTAACGGTGGTCAGAGCTGGGAGAAACGGTAACGGTGGTCAGAGTCTGGGAGAAACCGTAACGGTGGTCAGAGCTGGGAGAAACGGTAACGGTGGTCAGAGTCTGGGAGAAACGGTAACGGTGGTCAGAGTCTGGGAGAAACCGTAACGGTGGTCAGAGCTGGGAGAAACCGTAACGGTGGTCAGAGCGGGAGAAACCGTAACGGTGGTCAGAGCCGGGAGAAACGGTAACGGTGGTCAGAGCCGGAAGAAACTGTAACGGTGGTCAGAGTCTGGAGACCCGGGACGTTGTCACGGCTGGAGGAGGAACTCCTCAACTAGAGTCATGATGCTTTTATCTGTTACTTTCACAAGAAAACAGTCGGAACTTCAAATTAAAGGTGAGAAGATAAGATCAAATTACCTGTAAAAGCTAAAGGTTTTAATTAGGGGTGCACAATAATTACTGACCTGATAACTATCGGGCCGATAACAGGAAATGATGACGTCATCCTGATAAGTCCGATATCACGACGAATAGTCCCGATAACATTTATATTTCTGTCAACACAGCAGTGTCTCGCTCCCTCTGAGCCTTGAATGACCGGCAGTGAATGTTATGTTCAAGTGACGTCGGCATAATCAGAAAAACGATTACTCAATCAGGAAAATCAAGAATACCCCCTCATGCCAGAAAACAACTCGTTAACTCGGTCATAATTTTAGTAGTTGCTGACTTTAATTGATATTCGCAGTATTTTCCCACATGTCACACATAAAAAATAGAAAAGGCTGAAATAACGACTAGCAAACGAGGGAATGGAGGAATTTACGTTACACCTTGAATGCAGCATTGCAGAACAGTGCGCTGATAAAAAAAAAAAAACAACAACAACAACGTGGAGGCGACTGCATGGGACTTTGTTAGTTTCAGAAGAAGATAGTTCGCTGTACGTAAAACCTGATCAGCCACCTGAAACACAACCATCGCTTCCATGGAGTTTTGACATCATGCTAACGTGAGCTAACGGAAGCTAATGCTAACATGTGCAACCCAGCAGCAGTCTCTCCTCTCCCTCATTCCTCTCATCTAAAGATTAAAAAATAAAAACTACTGAACCTCATTTACTTTAATTAAAGGTATTAATTTAAATGGAACAACAAGCCAAAATCCTTTAAATGTTAATCTTTTTCAGTTAGTAATTCTGATACATGTATTTCCATCAGTTCAAGGAGCCTTTATTTTTTATATCAGTCAGTAATGAACCTTATTTAAGTTAATGTGAGATATCAAATAGGTTTGTTTGATAGATTTAAGAAAATGTTTGAGAGGCTTGACAATAGTTTTATATTGGAAAAAATAAATATCTGTTCATAGTATTGATTTAATGATCTTAGGTATATGTGTGTGTTATCGGTTATCGGCCGTTAGGAGCTGAAAGTTATCGGTTATCGTACAGTTGTGATGTTTAAATCTGTAGAGGATCTGGTCCTCGACTCACCGCAGGACGTGTTGATGGCGTCCCGCAGCTCCGCGTACTTCCACTTGCTCAGCTCGTACTTCTTGGTTCCGGCCGCAGCCTTGGAGGCCTGGACCTGCGGACCTCTGACGACGGGAGACACAACACGGACACAGGAAGTGAGCGGCGGCGGTCTGCGGCGCAGAACCGGAGGGACCGGCGGCGGCGGCTCGCCGTCAGACTGACGTCACTGGTGGAGTTTACCGAGAACGTCGACGTCATCGGTTGTTTTCAGAGTTAAAGAGTTAAAGATTCGGTTCAAACCAGAAACTGTTTTTGACTTCAGAGAGACCGGACCGGACCGGACCGGACCGGACCAGACTAGACAGAACTGGACCAGACCAGAATAGACAGGACTGGACCAGACTGGACCGGACTAGACAGGACTGGACCAGACTGGACCGGACCGGACTGGACCAGACCAGACTAGACTAGACAGGACTGGACCAGACCAGACCAGACAGGACTGGACCAGACTGGACCGGACCGGACTGGCCCAGACCAGACTAGACAGGACTGGACCAGACTAGACTAGACAGGACCGGACCAGACCAGACTAGACCAGACTGGACCGGACCGGACTGGACCAGACCAGACCGGACAGGACTGGACCAGACTGGACCGGACCGGACTGGCCCAGACCAGACTAGACAGGACTGGACCAGACTTGACTAGACAGGACTGGACCAGACCGGACTGGACCGGCCCAGACCAGACTAGACTAGACAGGACCGGACCGGACCAGACTGGACCAGACTAGACAGGACCGGACCAGACTTGACTAGACAGGACTGGACCGGACTGGCCCAGACCAGACTAGACAGGACTGGACCAGACTTGACTAGACAGGACTGGACCAGACCGGACCGGACCGGACCAGATCAGATCAGATCAGAATTAGCTCAGAGGGACAGAAGAGGAAGAAAAACTTCCTAAACTGACAAATCAGTAAACAATCTGACTGAATAAACGAAAAAAAAAAAATCATTGACTTTATAAACTTTTGAATTTGTAGGAAAACATGAAATTGGTACCATAAAAAAAAAAAGAATAATTTATAAACTCTGAGTCCTGGTTTCATATTGTCAGATTATCAGCTTGTTTTATTCCTCCAGTATTATTCAGGCTGACTGTAGCTCTGGGGCCCCCTGGTGGCTCCAGGTGGCTCTACATCTACAGTCTGAATACAGAAACAACAACTGACTGTAGCTCTGGGGCCCCTGGTGGCTCCAGGTGGCTCTACATCTACAGTCTGAATACAGAAACAACAACTGACTGTAGCTCTGGGGCCCCTGGTGGCTCCAGGTGGCTCTACATCTACAGTCTGAATACAGAAACAACAACTGACTGTAGCTCTGGGGCCCCCTGGTGGCTCCAGGTGGCTCTACATCTACAGTCTGAATACAGAAACAACAACTGACTGTAGCTCTGGGGCCCCCTGGTGGCTCCAGGTGGCTCTACATCTACAGTCTGAATACAGAAAAACAAACTGACTGTAGCTCTGGGGCCCCCTGGTGGCTCCAGGTGGCTCTACATCTACAGTCTGAATACAGAAACAACAACTGACTGTAGCTCTGGGGCCCCCTGGTGGCTCCAGGTGGCTCTACATCTACAGTCTGAATACAGAAACAACAACTGACTGTAGCTCTGGGGCCCCCTGGTGGCTCCAGGTGGCTCTACATCTACAGTCTGAATACAGAAACAACAACTGACTGTAGCTCTGGGGCCCCCTGGTGGCTCCAGGTGGCTCTACATCTACAGTCTGAATACAGAAACAACTGACTGTAGCTCTGGGGCCCCCTGGTGGCTCCAGGTGGCTCTACATCTACAGTCTGAATACAGAAACAACTGACTGTAGCTCTGGGGCCCCCTGGTGGCTCCAGGTGGCTCTACATCTACAGTCTGAAAACAGAAACAGTCCCAGCTGAGCTCAGTTTGGTCTCTGATTTATTAAAACTTTGACTCTTCGTCTGCTGCGGTTTTTATTTTAAACAGTCAGACGTGATCGTTCACCTGCGCTGAGGTCAGACGTTGACGGTAAACTCCAGTGAATCCTGGATTTAACAGAAGAGAAGGTTACAGAAGTCAGGGAGGGGGGCGGGGTCAGAGAGCTGCATCGCTGTGAGGAAGAGGAGGAGGAGGAAGATCTACATCAGCTACGGAGGGTCAGGATGGCGCTAAGATGCATGCTGCTGCAGTCGCCAGGAAGTAGAGCGATGGCGCTGGTAGATCACAAAGATGACTAGAGATCAGGATCTGATTAACCTGAGGTCAGGATCTGATTAACCTGAGGTCAGGATCTGATTAAACTGAGGTCAGGATCTGATTAACCTGAGATCAGGATCTGATTAACCTGAAATCAGGATCTGATTAACCTGAGGTCAGGATCTGATTAACCTGAGGTCAGGATCTGATTAAACTGAGGTCAGGATCTGATTAACCTGAGGTCAGGATCTGATTAACCTGAGGTCAGGATCTGATTAAACTGAGATCAGAATCTGATTAACCTGAGGTCAGGATCTGATTAACCTGAGATCAGGATCTGATTAACCTGAGATCAGGATCTGATTAACCTGAGGTCAGGATCTGATTAACCTGAGGTCAGGATCTGATTAACACACAATCAGGATTTAATTAACCTACAGTCAGGATCTGATTAACCTGAGATCAGGATCTGATTAACCTGAGGTCAGGATCTGATTAACCTGAGGTCAAGATCTGATTAACCTGAGGTCAAGATCTGATTAACACACAATCAGGATTTAATTAACCTACAGTCAGGATCTGATTAACCTGAGATTAGGATCTAATTAACCTAGTTAACCTGAGGTCAGGATCTGATTAACCTGAGGTCAGGATCTGATTAACCTAAGATCAGAATGTGATTAACCTGAGGTCAGGATCTGATTAACCTACAGTCAGGATCAGATTAACACACAATCAGGATTTAATTAACCTACAGTCAGGATGTGATTAACCTGAGATTAGGATCTAATTAACCTACAGTCAGGATCTAGTTAACCTTAGATCAGGATCTGATTAACCTGAGGTCAGAATCTGATTAACACACAATCAGGATTTCATTTACCTACAGTCAGGATCTGATTAACCTACAGTCAGGATCTAGTTAACCTGAGATCAGGATCTGATTTACCTGAGATCAGGATCTGATTAACCTGAGATGAGGAGCTGATTAACACACAGTCAGGATCTGATTAACCTGAGGTCAGGATCTAATTAACCTGAGATCAGAATCTAATTAACCTAGAGTCAGGATCTAGTTAACCTTAGGTCAGGCTCTGATTAACCCACATCAGCTAAGCTAACACAGGTTAGCTACTTTTATTTATTCGCTTAGCTTACGCTCAGCTATGATGCTAACTGATGCTAGCTTACATTAATTACATTTTCAACCCTGAAATCATCTTCATGATCATCAGTGAAATCATTAAACTGATTTATTATGTCAAAAATCAAGCGACTGATTTCATTTCCAACGAACGTTTCCACCCACCTAGCCAGAAGTTCGGTCATTTCCTTCGCCATTTCCTCCCTGAAAAGCAGGAAGGTTTCAGAAAGAAACTGTTGAGTTTTTTTTTTTAAGTAAAAGTTTTATGTTTCAAGTCTTTTGTTTTAGAAGAAAGAGTTGGTGGACAAACATTTGTCTTCTCAACCTGCACACTGAGGAACATTTTAACTCAAAAACCCATCAGGACGTCTAAACGCTAAACTCACGAACAAGTTCTGACAGTTCTGTGGTTTGTTTGAAGAAATTAAAATGTGTTATTTTTAGTGTTTGAATGGAATTAAAAAACATACGAAACTGCAGCAATTTAGAGTAAAAAGCAGCGCTAGCATCTGTGATGCTACACGTGAAGATCGTCCGTCCTACAGGCGAACACGTGAAGATCATCTGTCCTACCAGCGAAAACGTGAAGATCATCTGTCCTACCGGCGAACACGTGAAGATCATCTGTCCTACCGGCGAACACGTGAAGATCATCCGTCCTACCGGCGAACACGTGAAGATCATCTGTCCTACCGGCGAACACGTGAAGATCATCCGTCCTACCAGCGAACACGTGAAGATCATCCGTCCTACCGGCGAACACGTGAAGATCATCCGTCCTTCCAGCGAACACGTGAAGATCATCTGTCCTACCAGCGAACACGTGAAGATCATCTGTCCTACCGGCGAACACGTGAAGATCATCTGTCCTACCGGCGAACACGTGAAGATCATCTGTCCTACCAGGCGAACACGTGAAGATCATCTGTCCTACCAGCGAACACGTGAAGATCATCTGTCCTACAAGCGAACACGTGAAGGCATCTGTCCTACCGGCGAACACGTGAAGATCATCTGTCCTACCAGGGAACACGTGAAGATCATCTGTCCTACCAGCGAACACGTGAAGATCATCTGTCCTACCGGCGAACACGTGAAGATCATCTGTCCTACCGGCGAACACGTGAAGATCATCTGTCCTACCAGGGAACACGTGAAGATCATCTGTCCTACCAGCGAACACGTGAAGATCATCTGTCCTACCGGCGAACACGTGAAGATCATCTGTCCTACCGGCGAACACGTGAAGATCATCTGTCCTACCGGCGAACACGTGAAGATCATCTGTCCTACCGGCGAACACGTGAAGATCATCTGTCCTACCAGCGAACACGTGAAGATCATCTGTCCTACCAGCGAACACGTGAAGATCATCTGTCCTACCGGCGAACACGTGAAGATCATCTGTCCTACCGGCGAACACGTGAAGATCATCTGTCCTACCGGCGAACACGTGAAGATCATCTGTCCTACCAGCGAACACGTGAAGATCATCTGTCCTACCAGCGAACACGTGAAGATCATCTGTCCTACCGGCGAACACGTGAAGATCCTCCTACCGGCGAACACGTGAAGATCATCTGTCCTACCGGCGAACACGTGAAGATCATCTGTCCTACCAGCGAACACGTGAAGATCATCTGTCCTACCGGCGAACACGTGAAGATCATCTGTCCTACCAGCGAACACGTGAAGATCATCTGTCCTACCAGCGAACACGTGAAATCATCTGTCCTAAGAACACGTGAAGATCATCTGTCCTACCAGCGAACACGTGAAGATCATCTGTCCTACCAGCGAACACGTGAAGATCATCTGTCCTACCGGCGAACACGTGAAGATCATCTGTCCTACCAGCGAACACGTGAAGATCATCTGTCCTACCAGCGAACACGTGAAGATCATCTGTCCTACCGGCGAACACGTGAAGATCATCTGTCCTACCAGCGAACACGTGAAGATCATCTGTCCTACCGGCGAACACGTGAAGATCATCCGTCCTACCAGTGAACACGTGAAGATCATCTGTCCTACCAGTGAACTAAAACTAGCTGCTGCTGCTGCACATGTGACTTTCTCCCAGTTTAGCCTGAAGCTGATCTTCATCTGTGCTTCTGTATCAGTGGTGTAGGTGGGTTCTGGTTCTGTATCAGTGGTGTAGGTGGGTTCTGGTTCTGTATCAGTGGTGTAGGTGGGTTCTGGTTCTGTATCAGTGGTGTAGGTGGTTCTGTATCAGTGGTGTAGGTGGGTTCTGGTTCTGTATCAGTGGTGTAGGTGGGTTCTGGTTCTGTTTCAGTGGTGTAGGTGGGTTCTGGGTTCTGGTTTATCAGTGGTGTAGGTGGGTTCTGGTTTCTGTATCAGTGGTGTAGGTGGGTTCTGGTTCTGTATCAGTGGTGTAGGTGGGTTCTGGAGGGTTCTGGTCCAGAGGAACCTACATGGTCAGGCTCTTCAGGTTGGTGGAGGCAGGAGCTCTGTGAACAGAGTTGTGACACATTCAGACAGAAGAGCAGCGATCAATAACCAACCAATCAGGAGAGAGGAGGTGATTCCCCCCCCAATGACTCATCAGGACACAAGTCTCCTGATCAGAGGACAGGAAGCTGATTGGCTGAGCAGCTGGAGGCCACACTGGACCAGGAAATGATTGGTTTCTGATCAGAGGTGGACGGATCAATCAGCTCCAACAACGATCAGTGACATGCTTGTTGTTCTGGTTCCAGGATCAGCTGTTATACTGGTTTCTACCTGGTTCCTGCCTAGTTACTCACTGGTTACTGGTCTGCATCTGGATAGTTACCGGCTGGTTTGTGACTGGTTTCTAACTGGTTACCTGCTGGTTTGTGACTGGTTGATAACTGGTTACCAGCTGGTTTGTGACTGGTTCATAACTGGTTACCAGCTGGTTTGAGACAGTTAATAACTGGTTAAGAGCTGGTTTGTGACTGGTTGATAACTGGTTACTGCTGGTTTGTGACTGGTTGATAACTGGTTACCGGCTGGTTTGTGACTGGTTTCTAACTGGTTACCGGCTGGTTTGTGACTGGTTGTTAACTGATTACCGGCTGGTTTGTGACTGGTTCATAACTGAATACTGCTGGTTTGTGACTGGTTGATAACTGGTTACCGGCTGGTTTGTGACTGGTTGATAACTGGTTACCGGCTGGTTTGTGACTGGTTGATAACTGGTTACCGGCTGGTTTGTGACTGGTTTCTAACTGGTTACTACTGGTTTGTGACTGGTTGATAACTGGTTACTTGCTGGCTTGTGACTGGTTCATAACTGGTTACTGCTGGTTTGTGACTGGTTCATAACTGGTTACCGGCTGGTTTGTGACTAGTTCATAACTGGTTACCGGCTGGTTTGTGACTGGTTCATAACTGGATACTGCTGGTTTGTGAATGGTTTCTAACTGGTTACCAGCTGGTTTGTGACTGGTTGTTAACTGGTTACTTGCTGGCTAGTGACTGGTTGATAACTGGTTACTTGCTGGCTTGTGACTGGTTCATAACTGGTTACCGGCTGGTTTGTGACTGGTTCATAACTGGTTACTGCTGGTTTGTGACTGGTTGATAACTGGTTACCGACTGGTTTGTGACTGGTTGATAATCTGTTACTGCTAGTTTGTGACTGGTTGATAACTGGTTACCTGCTGGTTTGTGACTGGTTTCTAACTGGTTACAGGCTGGTTTGTGACTGGTTTCTAACTGGTTACCTACTGGTTTGTGACTGGTTTCTTACTGGGTACCGGCTGGTTTGTGACTGGTTTCTAACTGGTTACTGCTGGTTAGTGACTGGTTGATAACTGGTTACTTGCTGGCTTGTGACTGGTTCATAACTGGTTACCGGCTGGTTTGTGACTGGTTGATTATCTGTTACTGCTAGTTTGTGACTGGTTGATAACTGGTTACCTACTGGTTTGTGACTGGTTTCTTACTGGGTACCGGCTGGTTTGTGACTGGTTTCTAACTGGTTACTGTCTGGTTTGTGACTTGTTTCTAACTGGTTACTGTCTGGTTTGTGACTTGTTTCTAACTGGTTACTGGCTGGTTTGTGACTGGTTTTTAATTAGTTACCTACTGGTTTGTGACTGGTTTCTAACTGGTTACCGGCTGGTTTGTGACTTGTTTCTAACTGGTTACTGGCTGGTTTGTGACTGGTTTCTAATTGGTTACCTGCTGGTTTGTGACTTGTTTTTAACTGGTTACTGGCTGGTTTGTGACTGGTTTCTAACTGGTTACTGGCTGGTTTGTGACTGGTTTCTAACTGGTTACCTACTGGTTTGTGACTTGTTTCTAACTGGTTACTGGCTGGTTTGTGACTTGTTTCTAACTGGTTATCGGCTGGTTTGTGACTGGTTTCTAACTGGTTACCTGCTGGTTTGTGACTGGTTACTATCGGGTTACCAGCTGGTTTGTGACTGGTTGTTAACTGGTTACTGCTGGTTTGTCACTGGTTCATAACTGGTTACCAGCTGGTTTGTGACTGGTTGTTAACTGGTTACTGCTGGTTAGTGACTGGTTGATAACTGGTTACTTGCTGGCTTGTGACTGGTTCATAACTGCTTACCGGCTGGTTTGTGACTGGTTCATAACTGCTTACTGCTGGTTTGTGACTGGTTTCTAACTGGTTACTGGCTGGTTTGTAACTGGTTTCTAACTGGTTACCTGTTGGTTTGTGACTGGTTTCTAACTGGTTTCTGAGCTGCTGCGGTCATGTTATTACTGCAGGAGTTTGTGGTCTTTTCTGATCAGTTTCTACAACAGCATCATCTTTCCATCTCTCTGACCACCTGGTCACAGCTTTGTTGGAAGAAGAGCAGCACCTTTTATCCCATAATGCACTGCACTGTGATGTCATTTTTGTTTGCATTTACTCTTTTCTGTTGTTCAAATAGAAGCAGATTAAATCAGATTGATTTAGCTGGTCTTCAGTCTGTTTCTGTTCGTCTCTGCAGGCTGGATTAAACTGGATTAAACTGGATTAAACTAGATGAATCTTCTATTTAACCAATAGACAAAGTAAAGCTGCAGCAGCTATTGAATTGAACTGATTAAAGTGTTGTATTGATCACTAATTTAAATCAGATTAATTCAACCACAGGTGAGATTCAGCTGCTAGTCAACGGTCATTTCTGACTTGTTCTTTGCGTTTTTTTAATTGATTATCAGAAGTGTGATCGGTGCCCGTCAGGATCATGACTAGTAGACAGGAAGTAGAGCGTCTGTTAGTAGTTTCTGGCAGATTGTGACAGCATGCAGGTGTTTTAGAGGACCGGGGGGGGAGGGGGGGCTGCTAGTTAAATCAGGGGTTAAGTGGCCGTTAGGCTAAACGGTCGGGTCTTACGCTGATCGCTCTGGGGACGATGGAACTGAGGAGCCGTTACTGGGAGGACAAAAAGAAAACAGAAGAAGAAGATTAAAGTCAGGATCAGAGGGAGGCGGCTCATCCAGAACCGTCCCAGACCGTCCAGAACCGTCCCAGACCATCCAGAACCGTCACAGACGCTCTGAAACCTGTTTCTGAGGAGAAAACCTGTTGATCAGAGAGAAGATCCATCAGGATCTGTCAGACCAGAAACACCAGAACTGGACCTCATCAGGCTCACAGAGGTCTGAAGAACCAACGTCCTGTTTCTGGAGGAAACGTGAGTCCAGACTGAACGAGGCTCCGCCCTGTTCACCTGAGACGTTTCAACACGGAGCCCTGCTCAGGCAGGGACCGGGGGGCCCCAGGGACCGGGGGGCCCCTGGGACCGGGGGGCCCCTGAGAACGGGCCCCTGGGAACAAGTCTGAATGGGGCCCCTGGAAACAGGTCTAAGTGGGGTCCTATTCAGTCCAGATCTTGAAGAGGACCTGTAAACGGGTCAGAATTCTGGATCTGAAACCAAATCCAGGTTCAGTGACTCTCTGGAGGATTTATAGAAAAAAACTTGGACTTCATAAATTGCCATTTTTAAATAAATAAATAAAATCTGACTTCATAAACTCACAAATTACCATCAGAGTTCTGATAAAACTGAACTTTAAAACTCACGAGAAAAAACATTATAAAAGTAGAAGAGTTCTGCTCTGGTTTCTGAGGGGTGTACTACGAAGCGAGATTAGAGGGTTAGCGAGGTATGTTGAGTCTAAAGCCAGGATTTCCAGAACCACGAAGGTGGCTCTCTTTCAACCTGGCTAGATCACCATGGTAACTTACTCTGCAAGTTTAACCTGGTCCGGAGCAGGTTATGTGCAGAGTTTAGGCTCAAATCGGTTATAAACAAGCGCCACCCTTTCACTTTCACCGGAGACCGGACTGATCCGCTGGCTTCCCATGACCATATTCTCTATGAACGCTAGAGATTTCCAGCTGAGGGAATACGTTACATTTGTAATCTGCTAGAGCCAGATATTGGCAGCGCCACCAAACGCAGCCGTGCGCTCACAGTAACGCAAACGGTGTGCGTTTCTTTGCGTTTCTTTGCCGCGGGAACCTACATGCATTCAGTTAGTGATGCAGAAAATCTGAGCCAGAATACTGGAATAAAGGTTGTACTTGCTCTTACTGAACTGCTGAATATGTTTGTAGTATTCCCTGGCCATCTGCCCACGCTTCAAATAAAAGAAGCGTTTTACTAAATCAGGTAACATAAATTAATAGTCCATTATATTGATAATCAGGTGACGTGGAATTTCATGTGAAATGTTATAATATAATTCATTCATAAGATTCCCCAGGGTGATAGGGTACCTATTAAAGTGGCCGGTGAGTGTGTATAACAGATAATATTAAATCTTAAATTAATTTCACATAGATTTAGCAAAAAACTAAAGTGATTTTCATTTATCATTCATAATGGGACAGTCAGACCTACATAATGTTTAAATCTGCTGCATTAAGTTTAAAGTTTAAGCGCTCTAAAAGAGGGAGAGAGATTAATTAAGGTTGTGAAATAGATATAGTGGTGAAATAAATATAATTTACGAATTTACACGATCTGCAATTTTTTGCCAGCACTCCTCTCTGGCTTTATTCACACCTACAGTGTTGCTTTTGGCCGTAAAGATTTCTTTGAAATCCTCATAGCCCTGCATTATTAAACCTGTTCCTCCTGACTGAAATATACGGACCGCCATCTATCCATTTGATCCGGAATAGGCGTCAAATGACGCGTCAAACGCCCCCTTTTATGTGAACGCGCACAGAGCAGAAAGCAGAAAGCCGCGGTTATCAAAGATAGTTGATAACCACCGTCGTGGTACCAGTTATCTCTGATGGAGAGTTTCAGGTTTGTTAAGCAGCTCACCCAAAGAAAGGCTGGCTGTGTCGAACTTGCTTCGTAGTATACCCCTCTGGTTTCTGTGTTTTTGCTGTAACGTTTATTTTTCAGACGTCTGTGATCCTGATGAGACAAAGTTCTGTCATGACGGACAGAAACCTCACTGTTCTGATCCGACCCGGTCCACGGCGCCGCTCACCTGCGCAGGCCCGAGTCGCCCGCCGTCTCCTCGGGGATGAGCTCCGCCTCGCTCTGGGCGATCCTCAGCGCCAGCTCCCGGTCCCGCCTCTCCTGCTCCAGGACGGCCTGGCGGGCCGCCTCCTCCTCACGCTCCGCCTCCATCTGCAGCTCCAGCTCCACCTGAGGGCGTCGCCACGGTTAAACACACCTGAGATGAAGAAGATCATCAGCTCAGCCCTCAGGCCGACGCCCACCTGCAGCCGCCGCTCCTCCTCCTCCCTCTTCTTCCTCTCCTCCTCCTCCTGCTTCCTCTTCAGCTCCATCTCCGCTTTCCTGAGGACACAAAGACAAGCGGGATGTAACTCCTCCCCCTCCGTCCTTTCACCTGTTGAGTCTTCAACAGGTAACGGACCACCTTCGTTATTAGCTAAGCGCTAATAAACCAGAAGCTAGTTGGCGTTTCCACTCACAGCTTCCTCTCCTCCTCGTCCTGCTGGCGCCGCCGCTCCTCCTCCTCCCTCCTCTTCTTCTCCTTCTCCATCTCCTCCTGGATGCGTCGCAGCCGTTCCCGCTCCTCCTCCTGCTTCTTCTTGTTCTGCAGGGAGGTCAGCAGCTGCTCGGACCGGGTCACCAGAGCCTTGTACTCGTGGTCGATGTCGATCCGGGTCATGACGGTGTTCTGAGCGACACAGAGGCGGGACTTCCTGAACACCTGAACATCTACGGACCAATCCGGTGAAGGGGGGGGCGGCGCCTCCTCACCTTGATTTTCAGCATCAGGGCGTCGATGGCGGCCTCCAGGTCCTGGACCTGCCGGGTCATCTCCTGCTTCCCTTCCTTCAGGCCCGAGACCACCTCGTTGAAGCGGCCCATCCTGTTCTTCAGGCTCCGGACCTTGACGAGCCCGTCGATGCTGAGGACGAAGCAGAAACGGTCAACAACCCGGGTTTTACAGCGCGGGAACAGAACCAGACGGGTGTCGGCGTGGACGGAGGGGTGGCGCCCACCGAGGTTTGTGCTTCTTCCTGCAGAGCCACATCCGGACCGTCTTCTGCATCTGGATGCAGGCGCCGGCCCGGTACAGGATCTTGTTCTTCACTGGGAACGACAGAAGACAGGATGTGACAATAAAAGTCCAAGGCTGGTACCGGTTCTGGCCTCAGGCAGGTCTGGTGCTATTGTATTTTCACCCAATTAAAGGCACTATATGTAGTAACTCCACTTATTTTTTTTGGCCCTAGTGGCCTTTTTTTGACAGTGAAGGAGACATGAAGGGGGGGGGGCAGAGAGAGAACAGGAAGGACGTGCAGTAACGGGTTGAACCCGCGACTGTGAGCCTCTGTTTACGGGCCGCTGCGCCGTAGCGCGCGGTAATGTGGCGTCTCGAGTAGGTTCTGCTTACGTTTGATGACGGACAGGGCGCCCCACTGGACCTTCTTCCAGCGGCTGTGGATCAGCCAGCGGTTGACCTTCTTCACCAGCTCGGCCAGGTGCTCCGGGTCCGACTTCATGATCTGGTCAAACTCTGCGAACTGGACACGGTTCAGAGTTTAGAGTCCAGCGGTTCTACGCGACACTACGACGCCGTACGTCTGCTAACTTTATTCTCTTTATCGTCTTGTCTTGAGGACGTTTGGAGGTCTGGGGGTCTTCACGGTGAAGGGTTAGCATTAGCGTTAGCGTTAGCGTAGGTATCTGGGGCGTAACAGAGCTGCTGCAGTTCAGGAGGAAGTTTCATTGAAAGAGAAACAGAATAAGAAAACCATCATGGATGAATCAGTCCAGATGCAGAGACTCCTGCAGCCACCAGGGGGCGACAAATGAAACGAGCCGATTCAGCTGAATAAAAACTGGTTTTATAGCTAATTTATCTGTTTAGAAAGTCTGATTATTTTTAGAAATTCATTTTTTCCCTGCAACTTTGTGAGATTATTTTATTTTATTAGATTATTTAGAAGAAAGTTAGAAATTGTTTTTTTAGTTCATGAAGTTACAGATTATGTATTTTATTTCAAATTCTCTGATGTCAGAAATTTGTAGTTTTCTTGTAAGTTAATTAAGTCAAATTTTTTTCTAATGAAAATGAGTTTCTGAAGTTAGATTTATTTATTTAGATTTTGTAGAGGTTTTTTTCTTGAACTGTTTCGTGGCCCCGCCTACGTGGCCCCACCTACGTGGACCCGACTATGTGGCCCCGCCTCTTTAAAAGCTTTAAAAACTCACCTTTCCAGGACGGAAAAACACTCTGGTCAAACCAAACTTGTAGTCGTTCTCGTTCAGTCCCAGAGCTTTGAAGAGAGCCTGAAACACAGGAGACACCATGACTGGGAACACTGGGGGGACTGGGAACACTGGGGGGACTGGGAACACTGGGAGGGACTGGGGACACTGGGAGGGACTGGGGACACTGGGAGGGAGTGGGGACACTGGGAGGGACTGGGGAACACTGGGGGAGGACTGGGAACACTGGGGGGGACTGGGACACTGGGGGGGACTGGGACACTGGGAGGGACGGGGGGGGACTGGGGGACTGGGGGGACTGGGGAACACTGGGGGGACTGGGGACTGGGACGGGACTGGGACACTGGGAGGGACGGGGGACACTGGGGACACTGGGAACACTGGGGGGACTAGGGCCAACTGGGAGGGACGGGGGACTGGGAGGGACTGGAACACTGGGAGGGACTGGGAACACTGGGAGGGACTGGGAACACTGGGGGACTCCACTGGGAGGGACGGGGGACACTGGGAGGGACTGGAGCCACTGGGAGGGACGGGGGACACTGGGAGGGACTGGAGCCAACTGGGAGGGACTTGGAACACTGGGAGGGACTGGGGTGAACTGGGGCCAACTGGGAGGGACGTGGGACACTGGGAACACTGGGGGGGAATAGGGCCACTGGGGGGACGGGGGACACTGGGAACACTGGAGGGACGGGGGACACTGGGAGGGACTGGGAACAACTGGGAGGGACTGGGAACACTGGGGGGACTGGGAACACTGGGGGGGACTGGAACACTGGGAGGGACTGGGGGGACACTGGGAACTGGGACTGGGACTGGGACTGGGGACACTGGGAGGGACTGGGACTGGGACTGGGAGGGACTGGGAACACTGGGGGGGACTGGGACACTGGGAGGGACGGGGGACACTGGGAGGGACTGGGACACTGGGAGGGACTGGGACACTGGGGGGACTGGGAACACTGGGGGACTGGGGACACTGGGATGGGGGACACTGGGACGGGACTGGGGACACTGGGAGGGACTAGGGAGCCACTGAGAAGGACGGACTGGGGCCAACTGGGAGGGACGGGGGACACTGGGAGGGACGGGGCACTGGGAGGGACTGGGGCCAACTGGGAGGGGGGGGACACTGGGAGGGACTGGGAACACTGGGGGGGACTGGGAAGACTGGGAGGGACTGGGAACACTGGGGGGACTAGGGACACTGGGAGGGCGGGGGACACTGGGAGGGACTGGAGCCAACTAGGGCCAACTGGGAGGGACTGGGGACACTGGGAGGGAGGGACTGGGACGTCCAGCCTCAGGCCACTCACCTTGCAGAAGAGCCGGGGGTCGAGCCGGGTCAGTTTGGGGGGCATGTACTTCTGGTACATGTTGTAGAGTTCGTGGAACGGCGCTCTGGAGGGGAACCCGCCCTGCATCAGGTCCAGAACCGACACCATCCCTGCAGGAACAGAACCACAGTTCAGCACACTAAACCCGATTCTGGTCCAGGTCCAAGATTCTTTGTGTGTCCGAAGGACAGGCTAGCTGCAACGGTGGAGGACTGGTCCTGGAGGACTGGTCCTGGAGGACTGGTTCTGGAGGACAGGTCCTGGAGGTTCTGGAGGACTGGTTCTGGAGGACAGGTCCTGGAGGTTCTGGAGGACAGGTTCTGGAGGACAGGTCCTGGAGGACTGGTCCTGGAGGACAGGTCCTGGAGGACTGGTCCTGGAGGACTGGTCCTGGAGGACAGGTTCTGGAGGACTGCTCCTGGAGGACTGGTCCTGGAGGACAGGTTCTGGAGGACAGGTCCTGGAGGACAGGTTCTGGAGGACTGGTCCTGGAAGACTGGTCCTGGAGGACTGGTCCTGGAAGACTGGTCCTGGAGGACTGGTCCTGGAGGACTGGTCCTGGAGGACTGGTTCTGGAGGACAGGTCCTGGAGGACAGGTTCTGGAGGACTGGTCCTGGAAGACTGGTCCTGGAGGACTGGTCCTGGAGGACTGGTCCTGGAGGACTGGTTCTGGAGGACTGGTCCTGGAGAACTGGTTCTGGAGGACAGGTCCTGGAGGACAGGTTCTGGAGGACTGGTCCTGGAAGACTGGTCCTGGAGGACTGGTCCTGGAGGACTGGTCCTGGAGGACTGGTTCTGGAGGACAGGTCCTGGAGGACAGGTTTCTGGAGGACTGGTCCTGGAGGACTGGTCTTGGAGGTTCTGGAGGACTGGTTCTGGAGGACAGGTTCTGGAGGACTGGTCCTGGAGGACTGGTTCTGGAGGACAGGACTGGTCTGGAGGTCTGGAGGACTGGTCCTGGAGGACAGGTTCTGGAGGACTGGTCCTGGAGGACTGGTCCTGGAGGACAGGTCCTGGAGGACTGGTCCTGGAGGACAGGTTCTGGAGGACTGGTCCTGGAGGACTGGTCCTGGAGGACAGGTCCTGGAGGACTGGTCCTGGAGGACAGGTTCTGGAGGACTGGTTCTGGAGGACTGGTCCTGGAGGACTGGTCCTGGAGGACTGGTCCTGGAGGACAGGTTCTGGAGGACTGGTCCTGGAGGACTGGTCCTGGAGGACAGGTCCTGGAGGACTGGTCCTGGAGGACAGGTTCTGGAGGACTGGTCCTGGAGGACAGGTTCTGGAGGACTGGTCCTGGAGGACAGGTTCTGGAGGACAGGTCCAGGAGGACAGGTCCTGGAGGACTGACCAGCACCACAACAGATCATTAAACCTGAATCCTCTAGATCCTGTGTGCTCCAGTGAGCACCCTCCTTATCCTGCCCGTCCCACTGCTCCCCGCTCACTCTGCCAATATTGGCTACCTTCCTAAACTAATCAGAGATGTAACTGCCGGTCACATTTCCATGGCAACAGAGACAACTGGAGGACGTCTAAGGGGGCGGGGCTTAACAGATGCATGAGCTGGAGTTTCTCCTCATATCCTTGTATGGCTGCTCTTTTATTTCTTTTAATTACTGCTTAATCAGTTGTGGACTTCCTAAAATCACAGCCTGACAACATACGACCTTTTTGAACCTTTAAAAGGAAGCAAAGCTGTAAAGACGTAGCGTTAGCTTTAGGGAGCACTGACCAGAGCACTGCAGCTGGGAGAGGATCTGAGCGCCTTCAAACTGGTGGCTGATCATCTTCAGGTTGGGTTTAATGCAGCGAATGAAGCTGGAGCCCTGCAGGAGGAGGAGGAGGAGGAGGAGGAGGAGGAGGAGGAGGAGGAGGAGGAGGAGGAGGAGGAACGAAACAGAAGTCAAGACTCCAATGCAGACCTGGGCAAAACAAGGCCCGCGGGCCACATCCGGCCCTTTGTGCGTCTCTGTCCGGCCCGCATGAGGCCAATCATAAATTACATTTGATTACAACTTAATAATAAAAAAAAAAATTTATGTCGTGCGTGCAATACAACTGTGGTGCTTTTATTTTGAAAGGCGTAGTACTTCCGTGTAGCGTACGTGCATGAAGGTAAACAGCGCTAAGTGATGCTGCCGTTAAAATGTGTGCTGACGCTAAGAAAAGAAAAGTTGACAAGGAATGACGTGCTTTCAACAAGACATGGACCGCTAAGTATTTCTTTACAGAAATTAAAAGGTGAAGCCGTGATTTGTGCTACACAGATCGCTGTTTAAAGATTATAATTTGAATCCGCACTACACGACCAAGCATGAGGAAAAATACAGAAATCTGTCTGATAAAGAGCGCGCAATAGAGGCTGATGCATTGCTAGCAAAACTGCCAACCCAACAAGGAATTGGTAAAATGAGGTGGAAAACATTAAAACATTATTCATTTAATTGATGTGTTTCTATAGATGTGTTGTAATTCACAGTTTGAGGAATTTAACAAGTTAAGAATAAATTGGACTTATTAATGATTATTTTTGTTTTTTTACTCGACCTATACGCCACAATTTCACAGAGCCTGATATAAATATCTACAGAATAATTGTATTCTTCTAATTACCAGTACCAGCTATTTAGAATATATAATTTAATGCATTTTACAATGGAAGGAAGTTGAGCAGGATTAAGTTCAAATTATCGTTGATGTGGCCCTCTGACACAACTCAGGTTTTTCATGTGGCCCCTTGTAAAAATTAATTGCCCACCCCTGCTCCAATGTGAAACCGTGAAAACACGAGTGTGTGATGTAGAAAACACCGACCGTGCTGCGCAGCTTCTCCAGGAGGATGTTCAGCTGAGTCTGCAGGAAAACAGAAACAAAGACGGTTTCACCAAACAGCCTCCAAGATCACACCATTACTGACAGACTCAACCTCAGTCTAAAAAACTGTTCTGCACATAAACACAACTGTTGAGTGAACATGAATCCAACATCCTCCAGTCGCTCAGAAGCAGAACTAAAGGAAGAACCAACACTTTCCTTCACAAACATCCGTTTATAACGCGGATAAAACCAAGTAGAGCTCAGAAGAAACTGTTCCCTTCAACAGAAACTCTTCTTGAATCTGCTCTCAACACCGTTGTTGTTGGCGTTCGTGCTCGTCTGCGGTTCCACCTCCAACCACTAGGTGGTGCTGATTCTGCAGCGCTGAGGTTCCTCTGGTTCAGGTAGCTCAGACACGACGACGGGAGCAGATGAAGAAGATCTGAGTTGGAGGCGATGATTGTGGGCCACAGTAACTTTTACTGACATTACAGCGATTTAAAAGGTATGGTGAGAGATCTTTTTTTTGCAGCATTTTTTACAATATTGCCTGAACCTTTTCACATTCCCATTTCACCCACTGAAATAAAATGTTTGCAAAAAAAACTAAAGGTTTTGGTCCGGTCTAGAGGGTATAACCAGAGAAAAACTCTGACCAATCAATGTACTGATCATCTTTACATTACTGGCTGCCTAATACGTCCATCAAATATCAAATATCAATGCACCCCCCCCCCCTCCCAATATCTTGCGCATTCACAGTTTCGTTTCTCGAAATGAGCGGACACAGCGTTGCTATTTGAAAGCCAGAAATCAAGTTAGCTCGCACAGATCATTTCGTTGCAACAATGGCAGAGAAGAAGACGTTAACTGGCAGCAAAATCAAAGAGAAAACTGTTGTTGAAAAAGCAACAGCCATGCCGAAGCTAACCGAAGCTGACCGAAGCTAACCAAAGCTAACCGAAGCTGACCGAAGCTAACCAAAGCTAACCGAAGCTGACCGAAGCTAACCGAAGCTAACCGAAGAACCAAACAGAACAAGAGTGGTTATCGGTACGGCTTTCCAGCGCTGGCGCCAGCTAAAAAATGAAAAGGGGCTCCAGACCGACGCCAAGGTGGCCCAGTTTCTACTGGATAGGTAAGATGATGCCGTTCTGATTATATAATATTTCAACATACTGATGGGTTATGGGTATTGTAGGACTATTCACCCAGTCAGTGAGAAAATGAAAGATGATGACAAAACTATTGTCCATCAAGTGACATGACGAACACATTCCAGCATGTTTGGCTAAGCTACCAATTCTGTCAACTAGGCTACAGTACTATGTGTGACACCGTTGGCTAGGCTGTTGTTATCCTTGACGGTAGCTTTCTCATTATCGTTGAATGCTATACCTTTTGTTAACTATAAGCTTCATACACAAACCGAAAAATGCTGCTTATTGATGTGTCTACCATTCGTACGGAGTTGCCTTCAGACTCAGACCTGTAAGTACTATTATCACCCAATCTTGACAATACGCAGTAGCTAGTTGATATGGGTTTAACAAAAAAAATATTTCTGCTATTGAGAAAGAATCGTGTGAAGGCGTGGTTTCGAGTGGTGGGCTGAAGAGGAGGAGGCGGAGCCTTTGGGAGGAGGGAGGGAGTGTATGTTTTCAAAATCTCACTTGAGTTGGATTGCTGGAACCGTTTTTTTTCAAAGATCTCCCACCACACCTTTAACTTTCTACCGACGAGGAGGAAGCAGCGGCGGGAAACGCTACGGAGGAGCACAACGCCACCAAACAATCATCCCGTCTTTCAGGCGTAGACTCTGTGGTGATCAAGGAACACCACGTCCCTGGTAGGATCTCCCAACGCAAACTGGTTCCTCAAGACCAAGTCTACCGGCCCTGGGTCCCATAAGACCAGGAGGCAGACTGAGACCCGTCAGATGTACGTCCCAGAACCGTAGTTCAAACACATGAAAACCGAAGCTGAAGCACGACTCGCGGCCATGTTGACAGGTGCTTCTGTTTTCAGACACTCCCAGCTCACCTTGAACTTGTTCCCGACGCTGATGAAGCTCAGCTTCCCGGCCTTCTGCTTCACGTCTTTGCTGTTGTTGGAGTTCTCGAACAGCTCCCGGATGAAGCGGTCCTTGGACTCGCTGACCAGACTCTCCAGGGACATGTGCAGCGCGTCGTTGTTCTTCTCCACGAACTTGCTCTGAGGAACGCACCGTTTCAAACGCGTGAGGACGCGAACGTACGCAAACGTCAAACGACCGAAGCAGCTCTGCAGCTCACCGTCTCGTAGCAGACGGCTCCGGCGAAGTGCCTGATGATGAATCCTTCGTCGTCCCTCACGTTCCTGTGGACGGCCAGCTTCGACTTCCTCGGTACCTGAGGGACAAAAACATCAAAACTCTGAGACTCGGCAGCGTTCCTGCACCAGTTCCCACTTACGAAACTACCAATGCTTCAAAAAGCTCCAATCAAGACGTCTGCACTTCCTTTTCTTGAAGATGCTACACCTTCATCCAGAAGACTCCACTGGTTCAAACTGACTGGTGGAGTTTCAGGATCATAAACTTCTCCTGTAACTCCTGCTGGGATCTTCTAGCTATTCAGCTAACTGGATCAAATTAGACCAACAACTCTTCCAGTGTTCCCAGGCGACTGGTTGGACTGGTCCAGAGTATGAAGATAACTAAATGGTACAGGTTGGGTTTGTTCCAGATCTCTCACTGGGTGGAGGTGAGTTTCCCTGAAACAGCTGACGAGTGGAGACTCCACCAACGGAGGCGTGTTGGGAAGTGGAGCTCCTGGAACAGGTTTCGATTTTTCCCGCCGATCCCGCTACTCACCGTCAGGCGGAAATGGACCTTGTGTTTGTTGTGAACGGTGTCTGTAAAGTGCTGGTCGCTGGGTTGAGGTAGACGGTTCTCTTCGTCCAGGATGTCCAGGATACCGACCAACTTGGCCTCCACCAGGTCTGCAGAGAAACCGGGACCAGCATGAAGAACGGCGGGACAGACTCGTGAACAGATCCTCCTTAAAGTCACGTGACTGACGGCGGAGCAGGAACCTCAACGCGATTATATCGTCAATGATCAAAGTAAAGCAAAAGTGTTTTATTCACGTGGCATCAAGAAAAACCGTCTGGTATGTTTGTTATGCTCAACAGTGTGCATATCAGGACGAGCGGCGTCTTCGTACCGATGCAGTCCTGATTGTCAACGTAGTGGACCTCGTTGACTCCGAGACCCTCCTTCTGGTACAACTCTTGTTCCTGCGAGAAAGTCCAGACATGTTCAACCAGGAAACCAGAACACAGATGCGCTGACTGAAATAAACCTCCAGAACAGCAGCAGCTCTCACCTCTTTGAGGATCCGCTCGTTGAAGAACTGCTGCAGTTTCTCGTTACAGTAGTTGATGCAGAACTGCTCGAAGCTGTTGTGTTCAAAGTACTCTGAAACAGACAAACGCACAGTTGAAGCCCCCCCCAAATTAGTTCCCTAAAACAGACAACGATGGCCCATAAAACCGACTGACCGAAGCCGGCGATATCCAGAACACCAATGAAGTTAGCGGACGAGTCGAAGGGGAAGCACTGGTTGACTCTGGTCACCACGTGGTCGAACAACCGGCTGTACACGGCTTTGGCCAGCGCGTCCCGAGCGTTGTTGGCCTGCTCCACTTTCAGCGGCACTCTGGGAAAGACGGGGGAGAAAAGAGGTAAAAACGGTTGAAATGTCCTGAAAATGTAGAGACCTGAGATGTTTTTCTCCAGTCAACCAATGGAAAATGAGGACGGACAAAGGAAAGGGTTTGCGGGCATCGGTTTCCAAGATGCTGGCTCAGGATCATCTGCTTTTGTACAACACTACCAGAAACAAACTAATTAAGACAGGGGTCTTCAACCTTTTTTACCCCAGGGACCCCTTGGATGAGAGAAAAACAGAGCAGGGACCCCTGCTTGTAATTCTTATCCCCCCCCCCCCTTTTTTTTAATGTGTCACATTTTAAGCCTGGCTTATAATAACTTTTAGCTGTATTTTATTCTGCTTATTTCACCTTATTAACCAATTCCTGACTGGGTTATTAGCCTACATGTGTTTATGGTTGATAAAACTTTCATGCATATTATTTATTTATTTATTTATATTTTTTTTAGTAGTAGTTGGTATGAGACAATATTTTCTATTATTGTTATTTTCCAACAATGAAACATTTAACCTCAGGCAGTTATATATTTAGAACTGCCTGTATGTATATGTATACACATATATATATATATATATATATATATATATATATAACATACATATACATATATATATTTTTTAACTCTCAAATTATTTTGGTTAATATTGCCTTTATTTCTTTTTAAGTTGGAGGACCCCCTGCAGTACCTCCGCGGCCCCCCTAGGGGTCGCGGACCCCTGGTTGAAGACCACTGAATTAAGAGATAAAAACTGATTCTGATTTGTCAGAGACTTTGGATTCCACAGAGTTTTCCACTCAAATGTGATTTCTGATGAGATTAAATTCAGAGCTAAGCTGTAGAAAGTGAAGTTGGTTTTTTTTGTTGTTGTTCTTTGACTGCTAGCTCGTTAAATATTTATCCCCCTGACCATCTGCGGAGTCTTGGCTTTAAACTGCTAACAGGCTAGTGTTTGTAGGGGGGGGGTTCTTACTTGATGACAGTGCCTTTGACGCCCCCTGCTGACGTGAGCATGACCCTGGTGGTGAGGCTGACCCTCAGGTCCTCCTCTTCCAGGCCCAGCAGCTCGGCGCAGTGCTCCAGCGTCTGACTGGACTGGTTCCTGATGGCGCAGCCACCTGAAAGACGGGGAGAGGGGAAAAATGATTAATTATTAAACCTTTACTTGACCAGGCGGGTCAGTTGAGAACCAGTTCTCATTTACGACGACGACCTGGCCAGGAGGCAGACTGCAGAACTCGAAATGATGACGTTTTGGCTTTGAAAGCTTCTAACAGGCCTACTGGATGGATTTTAAAGCAAACCTTCAAACACAAGGGCACGATTGCATGGCATCATGGGAAAAACAAAAGAGATCAACCATCAGTCGAAGAATCATGGACTTTCACCAGTCTGGTTCGTTCTCGACTGTACTAGAGACACCTGAAGGTCCCACGTTCATCCGTCGGAACTAAAACACCCTGGAGGTAAACGGAAGAAGCTTGTTGACCTCAGAAACACCATCTCAGCTGTGAAGCATGGAGGTGGCCGCATCATGATGTGATGGAGGAGAAACTGATGCACTCCAACTAGATGGCATTATGAGGAACAAAGATTCTGGGGTATATTGAAGCAACATCTCAAGACATCAGCCAACAAGGTGAGGCCTGGAAGGGTCTTCTAGATGGACCATGAACCCACTGGTGAAAGGGGGCATCACAAAGTCCCGTCTGCCTTTTATAGGTAGACTGCAGTCTGCCAACTGCTCACTATGGAGGCTGTTATTGGGGAGGTAAGGAGATAAGGAGGTAGGGAGGAAGGTCATGGAAGCTGCAGCTGAATCTGCAGAAATAGCCAGTAGATGGCGCCGGATCTGGAGGTGGATCTGAAGCTCTTCAGATTATCACATCAGCTGACGATCAAGTTACAGTAAATATTTTATTCAACGTTCCATCTGCTTTACTCCAGAATCACCTCTGAGGTGTTTTTTTATGCGTTTCTGGAGGTTTCTCCAGAAGTTTCTCTCTCCGGAGGTTTCTCTCTCCGGAGGTTTCTCCAGAGGTTTCTCTCTCCGGAGGTTTCTCTCTCTGGAGGTTTCTCCGGAGGTTTCTCTCTCCGGAGGTTTCTCCCGAAGTTCCTCTCTTTCTGGAGGTTTCTCCGGAAGTTTCTCTCTCCGGAGGTTTCTCTGGAAGTTTCTCTCTCCGGAGGTTTCTCCGGAAGTTTCTCTCTCT
The DNA here is from genome assembly GCA_018398805.1 of Hirundichthys speculiger. Classification (NCBI taxonomy): domain Eukaryota; kingdom Metazoa; phylum Chordata; class Actinopteri; order Beloniformes; family Exocoetidae; genus Hirundichthys; species Hirundichthys speculiger. The sequence continues at coordinate 311,292 of JAGFBZ010000226.1, forward strand.
GGAGGTTTCTCCGGAGGTTTCTCTCTCCGGAGGTTTCTCCCGAAGTTCCTCTCTCTCTGGAGGTTTCTCCGGAAGTTTCTCTCTCCGGAGGTTTCTCCGGAAGTTTCTCTCTCCGGAGGTTTCTCTCTCTGGAGGTTTCTCCGGAGGTTTCTCTCTCTGGAGGTTTCTCCCGAAGTTCCTCTCTCTCTGGAGGTTTCTCCGGAAGTTTCTCTCTCCGGAGGTTTCTCCGGAAGTTTCTCTCTCCGGAGGTTTCTTCGGAGGTTTCTCCGGAAGTTTCTCTCTCCGGATGTTTCCCCGGAGATTTCTCCGGAGCTTTCTCTCTCCGGAGGTTTCTCTCTCCGGAGGTTTCTCCGGAAGTTTCTCTCTCCGGAGGTTTCTCCGGAGGTTTCTCTCTCCGGAGGTTTCTCCGGAAGTTTCTCTCTCCGGAGGTTTCTCCGGAGGTTTCTCTCTCTGGAGGTTTCTCCGGAGGTTTCTCTCTCTGGAGGTTTCTCCGGAAGTTTCTCTCTCCGGAGGTTTCTCCGGAAGTTTCTCTCTCCGGAGGTTTCTCCGGAGGTTTCTCTCTCTGGAAGTTTCTCTCTCTGCAGGTTTCTCCGGAAGTTTCTCTCTCTGGAGGTTTCTCCGGAGGTCTCTCTCTCTGGAAGTTTCTCTCTCTGCAGGTTTCTCCGGAAGTTTCTCTCTCTGGAGGTTTCTCTGCAGGTTTCTCCGGAGCTTACCTGATGTGCTTCCAGCCTCCTCGAAGTCGATGTTGCCGAGGTGGAGCACGCCGGCCACCACCCTGAACAGATCCAGCTTCTCCGTGTCAACCAGGCCGATCTTCTTCATGGCGACGCACATCCTGTTGAAGTCGCCGTGGTCGTCCAGCAGCGGGTCCTTCAGAGGGCCCGCCTTCGTGTGCTGAGGAACAGCAGAACCAGGTCTCAACTCCCTTCTTACTTACTTACACAACAACGACACACCTAAGCAGAGGATTTTCTGTCTTCTTTCACCCAAAGTGAGTTTGATAACGACGGTCTTTATAGTTTCCTCTGAAGTCTTCATCTGAGCTCCGATAAGAACCGTTGCACCTGAGGTCTGAGGCGTCTCCAACACCGACTCTCTCCCTGACCTGTTATTGGTCACAAACGGTCCCCCCCCCCCCGACCTCCATTAGTTTGATTTAGACTGTTCACCTGGATGACAGGTGTTCGCCTCTCAAATGTCTTCAGAGCTGTTCTACTCATCTCTTTCTGAACATCTCGGACACTCGTCTATGACAGAAATCCCACAGAGACCCCAAAACAACTAGAGCAGATCTGCTCTAGATCTAAAGCAGATCTGGAGATCTAGATCTAGAGCAGATCTAGAGAAGAGAAGACAAACAGCGAAGCAGAAAACACCAACACACAGCTGTTAAGCATCTCAGGAATGTCACAGTCTGATGGACACCGGAGTCTGAGCTGAACGATGGCCGTCCCCCGTCCTCCGTCCCCCGTCCCCCGTCCCCCGTCCCATCCCCGTCCCTCCGTCCCCCGTCCTCCGTCCCCCGTGGAGGGATGAAGAAAGTTGACTCTGCTGCCAACGTGGCTCCACCTTAAATCTCTTTCTCTCTGCTGAGCCTCATGAAGCTGAATCTTCAGCCAGGAGGAGACGTTCACTGCAGACTTGAGTACAAAAATCTTAATGATTTCTAAAATCAAAACAAAATATTTCAACTTGTTATTTCTGATTTTTCTCTGACATTAGCTACCAGACAGCAGCATCTCCACCCTCGATCATCTCCTGCGTGTTGCATTGCTCTAAACGCATCATTATAATTAACATCGCTCTTTGTCAAGAGAAGATGTAGTTTTTGTTAAGGCTCCTCCTCCCTCGGCTCCAAGGCCCCGCCCCCTCCTCCTCCCTCTGTGCTGTGCTTGTGTTAGAAAAACTAAATATAGATATGGTTTCTAATAGTCACTTCAGGGGAGCAGATGTCTCATCATATGTGTCAGTCACATGTTGTTGTCCATCAGGATCTTTCAACAACCTTCTGTAATCTTTCTGCTTTTTCTAGAAGCTGTTATGATCCAGATTCAGAACATTTCACCCTCAACTGCTGCTTGCATCAATTGGAAAGAGGTCAGAATTAAAACTTCATGAAATCTTCTTTACCTTCAATCTTATGCAGAGATATAACCGCAGAAATCAGCCTCCGAATCCCCGCCCCTCCCTCTCTGCTGTGCTCCAGCTCAGTCTCAGAAGCCCCGCCCCCTCCCTCTCTGCTGTGCTCCAGCTCAGTCTAAGAAGCCCCGCCCCCTCCCTCTCTGCTGTGCTCCAGCTCAGTCTCAGAAGCCCCGCCCCTCCCTCTCTGCTGTGCTTCAGCTCAGTCTCATAAGCCCCGCCCCCTCCCTCTCTGCTGTGCTTCAGCTGTCTCAGAAGCTCCGCCCCTCCCTCTCTGCTGTGCTCCAGCTCAGTCTCAGAAGCCCCGCCCCCTCCCTCTCTGCTGTGCTTCAGCTCAGTCTCAGAAGCCTCCGCCCCCTCCCTCTCTGCTGTGCTTCAGCTCAGTCTCAGAAGCCCCGCCCCCTCCCTCTCTGCTGTGCACTGTGACATTCTGAGATACAGAGGCGGAGCCCCAACGTCGACTGAAAGGCTCAGTTTGCTACACAGCACAGAAAAGTAGGAAACAAAGCACTCGAGAACCAGAGATACAAACCAGCATGCATCAACCCCAAGAAGTCAGAAGATGTGAACTACACGTTAAAAAAAAAAAAACAGAACGAGATCGCCAAATCACCTCCACGTCCTGAGCAACGCGACATGAAGCAGTGAGGAGACATACAGATCACAACGTTTATGAGAAAGACAGTCGTGAAAGCATCATCATCCTCGTTTTTTTCAGCTGAGCACCAGTCAAACCAAAACGGTTCAATGATGATCTTTTCCTACACTTTATCTCATTTTCACAAAAGCCTCGCTGTGAGTGAAACAGCAGACAGACTGGAATAAATCAGCGCCGACGCCGAGACCGAAGCAGGAAACCGTAAATCTGAGTGGAGCTGCTGACTGGGACTGAACTGGAGATCAATGTTTCCTTTGTTGCAGTTTCATCTGTAATTTACTGCTGGAAATGAACTCAGCAGTCTCCTCTGAAGCTCCGCCTCCTCACCAGCAGTCTCCTCCGAAGCTCCGCCTCCTCACCGGTTCTGCTCTATCCAAACGTCCTTCCACCACAATAATCAGGAAACATGACGTTCATCGTTATGCAGACGACACCCTGCTTTATTCAGCGGGACAGAATTGGACTTACAGGAACCACAGGTTCGTTTGAAGATGTCGAGATCTTCAAGACTGACAAAAAAAGAGCTAAGGTGATTAGCCGTTAGCATCGTTACACTTCCTGTGAAGTTTAAAGCAGAATTTAAAATTCTTCTGGCATCTGAAGTTTCATTACAGCCTGAAGAATCCTAATGTTCAACCCACAAGACCTCGTCCCAGTTCCTGCTTTCAAACCAGTTGGATGGAACCTGCTCCCAGTCTGGAACTGGGATACAGATGTACTTAACTTCTTTATCTTATTACTTTTATCAACAATCATACTCTGCTTTTACTCGGAAACTTTTGACATTTGTTCTTAATCTCCCTACAACTTCAATCCCTGAGAAACTGAATGAAAGTCTGTGAACCAACAACAACGGATCGTCTCCTGTCAGGAACCGACCCGTCTGAGGCGGACCCGGTCAGACTGGTCTCAGAAACGGACCTGAACAGACTGAAGTACCGTACCTCTGGACTCTTACGGTTCTGCAGGATCTGCTTATCTGTGTCTTTGGTGGCGAAGAAGCGGGTGCATCCTCTGTTCAGGTACTGCAAGACCACGAGAGAACCAATCAGAACACGGGAACAAAACGAACAAAACAACTTTAAAATCATTAACTGAGACAGAAACAAAGATGATGTATGAAGGTTTACGGAAATCCTGCGAATTTAACCGGACAAAAATGAAGATTAACAACCTTCAACGAGAATTTAACGCCACTCTATGCAGTAATACCAGTTCTGACCACATGAGGGCAGCAAATCCCAGGAAAGTTCATGTGACACTCGCTGGAGGAAGACCCGACCCGACCCAAATCGGGTCTCGGGTCCATTCAAAAGACGTGACTCCAGTTTCGGGTCAGAACCGGTACAGTTAGTCTCTGGTCCGGTCGGTGCTCTCTGACAGGCTGGGTCCACGTTTACTCCAGAGAGGTAAAGATATTGGCGGTGGCAGCTAATATTAGGGATGTCCCGATCACGTTTTTTGGGTCCCGATCCGATTCCGATCTTTTAATTTTGATGATCGGCCGATTTCCGATTTTTTCCGATCCGATTTCACTTTTTTTGAGTGGGCAAACAGAGTTTAATTTCCTATATGCATTTTATTTCCTGTGTACATTAATAAATAGGCCTGCATCCAAGCTGAGATTAATAGCTTTTATCATCTCATAAAATAAACAATAACTTATTTAAACACTCTTCTTTCTTTCTTTTTTGTTTGGGAGAATTATTATAAAACACATTTAGTTACAGAACAGTGACTGTTCAACAGTCTCAGTACTAAAGAACAAAGCACTTCCATTTAAATAGCAGCAGGTGAACTTGGCTAGCAGTTTAAGGCAATGAAAACACTAGCAGAAGTCTTTGCAATCAATGAAATCACATCAGAATAAAAATAACATAAAATATTAACTTAACTTCTTTCAAGACCCGCTGCACATGTTCGCGCCACCTTTTGTCCTTTGTCGTTCATGTAATGACGGGAACGAGGCTCGAGGTAATTAATGAGCCGGTTAAATGCCTTGTATTCCACAAACTCCGTGTCCTCGGTAATACATTCCACGATTAGCTCGGTGATTTTTCGGTGTCCTTTAGCTCGGTTTAGCTCGGTGTCTTTCTTTTAAAAGTTTCACAGAGCGTTTGCTGCAGCAGCTGGTGCTGACGGCAGCAGCTCTGAAGCTGCAGCCGACGGCACCACGGCACCTGACAGAAGGCTGCGGTGATCGGTGCCGCGTGCTTTTTTAAGTGTCTGATTAAATTGGTGGTGTTGTAAACTCTCTTCTTACTTACCCATCATGATATCTCAGCCTTCCACACGTTTCAAGTCACAGTCGAAGCGTCGGTCTTTGTAATTTTATAGCGCTGCCACACTGCTGATATTTTTGCTAAAGTTTAGCCTGACGCCGCCGGTCTAAAAACTTTTAAGGTGGATACAAGACAGCGCTGCTGGGAAACTTCATTTCAGTGCAAATTATTAAATGTATATAGTTAAAAAAATATTTTTGTTTGTGTAATATGATTACTTTATTAATTTGTGTTAATCAGGATCACTTTTTGAGGAAAAAAACTATGAAAAAAAGATCGGCGTGTTATAATAAGGTTGATCGGCCGATCCGATCCACCTTAAATTTTTAAGATCTAAGGCCGATCCGATCAGGGGATCGGGATCGGGACATCCCTAGCTAATGTCAGGACTCGGGGCAGTTTAATTATTTATTCATTAACGTGGTGTGTTTGTCATGAAACAATCGTGTTGCTGTAGCGTGTTATTAGCGTGTTATTAGCGGTTTGCCCGGCGGCTGTAAAGCACAACGGATCGCCAACATGACAGCGCTGGATGAGAGAACATATTCACGACACGTCCTGACCGGTGTAGGCTATTAGCGTTAGCAGTTGCTACCAATAGCATCTGTATCCACAAAGAAAATAACGACGTGGATTTATTGTTGTTTACATCACGTAGCCTATGTAGCAACTGAACCGGTAGAAGAAGACAACTATTAGCGTTAGCAGTTGCTACCAATAGCATCTGTATCCACAAAGAAAATAACGACGTGGATTTATTGTTGTTTACATCACGTAGCCTATGTAGCAACTGAACCGGTAGAAGAAGACAACTATTAGCGTTAGCAGCTGCTACCAATCGCATCTGTATCCACAAAGAAAATAACGACGTGGATTTATTGTTGTTTACATCACGTAGCCTATGTAGCAACTGAACCGGTAGAAGAAGACAACTTTAGGTAAGAAAATCAAGTTTTATTCAACGCTAGACAACTTTTAAAATTAGCAACTATGGGCTGGATTGGCTCGGTTCTATTTGGTTCATGGTCAGAAACTAAATACTCGGGTCGGGTCGGTTCCGGGTCCAAATATAGCGGGTCCATTCGGGTTTGGACTCCCGAACGTATGATAATAGCTCGGGTTGGTTTCGGGTCGAATTTTCACGGGTCCATTCGGGTGAAGACCTCTACTCCAGAGCGGACCGTTCCCGGTCATTATCACGGCATCATCGGTGGTTCTTTACTCAACACGCCCCCATGTGGTCAGACGTGGTACTGCTTCATACCTGATGACCCGCACCGACAGCGGATCATCTCGTTACCTGTTTAAAACCTGGTACAGGTGAAGCAGAAGGGTGAGAGCGTCCCTACCCTGAAGGTGTCCGGGGAGCTGAGGTGGAACTTCTGCCGGATGTCTTCAGGAGCTCCGGCACACAGCCGGTAGAAGATGTGGTAGTTCCTCTCCTCCGAACTCTGCGTGCAGATCCTGGACTTCTCCAGGAGGTAATGTGAGACGAAGCCGCCCACCACGGCGTTCTGACCAGGAAACAACCGTTGTCAGCGGCGTGTCACATCTTCACAACTTAAACACCAGATCAAATACTGCAGGAGATGCATGTATAAGAGTTGCTTCCCTTCTTTTGATCCCATGATGTTTCCTCTAAATTAAAACCATCTGATCAAAGCCTGTAGATCAATAAAACCTCAGATAAACAAATGTACCTGATGTTCATACGATCTTGTATTTGTCTAATAATGAGACCTGCTACGATCACATGACTTTCAAGTTATGTTTATACTAGGGCTGGGCAATGATTTAAATATTTAATCGCGATTAATCGCATGATTTCCCTGATTTATCACGATTAATCGCANGACAACTATTAGCGTTAGCAGTTGCTACCAATCGCATCTGTATCCACAAAAGAAATAACGACGTGGATTTATTGTTGTTTACATCACGTAGCCTATGTAGCAACTGAACCGGTAGAAGAAGACAACTTTAGGAAGAAAATCAGTTTATTCAACGCTAGACAACTTTAACATGAGCAACTATGGGCTGGATTGTCTCGGTTCTATTCGGTTCATGGCCAGAAAACTAAATACTCGGGTCGGGTCGGTTCCGGGTCCAAATTATACCGCGGGTCCATTCGGGTTTGGACTCCCGAACTTATGATAATAGCTCGGGTTCGGGTGGTCTCGGGTCGAATTTTCACGGGTCCATTCGGGTTCGGGTCCATGAAAGTGGACCCGTGAAGACCTCTACTCCAGAGCGGACCGTTCCCGGTCATTATCACGGCATCGTCGGTGGTTCTTTACTCAACACGCCCCCATGTGGTCAGACGTGGTACTGCTTCATACCTGATGACCCGCACCGACAGCGGATCATCTCGTTACCTGTTTAAAACCTGGTACAGGTGAAGCAGAAGGGTGAGAGCGTCCCTACCCTGAAGGTGTCCGGAGAGCTGAGGTGGAACTTCTGCCGGATGTCTTCAGGAGCTCCGGCACACAGCCGGTAGAAGATGTGGTAGTTCCTCTCCTCCGAACTCTGCGTGCAGATCCTGGACTTCTCCAGGAGGTAATGTGAGACGAAGCCGCCCACCACGGCGTTCTGACCAGGAAACAACCGTTGTCAGCGGCGTGTCACACCTTCACAACTTAAACACCAGATAAAATACTGCAGGAGACGCATGTATAAGAGTTGCTTCCCTTCTTTTGATCCCATGATGTTTCCTCTAAATTAAAACCATCTGATCAAAGCCTGTAGATCAATAAAACCTCAGATAAACAAATGTACCTGATGTTCATACGATCTTGTATTTGTCTAATACTGAGACCTGCTACGATCACATGACTTTCAGTTATGTTTATACTAGGGCTGGGCAATGATTTAAATATTTAATCGCGATTAATCGCATGATTTCCCTGATTTATCACGATTAATCGCATTGTATACAGAAAATCAAATAATGAATTCAAAAGTAGTGTAAAGGTCATTTTTATTTAAATTTTCTGCTGCCATTTGAACTAAAGTGTCATAACATTTGTTGTTCAAACACTTTTTAACATCAGCACTTGTCAGTAACACATATTTAGTATAAATCTCATCTTAAAAAAATGTCAAATAAAATAAAGCCTATTGCCACTGCCAGGACATTAATGTCATCCTGTTTTTTTAAAAAATAAAAAAAATTCTACAAACAAAATCCAACAAAATGATTGTGTCTCAGCACAATCAGAACATTAAAACATTAATTTCTGAGGTAACAGCAGAAACTTTTAACGGGGAGTTCAACTTGTCAGTTGTTACAAATAACCTTGTTTCTGTTGAATCCTCCGTCTGGGGAGAACTTTAAAATGAAAATGTCCATGTTAAAGTTCAGGAACAATCCGTAATTATCTGAATCATTTGGTTTTTTTTTTTCCCATTTTCAATTGTCAATCAAAAATTTAAAAAATTAATTTTTTTTCCGTTTTTAATCTAACAAGCAAAAAAAAACAAAAAAGCCTGTTTTTTTTTTTATATTTAATTTTAGCCAAAAGGCCACGGGACTGAATTTGTTTTTAATATTTTATTGTCTGGTTTACGTGACTCAGAAATGGCTCTTGTTTTATAAAGGAGGACAGACTTTCTGTTGTCATTACACATCTGAGCCACTAGATGGAGCCTGCACTGCAGTAACCAGCTAGAGAACAGCAGGACAGTGAACACATGGAGCAGATCTGATGGAACATGGAGGAATGACACAAACGTTTGGTTACAGTCCAGAATAGTTTTTTTTTAGACAGAATTAATATTTCTACCTGAGTTGCTACCTGAACTGTAAAGTTTACTGATTTTTACCGTTCTCCATGTCTGTTTTAGCTTTTTTGCATATTTTTTTCCGCCAATTATCTTCCGGTTCCGCAGCAGCCAGAAACAGACTTTTCAAAACAAAAGCACGTGAGTAACATGCTTTAACGCGCGATAAAATAAATGTCGGCGTTAATAAATGAATGCGTTAACGCGTTAATAACGCGTTAATAAAGCGTTAATAACGCGTTAACTTGCACAGCCCTAGTTTTTACGCAAACGTGGGATCAAAAGGGGGCGTAACGCACCTTCTCATTGAAATGGATTTCCACAAACTTCCCGAAGCGGCTGCTGTTGTTGTTCCGGACAGTTTTGGCGTTTCCGAAGGCCTCCAGCAGGGGGTTCGCTGCAGGGGGGAGGAGGGAGGGGGGGAGGAGTCAGAGACAGGAGAACACTAACGGGGGACAACGTGATGACCAGGACTCCAGACTCACCCTCCACGATCCTCTCGTCGATGTCCTGGCCCGTTCCATAGGAGGTGGTCAGGTACCTGTACAGGTGCAATCACAGCAGAGTTACCGAGAACCAAGAACGAGTCGCAGCAGGTTCTGCACCAATCAGATCTGAGCTCTCAGCCAATCAGGACTCAGAGGATCTGAACATCTTCTGAGATCTTCTCTGACCTAAATCAACTCGTCAGTGTCTCAAGAACCGCTTAACATTAAAAAAAAAAGTGAAATTTGTTTTGGTCATTCTTGGACTCATTTGATGAGGTGTCCTATTTATTTATTTATTTTGTTTTATTTTTTTATTTAGTGTCGAGGGACATTGTGTATTAATGAACATTTAAAATGTAAATATACCCAATTATAGCCAGAAGGCTAATTTGGATTGTCAGTCCTCCTGTAGGACTCAATAAAAAGCTACATACAACATTTCACGACACACAGCATCAGTTATACTCAGGTCCTCAGGTGTGTGGTGCTCACTAACAGCCAATCAGGTTTTAGCAGTCAGTATCTGCTGATGAGCTTCGTTAAACTTCATGAGCTTATTCATGCAGGCAGGTGGAAACGGTGAACCAAATATGAAACAAATCGGCCTCTAGGGGGCGCTGTGATGAACGTTTACATTTGGGCTTCAGGTGAGACAACAACAATGATTTTTACTACTATTTTTAAAAGCTAAAACTTACAGTAGAGTCGTAGTAATCTAATTTTTACAAAATTTAAAATGAATCACAGACTTTTACTGCAACTTTTTTTTTTTTTTATTTATTTGTTTGATTCGTCAAACCGTTAAAAGTTATACAGTGATCCCTTATTTTTCGCGGTTAATGGGGACCGGCGCCCCCCCGCGAAAATCAAAATCTGCGAACTGGAGCTGGAGCCCCCCGAGCCTCAATAATGTGTTTAAAATACGTTTAAAAACCACGAAAAAGTATCGAAACAAGACAAAGGCTCAACTGTGGTCTTTCTGTTTCCTTCACAGCCTCTGGTCTCTGAACCGTAGTAAAGAACCTCTGGTATTGTGCTATTTTTTGGCTCGTAATTAGCAGCTAACACGCTAACAACAACAACAGAAAAAGTCTGGTTTTCTCTGCATGGAACGGGAACTTTATTCTGGCACTGCAGGAACTTGTAACATCACACAGGTTGTATTGTTGGGCTCCTGTCGGTTAACAGAGAATATTAACGACACACACACACTCCATTACCCATAAGGCCACCTTCTTAAAGGGGCCAGGCTGGCTCACAACATTTCTTCACTGTGAGAGAACGCGCACAACATCCTGTGATGTTTCTGCCATTTTTTCTTGATTTTTTAAAATATATATTTCTGAAAAAAGCGTGAATAACTAAAACCGCAGAACTTAAAGCATGAATTGGCGAGGGATCACTGTACTCCAATCAAACTTGGGGGGTGTGGCCCAAACTTCCTGTAACGATTCAAAGTTAACAAATGGTGGTAATTGTGCTCAGACAGGCAGAGCAGCAGCTCTGATGTTCAAAACTTTCAATCCAACTAACTTTCAGTTCATTCTTTAGAACCATTTCTTTTGTGCGCGCACAGACAGCTGTTAGTTGTGAACGTCGCTGCGTAGAAATGAGGTGTAAAGTCATGTGACCTCTCACCTGAGCACAAACTTGGTGTTTTCAGTCTTGCCGGCTCCAGACTCCCCTGAGACGATGATGGACTGGCTCATCTTCAGGACCTTCATGTCCCTGTAGGCCTTATCAGCTGGAGGGACAGAAACAAAGCTCTTAGAGGACCGCCACCCCCCCCCCCCCCCCCCCCACCTCGACATCAACAACCACCTCCAGGCAGAAACAGGAAACGGAGCGTCGACTCACCGATGGCGTACACGTGCGGCGGCAGCGTTCCCAGCGACCGGCCGCGGTACTTCTTGATGGTGTCTGGAGCGTAGAGCTTCGGGATGTCGTAGTACGGGTTGACGGCGATCAGGATGTTGGCTACGAAGGTCTGGAGGAGGACGAGAGGGACAACGTTCAGGAGACTCTCGTTTCTCTGAGGGGAGGGACGAAGACGTGACCGGAGGAGTCTGCAGGTGCAGTTCAGCCCTCGGCCACCAGATGTCAGCGTTCACCAACCCAGAGCTCCCGCTGAGGTCAGCTGACCTCTGAGAGTCCAGGTGTGAGTAGAAGTTCATCTCTGAGAGGACCGATTTAATTTAACACCTCAGCAGTCCCAGACCCCCCCCCCTTCTCACAGTTAGCGCTTACGCAACAATAATCATCACGTGACCTCAGACGGACAACTCACGTAGATTTTGTCTTTGCTGTATCTGACGCGGACGTTGTTGAGCAGCGTGGCTTCGTTCAGGTACATCAGAGAACCTGAGGCACAAACACACAAAGCTTCTAGAACCTTCTGGTCTGAACAATGTAGCAGCATCACAACCAACAGAGACTCACAGTTGTCCTCCACATGTTTGTTGATGTCGTCCTCGGCGGGAAACACCTGGTTGACGGGAGCCAGAAACGTCTGCGAGAGAAGAAGAGAACGTTTAAGACAAGTCAAACTGAGCATCTCCGGGTTCTGCCGAACCTCTTCAGTTCTGGAGGGTTTGTCTCCATTTCAACCCCAGGCAGGTGAGCTCCAGGTGAGCCCAGGTGAGGCAGGTGAGCTCCGCCCCAGAGTTAAACTCTAGGATGACTCCAGAACCTCTGCTGAGTTCTGTGAGGCACCAGCTCCTCCAGTCAGTTATTACAGTTCATACAGAGAAGCCAATGGGGCTCTGAGTAGGACGTCATGTGACCTGGAGACGTGAAAAAGGTTTTCCATTGCAGTTTTGTGGAATATTTCATTTCGAGTTGCCAAAAGAACCACCTCATGTTTCTACTGGTGTGTTTTCTATTCACGGGCCCAGTTTAGAAGCTAATGGAAACAGCTGATGTAGCTGCAGGAAACTGCTGGAAACCAACATGTTACGCTGTTTCTCCCTTTCTTGAATCAGTTTGAAGGATTTGATTCCGTCCCTTTAAACCAATCGGAGCCAGTTTCACGACTACGTTTGATGACCGCGGAACCTTCCTCTTCTGGACAGACGTCCCCGTGGGTCTACCAGCGATCCAGTTTGGTTTCTGTAGCCCAGAAAGTTCACTTTCCTGCAGCGTTAGTCTCCTGCCTCTACATTCCTGCAGCTGCAGAGGCCGAGCTGTAGCTGTAGGTGTATCTGTAGCTGTAACTGTTTCTGTAGCTGTATCTGTAGGTGTATCTGTAGCTGTAACTGTAGTTGTAGCTGCAGCTGTAGGTGTAGCGGTAGTGGTAGCTGTAGCTGTAGCTGTAACTGTAGTTGTAGCTGTATCTGTAGCTGTAACTGCAGCTGTAGCTTTATCTGTAGCTGTAGCTGCAGCTGCAACTGTAGTTGTAGCTGTATCTGTAGCTGTATCTGTAGCTGTATCTGTAGCTCTAGCTGTAGCTGTTTCTGTATCTGTATCTGTAGCTGTAACTGTAGCTCTAGCTGTAGCTGTTTCTGTATCTGTAGCTATAAATGTAGCTCCAGCTGTAGCTGTTTCTGTAGCTGTATCTGTAGCTGTTTCTGTATCTGTAGCTGTTTCTGTAGCTGTATCTGTAGCTGTAACTGTAGCTGTGTCTGTAGCTGTATCTGTAGCTGTTTCTGTTTCTGTATCTGTAGCTGTGTCTGTAGCTGTATCTGTAGCTGTTTCTGTATCTGTAGCTGTTTCTGTAGCTGTAGCTGTAGCTGTTTCTGTATCTGTAGCTGTTTCTGTATCTGTAGCTGTTTCTGTAGCTGTATCTGTAGCTGTTTCTGTAGTTTCTGTAGCTGTGCTGTATCTGTAGCTGTTTCTGTAGCTGTTTCTGTATCTGTAGCTGTTTCTGTAGCTGTATTTGTAGCTGTTTCTGTATCTGTAGCTGTTTCTGTAGCTGTATTTGTAGCTGTTTCTGTATCTGTAGCTGTTTCTGTAGCTGTATCTGTAGCTGTTTCTGTAGCTCTAGCTGTAGCTGTTTCTGTATCTGTAGCTATAAATGTAGCTCCAGCTGTAGCTGTTTCTGTAGCTGTATCTGTAGCTGTTTCTGTATCTGTAGCTGTTTCTGTAGCTGTATCTGTAGCTGTAACTGTAGCTGTGTCTGTAGCTGTATCTGTAGCTTGAGATAGTCAGGACATCCAAGATGGCGCCTGTGACTGGCAGTGCCACGGCTCGTCTCCTGCTGTATAGTTTTCAAATGGTCATTTTCTCCACGTATGTGATCATATCAGCCCGTATTTCATATGGATATGTCTCAGCTTTACGGATCTATGATCGGGACGCTCTGTTTCGGATCAGAGAGTCTATGGAGGGCATGTTTGATAAACGGGGCAGGTACAAACAAGCGTTTCCTCCTCCCTTTTTCATCAACCCCGACTCACCTGAGTTCTGGCTGTTTTGTCGGGCTCCGGGCCGAGTCCGGAAGAAATCAAGGAGAAGAGGCTCGCGCTCTGGTGTCCAGGTGAAGCGACGACGCGCTGCAGCACGCCTGGGCTCTGCCGCCGTCGGCCATGGACAACATGCAAGGTGTCTGCGCCGGGTCCCTCTCCTCAATGTGTGCGACAGCACATTCATGCTTTCGCCTGCTTGGACCACAAGGACAGTCTTGGAGCCTACACAGCGCTGGAGTAGTGGTCAATGGTCCTCATCGCCTCCACGCTCTTCCGTATTTACATCGGCTCCCGCAAGGTCCAGCTGGAGGCCACGTGACCGCTGGACGTGTCTTCGACCAATCCCGATGCGCTCCGCGGAACACTGCCTCCCTGACGTCATCGACCCTGCATATCGGCCTGTTGAATGCCCGGTCTATTGCAAATAAATCTTTCTCTCTGAACGATCTTTTCACAAGAGAAAAGTTGGATTTAATGTGTCTTTCGGAGACATGGCAGAGAGAGGAAGAGTTTATTCATCTTAATGAACTCTGTCCAGTTGGCTGCTCTGTTGTCGGGAAAAACCCCGCCCCTGCCGTCGTGGGGGGGGCCTGGCCGTTATATATAAGGACAGTTGCACATGCAAAATGACTCAGACCCAGGATTTAACTTCATTTGAGTCCCAAATGGTCATGGTGGGATCTTCAAATCCATTCTGCTGTGTGTTAATCTACCGTCCCCCTGGACCTGCTGCTGTGTTCCTGAAGGATTTTAGTGACTTTTTATCCTCCATAATAAAGCTGGAATCTGTTCTTATCCTTGGAGATTTTAACCTTCATGTTGATGACGGCTCATCTTGCTCCGCAAAGGAACTTTTATCATTGACTGAAGCTTTCAACTTTGAGCAACATGTTTCTGAGCCCACACACCAGAAAGGCCACATTTTAGACTTAGTTTTTACCCTTGGACTAGACATTTCAAATGTGTCTGTACAGGACGTCCAGCTCAGTGATCATTGTCTTGTTCTGTTTGATCTCCACTTCAGCCCTGAGCCTAAGCCCATAGTAGCTAGGTCTCAGAGGCGTGTTATCTCTGCAAATACTGCAGATAGTTTCTCTGCCATGTTTGACCCTCTTCTGTTTATGGACTGCCTTGATGTGGACAATTTTACTCAGTGTTTTACCAATCATTGTGTCAAAATTCTGGATCAGGTGGCACCTGTTAAATCAAGCTGGTCAGTTCAGAAAAAAGTGTGTCCTTGGATAAATGAAGACACCATGAGTCTAAGGAGACTTGTCGAAAGACTGAACGTCTCTGTGGAAATCCACTAAACTTGAGGTGCACAGACTCCATCTCAGGGATCTTGTGGCCTCATACAACGAGATGGTGGAAAATGCCAGATCAGACTTTATTCGTCAACTGGTAACAGCTAATAAGAAAAATCCCAAAGTGCTGTTTAACACAATCAATTCTCTTGTATGTCCTGCTGCGCCAGTTACTCCTGTTTTTTGTGAAGCGGACAGCAATGCATTATTGAGATTTTTTACTGAGAAAATTAAGTTGATCAAGGAGAAAATCCCTCCCTTTTGTGTGGAACCCCTGCTGTCGTTGAGCCTGTCTCCAGCTTGTGGTCCTCATTTAGGTCTGTGACTCTTGCTGATATCTCAGCACTGGTGACCAAGATGAAACTCTCCTCTTGCTCATCGGATGTCCTTCCGTGTAGGCTTTTTGTGAAAGTGTTTGAGGTAATTGGCCCCTGGGTTACCAAAATGGTTAACCTCTCTCTGTCCTCCGGTGTGTTTCCCGATGCATTCAAGCATGCTATAGTGGAGCCTTTACTCAAAAAGACAGGCTTAGACCCAACTGTCCTCAGTAATTTCAGGCCGATCTCTAAGCCTCCCAATCTTGTCCAAGATCCTAGAGAAGGTGGTCTCTGAGCAGCTGTCATTATTCCTGGATCAAAACAACATCCATGAGACATTTCAGTCTGGTTTCCGCAAAACATCACTCTACGGAGACAGCCTTGCTGAAAGTGTCCAGTGACATTATGATGTCTGCTGATTCGGGAAAATGCACTGTTCTAGTTCTCTTGGATCTGTCCTCAGCCTTTGACCACCGTCGACCACCAAATCCTGGTGAGAAGGCTGAGGGATGAAGTAGGTCTGTCGGGTTCAGTTCTTCATTGGTTCTCGTCATACCTCTCTGGGCGTAGCTTTAGTGTCACAGCTAACCAAATAAGGTCTGGGTCAGCAGATCTTTTGTGTGGAGTCCCCCAAGGTTCTGTTTTGGGTCCTTTATTATTTTTGTTGTATTTGATCCCCTTGGGAAAAATCATCCAGAGATTTCCTGATGTCTCCTACCACATATTTGCGGATGATATTCAGCTGTACTGCTCTTTTAAGCCTACTGAGCTCCACAGGCTAAATTCCTTGGTTCATTGCTTGGTGGAGATTAATCAATGGCTAAGTGTGAACATCTTGCAGCTAAACGTGGATAAAACTGAAACCCTGGTTATTGCCCCTGATGACTCCATTCCTGGGATTAACCAATATTTGGGTGACTTGGGCCGGTCTGTTAAACCGAGCCTGAGAAACCTGGGTGTTGTATTTGACAAAGACATGTCATTAGTGCAACACTGCAAACAGCTGACAAGAAATTGCTTCTTTCATCTGAGGAATATTGCTAAGCTCAGGAAAATGCTGTCGCAAATGATTTGGAGCTGGTCATTCACGCATTTGTGTCCTCGCGTTTGGACTATTGTAACAGTTTGTTCTCTTGTCTAAACAAGAAGGAGCTGTCTCGCCTGCAGCTAGTGCAAAATTCTGCAGCAAGAATTCTGACCCGCTCTAATAGGAGGTCACACATAACCCCTATTCTAAAAGCTCTTCATTGGCTGCCAGTTTCCTTTAGGATCAATTTTAAATTCTGGTTTTAACTTTCAGAGCTTTGCATGGTCAGGCTCCACCGTACATCAGCGATCTGATCCAGCCCTACACCCCAGCTCGGGCTCTGAGGTCTGTGGATCAGAATCTGCTGATGGTTCCTCGGACTCGCTTCCGGACCAGAGGAGACCGATCCTTCCAGGCCGTTGCTCCCAGGCTTTGGAACGATCTTCCGCTCTCTCTGCGTTCCACGGAGTCTGTTGACTCCTTCAAAAGGCAATTAAAGACCTTTTTATTTGTGCAGGCTTTTGCCTAATTGTCTTGGAGCTGGTATGATCGTAAATGTGTTGTCTTGGCCTTTTAATCTTAAATTTGTATGCATCTCTAACTGTGTTTTTATTTTTAACTGTGTTCTTATTTTTTAACTGTGTTTTATTTTATTTTTAACTGTGTTCTTATTTTTTAACTGTGTTTTATTTTTAACTGTGTTTTTATTTTTTATTAATTGTGAAGCGCTCTGTGACCATGGTCTGTGAAGGGCGCTGTATAAATAAAGTTTACTTACTTACTTACTTACTTACTTAGCTGTATCTGTAGCTGTTTCTGTATCTGTAGCTGTTTCTGTAGCTGTATTTGTAGCTGTTTCTGTATCTGTAGCTGTTTCTGTAGCTGTATCTGTAGCTGTTTCTGTAGCTGTATCTGTAGCTGTTTCTGTAGCTGTTTCTGTAGCTGTATCTGTAGCTGTTTCTGTAGCTGTAGCTGTTTCTGTAGCTGTATCTGTAGCTGTTTCTGTAGCTGTATCTGTAGCTGTTTCTGTAGCTGTATCTGTAGATGTTTCTGTATCTGTAGCTGTTTCTGTAGCTGTTTCTGTAGCTGTATCTGTAGCTGTTACTGTAGCTCTAGCTGTAGCTGTATCTGTAGATGTTTCTGTATCTGTAGCTGTATCTGTAGCTGTTTCTGTATCTGTAGCTGTATCTGTAGCTGTAGCTGTTTCTGTAGCTGTATCTGTAGCTGTAACTGTAGCTCTAGCTGTAGCTGTATCTGTAGCTGTTTCTGTATCTGTAGCTGTAGCTGTAGCTGTAACTGTAGCTCTAGCTGTAGCTGTATCTGTAGCTGTTTTTGTAACTGTAGCTGTATCTGTAGCTGTAGCTGTATCTGTAGCTGTATCTGTAGCTGTAACTGTAGCTCTAGCTGTAGCTGTATCTGTAGCTGTTTCTGTATCTGTAGCTGTTTCTGTAGCTGTATCTGTAGCTGTTTCTGTATCTGTAGTTTCTGTAGCTGTTTCTGTAGCTGTTTTCTGTATCTGTCTGTAGCTGTTTCTGTAGCTGTATCTGTAGCTGTTTCTGTAGCTGTATCTGTAGCTGTTTCTGTAGTGTTTTCTGTAGCTGTATCTGTAGCTGTTTCTGTAGCTGTATCTGTACTGTTTCTGTAGCTGTATCTGTAGCTGTTTCTGTAGCTGTATCTGTAGCTGTTTTCTAGCTGTATCTGTAGTGTTTCTGTATCTGTAGCTGTATCTGTAGCTGTTTCTGTAGCTGTAGCTGTATCTGTAGCTGTTACTGTAGCTCTAGCTGTAGCTGTATCTGTAGATGTTTCTGTATCTGTAGCTGTAGCTGTAGCTGTTTCTGTATCTGTAGCTGTATCTGTAGCTGTAGCTGTTTCTGTAGCTGTATCTGTAGCTGTAACTGTAGCTTAGCTGTAGCTGTATCTGTAGCTGTTCTGTATCTGTAGCTGTAGCTGTAGCTGTAGCTGTAACTGTAGCTCTAGCTGTAGCTGTATCTGTAGCTGTGTCTGTAGCTGTTCTGTAGCTGTAGTAGCTGTATCTGTAGCTGTAGCTGTAGCTGTAACTGTAGCTCTGTAGCTGTAGCTGTATCTGTAGCTGTTTCTGTATCTGTAGCTGTTTCTGTACCTGTAGCTGTTTCTGTAGCTGTATCTGTAGCTGTAGCTGTAGCTGTATCTGTAGCTGTTTCTGTATCTGTAGCTGGAGCTGTTTCTGTAGCTGTTTCTGTATCTGTAGCTGTAGCTGCTGTAGCTGTTTCTGTATTCTGTATCTGTAGCTGTATCTGTATCTGTATCTGCTGTTCGTCTGTCTGTATCTGTAGCTGTTTCTGTATCTGTAGCTGTTTCTGTGCTGTATCTGTAGCTGTAACTGTAGCTCTAGCTGTAGCTGTATCTGTAGCTGTTTCTGTAGCTGTACTGTATCTGTATCTGTAGCTGTTTCTGTATCTGTAGCTGTAGCTGTTCTGTATCTGTAGCTGTGTATCTGTAGCTGTAACTGTAGCTCTAGCTGTAGCTGTATCTGTACTGTAGCTGTTTCTGTATCTGTAGCTGTAGCTGTAGCTGTAACTGTAGCTCTAGCTGTAGCTGTATCTGTAGCTGTTCTGTAAATGTAGCTGTTTCTGTACCTGTAGCTGTTTCTGTAGCTGTATCTGTAGCTGTAGCTCTAGCTGTAGCTGTATCTGTAGCTGTTTCTGTATCTGTAGCTGTAGCTGTTTCTGTAGCTGTTGTTGTAGCTGTATCTGTAGCTGTATCTGTAGCTGTATCTGTAGCTGTATCTGTAGCTGTTTCTGTATCTGTAGCTGTATCTGTAGCTGTATCTGTAGCTGTTCTGTAGCTGTGTATCTGTAGCTGTATGTATCTAGCTGTAGCTGTATCTGTAGTGTTTCTGTAGCTGTATCTGTAGTATCTGTAGCTGTTAGCTCTAGCTAGCTGTATCTGTAGCTTCTGTAGCTGTAGCTGTAGCTGTTTCTGTAGCTGTAGCTGTAACTGTAGCTCTAGCTGTAGCTGTATCTGTAGCTGTTTCTGTAGCTGTATCTGTAGCTGTAACTGTAGCTCTAGCTGTAGCTGTATCTGTAGCTGTTTCTGTATCTGTAGCTGTAGCTGTATCTGTAGCTGTAACTGTAGCTGTATCTGTAGCTCTAGCTGTAGCTGTATCTGTAGCTGTTTCTGTATCTGTAGCTGTATCTGTAGCTGTTTCTGTAGCTGTTTCTGTAGCTGTATCTGTAGCTGTTTCTGTATCTGTAGCTGTAGCTGTATCTGTAGCTGTATCCATTTCTGTATCTGTAGCTGTATCCATTTCTGTATCTGTAGCTGTTTCTGTAGCTGTTTCTGTAGCTGTAACTGTAGCTTTAGCTGTAGCTGTATCTGTAGCTGTTTCTGTATCTGTAGCTGTAGCTGTATCTGTAGCTGTAATTGTAGCTCCAGCTGTATCTGGAGCTGTAGCTGTTTCTGTAGCTGTAGCTGTTTCTGTAGCTGTAACTGTAGCTCTAGCTGTAGCTGTTTCTGTAGCTGTAGCTGTAGCTCTAGCTGTAGCTGTATCTGTAGCTGTTTCTGTATCTGTAGCTGCAGCTGCAACTGTAGCTGTTTCTGTAGCTGTATCTGTAGCTGTAACTGTAGCTGTTTCTGTAGCTGTAACTGTAGCTGTAGCTCCAGCTGTAGCTGTAGCTGTAGTTGTAGCTGTAGTTGTAACTGCAGCAGGGCGGTTTATGAGGACACGTGACTGCTTTCAAACCGAGGGTGTGAGTGTGTATTTTTCTTTTTAGGCCAATCGCTGCTGCCTCTACCAGGTCAGGCCCGTTAATCTGCTGCTTTCACTGCAGCCCGTTCGTTCTCCACGGTCGCCGTGTCCCACATTCTGGACCAGAACTGGACCTGTTCCACATTCTGGACCAGAACTGGACCCGTTCCACATTCTGGACCAGAACTGGACCAGAACTGGACCCGTTCCACATTCTGGACCAGAACTGGACCCGTTCCACATTCTGGACCAGAACTGGACCCGTTCCACATCGCAGCACCGGGTGAGGAGGACGGAGGAGGTGACGCCAGGCCGGTCATCTGAGGAAAGAAGGCTGCCTGCCGTTTCAACGCCATCAAAGAGGAACGAAGCGGCGACCGGTCACCCCGCCAAAATAAGAGCTCACTCAGAAAACCGTCTCCATAACGCCTTCTATGAAGCTCGAAGGGAGATATATATATAATAATTAGAGAGAGACAATATAGAGACACATACAGATATAGAGAGATACAGAGAGAATAGAGATATATAGAGAGAGACAGACGAGAGACAGACAGAGAGAGAGACGAGAGAGATACAGAGAGAGACAGACAGAGAGAGATAGAGAGGAGACAGAGAGAGAGAGAGAGACAGACAGACAGAGAGAGAGACAGACAGAGAGAGACAGAGAGAGAGACAGAGAGAGAGAGAGAGACAGAGAGAGAGACAGACAGAGAGAGAGAGACTCCCAGAGAAGACAGACAGAGAGAGATAGACAGCAAGACAGACAGAAGGAGAGAGAGATCAGAGAGAGAACAGACAGAGAGAATACAGAGAGAGAACAGAGAGAGAGACAGACAGAGATATAGTACATAGAGAGAGTAGACAGAGATATAGAGAGATATAGAAGAGAAGACAGATACATAGAGAGAGCAGATATATAGAGACAGAGAGAGAGAGAGAGGACAGAGAGAGAGATAGATAGAGGATATAGAGAGATACAGAGATAGAGAGAGAGATAGAGATAGAGAGAGAGAGAGAGATAGATAGAGAATAGAGATAGAGAGAGAGACAGATAGAGAGATAGACAGATAGACAGACAGATAGATAGAGACAGAGAGATAGAGATAGACAGATAGAGAGAGAGAGAGAGAGACAGAGAGAGAGAGAGAGAGACAGAGAGACAGACATACATAGATAGACAGACAGACAGAGATTAGAGAGATATATAGATAGGATATATATATATAGATATATATATCATAATATATATATATATATATAATATATATATATATATATATATATATATATATATATATATATATATATCGGGGCTATTCATCGTGATATCGGACTTATGACGTCACAATTTCGTGTTATCGGCCCGATAGTTATCGTGCACCTCTAATTATTTTACTACTAACGAAAACTTGCAATATTTATTTAAAAAGTTGCAATTTTAAAATATTTTTCCCAACAAAAATGTGAAATCCTACAATAGTGGTGAATTTACCACAAACAGCTGATTTGATGTGAAAAAGTTGCAGTTTTGCGAAATTGTAATTTTCCAGACAAATATTTGCTTTTTACAGCTTTTTCAGACGCTCGTACAGTTTTAGTCCAAACTGAGACGTCAATCAAAATCGTCCAAATGGACTCGAGACGCGAGTTCCTGCTTCACGGAGCGAATCACTGCTGACGTGACTTCCAGATGTTCAAAAGCTGAGAAAAAGAAGCTCCTGAGGACCACAGTGATCCGGATGAGCCTCTTCTGGACCGTCTGCTGTGGTCCTGGTTCTGGAACCGGACCATCAGTTAATGTTCAGTTTCAGAGGAACCGACCCGCAGATGAAAACTGGGCTTCAGCCTCTGAGAGGATGACGGACGTCTTCATCATCGGTTAGACACTGGCACAAACTGGCCTCAGCGGGACAGACTGGACATTGTTCTGCTGAGGTGACCCGTCACAGAGCTGTGCTGTGATCCAGAAACTAACTCTGACAACATCTCTGACGAGCAGAACCACAGGGGTCCAGTTCAGGAGGTTTATGGTTTCTGGGGGAAAAGAAAAGAGCTCCAGAACTCTCCAGAAATCATCCTCGCAGGAACTGCTGAGTCACTGTTGGGCCTTTAGCCATTCATCAGACTGTTAAAGGTCCGGGTCAGAACTGGTCCGGGTCAGAGCTGGTCTGGGTCCAGGGTCAGAGCTGGTCTGGGTCAGAGCTGGTCTGGGTCCAGGGTCAGAACTGGTCTGGGTCAGAGCTGGTCTGGGTCCAGGGTCAGAGCTGGTCCGGGTCAGAGCTGGTCCGGGTCAGAGCTGGTCTGGGTCAGAGCTGGTCTGGGTCCGGGTCAGAACTGGTCTGGGTCGGAGCTGGTCTGGTTCCAGGGTCAGAGCTGGTCCAGGGTCGGAGCTGGTCTGGGTCCAGGGTCAGAGCTGGTCTGGGTCCGGGTCAGAACTGGTCCGGGTCAGAGCTGGTCCGGGTCAGAGTTGGTCTGAGTCCGGGGTCAGAGTTGGTCCGGGGTAGGGGTGTGAAAAAAAATCGATTTGGCGATATATCGCGATTTTCGGCCGCCCAATATAATATCGATTTTAGGAATTATGGATAATAGGATTATAGGAAAATACTTTAATAATAAACAATAAATAGTGATCAATATCATCTGATGAACATATACAGCAACTTGATTTTTCATCTCTACTTTTAATTCTGATATTAACTGGGTAGAATATCACAATATATCGTGATATTGCGATAATATCGTATCGTAAGATAGCTGGTTCAGACTGCTGGGGACATGTGGGTCCAGCTGTATCGGTTCTAGCACGTCCTCCTACAGTGACGTACTTGGACGTGTCCCCTGTGGGACTCTGGTCCATAAACCGTCCAGCTGAAGGTTCTAGAAGGAGGCGGACTGGTCCTTTAAAGGCCCGACGCCAGTTTACAGTCCGGTCCAAAGATCAGAACCATAGAGACACTGATGACACCAGGAGGGTAATAAAGACATCACTGCTGTAAAATGCTGCAGGACAGTAAATGTCTCCATTTAAGGAGATGATAAGATTTAACGAAGCAGGTGGAGGATTAATTAACAACTATCTGTCTAACTGCTTCCTAACGAGACGCGTTTGTCATTTCAGTGATTCTGACGGCTAATTTAAACGAGTTTCTCTAATCAACTGGACTGTTTCTGTCCCCCTGAGCTCTGAACCAGAATCAGTAACATCTTCATCTAATCAATCAAAGTGTCTCTTAGACCTCGTCCTCACCAGGCTGGTGGAGGACGGTTGGACGCTTCAGTCCCCTGGACCAGGACCAACCTGATTGGTCGGCAGGTCAGACTTCGTTTTCACGTCATCATTTATCAGGTTAAAAGGTTTTTACCAGATTAAACCGGAGCTTTAACGTCCTGGACCCGGTCCAGGAGTGACAGTCTGGTGTTTTATCGTCCCACAGTAAACAGAACCGGAGACACCGAGGCGGTTCCCCGGACCACTGAGACGGACCTGAAGCTTTTACCGTTACCGCGGTAACCGCCTCACCGTGACGTTAAGGGCTGTGATGCGGCTCCTCGGCAGGAAGCTGAAGGTCAGAGAGGACGTTCACCTCCCAACTTCACACAGGTTCTGGAGGTTCTGGAGGTCCGGCCCAGTGATGCTTCATCCAGGTGAAGGGCAGCATTCAGTCATGGTGAAAGTGGACCGAACCGGCGCCTCGGTTCTGCTCTGACGGGTCCATTTAGACCAGCGGTGTCAGACTCATTTCCACTGAGGGCCACGCCAGCATTGAACGTAACAAAATACAATATAAATCTAAATAAATTAAACTACACCTCATTATATTGTTAAATAAAGATTTCTGTATTTATTATGTGTTCAAGTTTAAAATATTAAACTCATTATCATATTAAACTCAGGGTTTGTGGTTGTAAGAGTATCCATTAGCTTTGTTTTTCTTGCAGGCTAAATTTAGCTACTTAGCTCCGTGTTTTCTGTCTAAATGCCGACGTAGATTAAACTTTTTCACAACTGAAACGACTCATAACACAAAAAAGTTATAATTTTTTTTCCCGTCGTTCATGAAACTTCCTTCCTTGTGCATCAATTTTTCTTTTCTTGGACATGTTGGGGTTAGTTTCTAAAGTCCATCAGTTCTGAAAAATCGTCTTGCTCATAGCTGCCGTTATTGTTGTGGGTAACGACGAAATGCATGATGGGAGATGTAGTTTATTGTCAATATGCGTTTAAAAGCGTCGTAAGCTTATTTCAAGTCTTAAAATATTGGTTTAAAATTTAGCCAAGCTCTCGAGGGCCACATAAAATGACACGGCGGGCCACATTTGGCCCGCGGGCCTCGTGTTTGACACCTGTGATCCATCCACCGACACCAGAACCTCAGCAGCTGGGTCTCCTACCTTCCCCTTGTCCTTCAGAGGCTCGATGGTCAGGCTGTCGGTTCCGATGTCCACGATGGTCCCCAGCTGGAACCCGTCCGTGGGGTGGGGCGCCCACACCGGCTTCCCGTCCTCCATCGCAGCGCTCTGCGGTTCTGGACGGCGCTCTGCGGTTCTGGAAAACCAGACGGACAACAGTCAGGTGACTTTCCTGCACCAGGACTCCACATCTGCAGGTTCAGGTTCAGGAATCTATCAGGATTAAAGCTCCTGCAGGTTCCTGATCAGAGATTCAGAGAATCAACGTCACAAACTACAAACCTGTGACTTTAAATTTTAAATCTAGAGCAACGCTGACCTGAACGCACCTGAATGCACCTGAACACACCTGAACGCACCTGAACGCACCTGAACGCACCTGAATGCAGATGAACACACCTGAACAGACCTGAACAGACCTGAACACACCTGAACACAGCTGAACACAGCTAAACGCACCTGAACGCACCTGAACGCACCTGAACAGACCTGAACGCACCTGAACGCACCTGAACAGACCTGAACGCACCTGAACGCACCTGAACGCACCTGAACGCACCTGAACACACCTGAACAGACCTGAACAGACCTGCACCTGAACAGACCTGAACGCACCTGAACGCACCTGAATGCAGCAGAACGCACCTGAACAGACCTGAACAGACCTGAACGCACCTGAACACACCTGAACGCACCTGAACGCACCTGAACGCTGACTAACTTCAGCTCAGAAACTTCCAGCTCTGAACTCAGAGGGAAGTCAGAGGGACCGAGCAGCTCCAGAACCGAGACTCGGACCCGACTCGTTTCCGCCCACTCAGCTGGGACCAATCAGAAGCCGCCTCGTCACAGGAGGCATCAACACCTGCAGAGGTAACAGGTGACGTTCCCAGAGACCTGTCAGAGCGGGGTATGGTCCCCACAGGGGGGTTGAACACAGATGAATGCACCTAAACACAGCTGAACGCACCTAAATGCACCTGAACGCACCTAAACAGACCTAAACACACCTGAACGCACCTGAACAGACCTAAACACACCTGAATGCACCTGAACACACCTGAACACACCTGAACAGACCTGAACAGACCTGAACAGACCTAAACGCACGTGAACAGACCTAAACACACCTAAACGCACTTAAACGCACCTGAAAACATCAGAACACACCTGAACAGACCTGAACGCACCTGAATAGACAGGAACGCACCTGAACACACCTGAACAGACCTGACGGCACCTGAATGCACCTGAACAGACCTGAACACACCTGAACACACCTGAACAGACCTGAACACACTTGAACGCACCTGAACAGACCTGAACACACCTGAACACACACCTGAACAGAACTGAACACCCACTGAACGAACCTGCACCTAAACACCTAAACACACCTGAACGCACCTGAACAGACCTAAATCCTCTTAAACACACCTAAACGCACTTAAACGCACCTAAAAAACATCAGAACACACCTGAACAGACCTGAACGCACCCTGAATAGACCGGAACTGAACGCACCTGAACACACCTGAACAGACCTGACGGCACCTGAATGCACCTGAACAGACCTGAACACTGAACCTGAACCACACCTGCCTGAACACACCTGAACAGACCTGAACACACTGAACACCTGAACACACCTAAACACACCTGAACGCACCTGAACAGACCTAAATCCTCTTAAACGCACCTAAAAACATCAGAACACACCTGAACAGACCTGACGGCACCTGAATGCACCTGAACAGACCTGAACACACCTGAACACCAACAACAGTGCTGGTGGAGATGATCCTGCTGCTGATTCAACTACTGTCAACTTAAAGAAAAAATAAAAACTCAATATCGATATACAACTGGGAAAAATACATTTTCAAGAAAATAAATTTAAATGTGCATTTAAATGTAAAAAAAAATGCTGTTTATTCTAAACTATACATAAATGAATAAGATATTTAATTTTGCAATTATGTTCTTTATATAGATTATTTTTATTGGTCAGAAAGTGCTAATGAGCTGCCAATAATTAATCAAATACATTTATTGTCCTTTCAAATTTAAAACATGATTAAAAATATTAAATAATTTAAATGATTTAAATAATTATGTTTTTTTAATTCAGTTTGAAAATATAGTATAAATGCACACATAAATATATTTATTTCAAAATAAACAACAAAAGTTAAAAAGACTTAAAACTAATTAAAATATAATTAAAGTTAAATTAATTCAATTTCATTTTTGACTATAATTTATATGTTTGATTCCAACCCTGCAGACTAGAGGGACGTTCAGAGACGACTACGTCAACTTTAAACTAAAAAAACCTCCTAAATTTAACTGCAGCTAAATTTAGACATAAACTCAGAAACCTGCAGCTGTCAGACTGAATTAATCCAGAAAACTTTATTACCTTTTTATTTCAGCAGCACAAAAACTGACTAAATATGATTACATTTTGTTAAAAATGACTGAAAAAATACACACATTTGTTAATAATAAATTAGTAACTGCAGTACTTTTGTAAGAACAATTATAATAATTATAAATCATAAATGTGAATAATTTATTGCAATATCACAATTTTATTTTAATAGATGCAGATACATAAATATATGACAGATGATGAAAACCAAATACATTAAAAATATATTTCCAATTTAATATTTAATAATTACTTATTGTATTTGAAATGCTTTTAATAAATTGAATACATTGAAAAAAATAATTTCTTAATCAAAATTATTATTAGTTTATTTTTATTAAAATATTAAATCACTCATTTGATTATGTACCTCTATTTTATAGATTCTATATAATTTAATTCATTAATGAATCAAAAAGTTTCAATAAATAATTAACATTACATTTGCTTTTAATTAAAGTAAGAAAAATACATTATCATCTTTTATTTTCATGATATTGAATAACAATATTTAAATACAATTTTATTTATTAATTACATTTTAATTTAAAATGTAATGTTTTAATTGGAAATTGTCAATAAATTCATTAAAATTAAATATTAAATTTAGAAGGTTTTTCCAACAGATGGTAGCAAACTATGTAAGAATAGAGGATTCTGTTGGGTTTTATAAACCTACAGAAGCTGTCAGAGTACACCTGGACACACCTGTCCAGGTGGACGGTGGTGGAGCTGTCAGAGTACACCTGGACACACCTGTCCAGGTGGACGGTGGTGGAGCTGTCAGAGTACACCTGGACACACCTGTCCAGGTGGACGGTGGTGGAGCTGTCAGAGTACACCTGGACACACCTGTCCTCCACAAAGAGCTCCAGTGTTTGGTTACCAGCTCTGGTTTACATATTCAAACACGACTGTGGTCACAGAGCTGCTTTCTTCTGATGTGGAGCTGCGTTCACCATTAAAGACAACTTCAAACAAACCAGTTAATAAACCAGTTTGGGTTCTAAAGACGGTCCGGTCCAGTCAGGACGATGAAAACCAGACGCTTCAGCTCAGAAATCAACATCAGGACAGAATTAAACAACACGACTGCCTCTGTAACCACCAGCAGATAGAAACTGTGTCACAGCTTTAAACCCAGATGCATTCTGGGACGTGTAGTCACGTGTCGGGGCAGACGTGAGCTGAGAGTTTTCTATGAATCCAGAGAGAACAGAAACCGGCTCTAAAACAGAAATAAACTGCTTTAACGGAACACTGAGCCCATGTTCTGACCCATTTACATCCCTCCTAAAACGGGTCGGAACATCTCATGATGCTGGTCTCCCAGAACTCCAGCCCGGACCCAGATGTGGAGCTGCAGCATCTGTGGTTCTGAAGGGGCGACGGGTCACGTGGAGCGCTGCTGGAGTGGCGGCCCACACGCCGCCGCGCACAAACGGCCGATTGTTGATCTGTGAGGTCACCGTGGCGACCGCTGGGCAGGGTCACGTGACCCGTGACAGATGATGACAGTCAGCAGAACCAGCAGAACCAGACGTGAGCGGGCGGACGTGGTTTTGCAAAATTTGTGGTTTTTAAGACAAAATATCAAAAGTTACAATGATACAAAATTAGCAAAAGTTGAATTTTACGTCTAAAAACTCACAATTTTGCAAAATTTGAGGTTTTATGCCAAAAATTTGCTTTTTATAGTTTTACATATAAGAAATAATTAATTACATTACAACAAAAACGTCCTAAATTTACGACGGAAAAATAGATTTATATCAAGTTCACAATTCTGATGACTTAAAAGTCATAATTATTATTACATCAAAGATTATTTTATTACAAAGAATTTCAGGAGAAAAGTTGAAGTGACAATTTTGTAAAATTCGTGAGTTCACCGCAAAACCTCCCGATCTGACAAAAGCTTCAGTTTTACAACAAAAAGTTGTAAAATTCACAATTTTTTTTTAAACAAAAAAAAAAAAAATCATAAAAATCTGATGAGCATCTGTACGATTGTGTGGTTGCAGAAAAAAAAATAAAACGTAGTACTGCAGCTAAATGATATTATATTATTTATGAGTCAAGTCGACTCATAAATAATATAATATCGTTTATATTATAATATAATATAATATAATATAATATAATATAAATATAATATAATATAATATAATATAATAATATAATATAAATGATATTATATTATTTATGAGTCGACCTGACTGGAGCCCCTCCCCCCAGAAACGATGGTCACGACTAAAGGTTCTGACGGTTCTGACCCGGAAGGTCAAAGGTCACAGCTGCGGTCCAGATGTTGCTGCTGATCCTCGCTGGTCTGAGGACACCGACACAATCCTCTTCATTCATGATCCCACGCACCTGAACGGGGCCCACATCATGATGCAGCCGCCACCGTGCTTCACTGTGGGAACTTTTTATTCATTTATTTTTTTAATAAAAAGTGTATAGACGGCCTCCATAAACAACAACAACAACAGCAGCTATGGACCACAGATCACCTGGAGGTCTACCTGCCCCATGGCCCATCACCTGCAGGTCTGACAGCCACGCCCATCACCTGCAGGTCTGACAGCCACGCCCATCACCTGCAGGTCTGACAGCCACGCCCATCACCTGCAGGTCACGCTCTCTTGAAACCTTTTAGTTCCAGTTTGATTTAGTCGGATTCTTTTAACCCGCTTTGTCGGAGATCAGTCTGTGGTTTGTTTGGGTGGGAACCTCCCAGCATTCTTTGCAGCGGCTGCAGCCACACCCACGAGACAGACGCACCTGAGCAGGGTGTGTCCAGGTGTGTCCAGGTGGTTCCATTCTCTCTGGATTAATCAGGCCATCACACACACACACACAATGAATTCCTTCATCCACACCTTCATTCATTTAGAAACCATTAAAACGCTCCGTCAGAAGAACATGACCGCACCTGTTCAGGTGTCAGTACCTGCTCTTTTAATCTTCCACGTGACCTTTGAATGATCTGCACCACGTCTGATCACGTGCAGGTATTTTTTTTCCCTTCTTTTAAATCCGGGTCATTGATCCGACGCCGATTTCAGCAGACGTCAGAACTTTCTGAAGTGCTGACGTTCCACAAACTCCCCGGTTTAAAGATTGACGGGAGTCATCTCCTCCAGTCGAAGTCTAACGGAGATAAAACCAATAAAGCTGCAGGTTGAACATTAGACACCTGGGATCAGTTCTGGTTCCTGAAACCTGAACCCGCCGGTTCCCGGGGGAAAGCTCCTCCCACCGCCGCCGCCAGATCGATCTGAGTCAGAGGGACACGCCCACAACCTGAGTTTCCTCCAGGTGTAGAGGAGCTTCAGGAGCATCTGGACCTCCTCCCCAACCCTCCAGGACCTGAACCGGTCCTCACCTTTAAGCACACCTGATCCATCAAACCTACCTGCAGCCACTTTATCTGTTAGTTTCATTCAGATGGCTGCTTCCTGTCAGTTTGTTTTTTATTCAGCTATTTCCTTTAAGCCAACTGCTTTAAGACCGTAAAGATCAGGAATTAAAGTTCTTAGGATCCGTAGTTCTTGATGTAGGCGAAATAAAACGATAAATTACCTTAACAAGTCATTGTGAGCTCAAAGGAAGAAGTTTACGAGATGTTCCTGTATTTCTAACCTCTCCAACACCACGGCAAAAAGTTTTAACTCTTCAAGAGGAAGCCACGCCCCTCAGGAGCAGCTTACAGAAATAAAGTTGGACATTTTAGCATTTAGGTCAATGGAGACTGATCACTGTTGAAGCCTCTAGCGGTCGGTAGAAGAACCGTAGCCTCTAGTGGTCGGTAGAGGAACTGCAGCCTCTAGCGGTCGGTAGAGGAACTGCAGCCTCTAGCGGTCGGTAGAGGAACTGCAGCCTCTAGCGGTCGGTAGAGGACCTGCAGCCTCTAGCGGTCGGTAGAGGAACCGCAGCCTCTAGCGGTCAGAAGAGGAACTGCAGCCTCTAGCGGTCGGTAGAGGAACTGCAGCCTCTAGCGGTCAGTAGAGGAACCGCAGCCTCTAGCGGTCGGTAGAGGAACTGCAGCCTCTAGCGGTCGGTAGAGGAACCGCAGCCTCTAGCGGTCGGTAGAGGAACCGCAGCCTCTAGCGGTCGGTAGAGGAACCGCAGCCTCTAGCGGTCAGAAGAGGAACCGCAGCCTCTAGCGGTCGGTAGAGGAACCGCAGCCTTTAGCGGTCAATAGAGGAACCGCAGCCTCTAGCGGTCGGTAGAGGAACCGCAGCCTTTAGCGGTCGGTAGAGGAACCGCAGCCTCTAGCGGTCGGTAGAGGAACCGCAGCCTCTTGCGGTCGGTAGAGGAACCGCAGCCTCTAGCGGTCGGTAGAGGAACTGCAGCCTCTAGCGGTCAGAAGAAGAGCCGCAGCCTCTAGTGGTCGGTAGAGGAACTGCAGTCTCTAGTGGTCAGTAGAGGAACCGCAGCCTCTAGCGGTCAGTAGAGGAACCGCAGCCTCTAGCGGTCAGTAGAGGAACTGCAGCCTCTAGCGGTCCATTTGTCCCCCAATAATAATTCAGACAATGGCCACGGTTACATGTTTTTCAATTCGGAATTAATAATTCCGAATTAAATAATTCAGAATTAAACTATTTTCCTTCGAGTTTACATGGAAATAGTAATCCCGAATTGAGGTTTACATGGAAAACATGTTTGTTCGGCTTTATCCAACTCTGCTTTAGGTCTGGGGGTTGGGAAGGGTTCTGATTGGATGGGGGGGGCGGACGTCTTTACGTCTACCGGAAGAAAACAAACTTAGCTAACTCGGTTAGCAACAACATTCCACTTATTTTTGACCTGGGTGGCGTCTCTATCTGTGAAACCTCCTTCATTTAACCTGGCCGCTTTGAAAAGCTCACAATTTTATATGTTTCCTGCCATCTGTTCTTTTAATTATTTCCAGTTCCTCCAAGCTATTTATTAAATAAATCGTCTCTGCTCTTGAACACTGTTTACTGCGTGCTGCCATCTTGAAACTTTGTTTTGAAAACAAGCTCAGCGCAGAATATCAGAAATCAGAAAATCAGAAATCAGAAACAGTTTTATTGCCAGGTACGTTTTCACATACAAGGAATTTAGCTTGATGTCTGGTGCAGAACATATAAACATATAAGATATAAGAAAAATATAGAAATATAGGAAATAAAGAAAAATATAGAACAGGTACTAAAATGGAATAAATGCACAATAGAATGACATAAATATTATAAATTAAAGTTAGAGGCATGGACAATATGGGAAATATATATATATATATATATATATATATATATATAAGCGTCATCGCGACAGACGGGCAAGAGAACTAGCATGCGCAGAAAGACGGGAATTAATTTAAAGCACAATGGGTGCGTTTACATGGGAAGTTTAATTCCTCTTTAATTCAGAATTAAAGTTAAAGCCGAATAAAAGTTACCATGTAAACACTTAATTCCATATAAAAATGTCAATTCTGAATTAAACTTAATTCCGAAGTAAGTGGCTGGTTTATTCACATTTTAATTCCGCATTAAGTAATTAGCGGCCTGGTTAAATGAAGGAGGTTTCGCAGATAGAGACGCCAACCAGGTCAAAAATAAGTGGAATGTTGTTGCTAACCGAGTTGTTGCTAAGTTTGTGTTCTTCCGGTAGATGTAAAGACGTCTGCCCCCCCCCCCCCCCCCCCCCCCCCCCCCCCCCCCCCCCCCCCATCCAATCAGAACCCTTCCCAACCCCCAGACCTAAAGCGGAGTTGGATAAAGCCGAACAAACGTGTTTTCCATGTAAACCTTAATTCGGAATTACTATTTTCATGTAAACTCGAAGGAAAATAGTTTAATTCGAAATTATTTAATTCCTAATTATTAATTCCGAATTAAAAAACATCATGTAACCGTGGCCATTGAGTGTAAACATGACCGCGGATTTAAAATCAGAATAAACCAGCCACTTACTTCAGAATTAAGTGTAATTCGGAATTGACATTTTCATATGGAATTAGGTGTTTACATGGTAACTTTTATTCGGCTTTAACTTTAATTCTGAATTAAAGAGGAATTAAACGCCCCATGTAAACACACGGAATGAGCCAACGTGTGTTTTTGTTTCTAAAGCTCCTGATTACAGACAGAGAGATAAAGGAGGCGACACCGTGACCTCCTGCTGATAGCAGAGCAGAGTTTCCTCTGATTTCTAGAAATCTCTCAGGTTTGGCTCCGTCTTCCAGCTACTTCCTGTCAGCCTCCGTCCAACCTGGACGCCGACCCAGACTCCTCCACAAATATAACCAGGAAGCGTCCGGCTCGGCGTCGGCTCCTCAGAGGAGCTCCAGGATCTTATCTGAGGAGGTCCTGGCGGATAAAAACCCACAAACACTGTTTGGATGAAGGAGAAGAAGAATTCAGCTGAGATTGGACCTCAGACTGACAACCGTGGACCCACAATGGCTGCGGTTACATGATGTTTTTTAATTCGGAATTAAAATTAGGAATTAAATAATTCCGAATTAAACTATTTTCCTTCGAGTTTACATGGAAATAGTAATTCCGAATTAAGGTTTACATGGAAAACACGTTAGTTCGGCTTTATCCAACTCCGCTTTAGGTCTGGGGGTTGGGAAGGGTTCTGATTGGATGGGGGGGGGGGGGGGACGTCTTTACATCTACCGGAAGAAAACAAACTTAGCAACAACTACAGATGTTCAGTAACTCGGTGAAACCCGACGGTTTTATCCTTCCTCTAACGGGCCGACTGTTTCCAAATAATATTAAATAATAAAAACAGGAAGTGACCTCATCTGATGACGCGGTGTCGGATGGTGCACCAGCAGCGTCAGGATACGTCATTACATCGATTAACGAGATGGCGGGTTGATGGTTTGGCGATAGTTCTGCCACGACGCGATTTTGACTCGTTTCGATCCAGGAGCCAACGATCGATACGAGATGATGTCACGTGTTGACTGAACAATCAGTAAAATATCACTACAAATGTTTATTTCTGGGTTCATCTATATAGTTAAATGACAAAATAATATATTCTAGGGCTGTAACGATACACTAATCTCAAGATATGATATGATACACTATACCCCAACCCTAACCCTAATCCTAACCCTAACTCTAACTCTAATCCTAACCCTAACCCTAACTCTAACCCTAACTCTAATCCTAACTCTAACTCTAATCCTAACCCTAACTCTAACTCTAATCCTAACCCTAACTCTAACCCTAATCCTAACTCTAACTCTAACTCTAATCCTAACCCTAACCCTAACTCTAACTCTAATCCTAACCCTAACTCTAACCCTAATCCTAACTCTAACTCTAATCCTAACCCTAACCCTAACCCTAACTCTAACTCTAATCCTAACCCTAACTCTAACTCTAATCCTAACCCTAACTCTAACTCTAACTCTAACTCTAACCCTAACTCTAATCCTAACCCTAACCCTAACTCTAATCCTAACTCTAACTCTAATCCTAACCCTAACTCTAACCTAATCCTAACCCTAACCCTAACTCTAATCCTAACTCTAACTCTAACTCTAATCCTAACCCTAACTCTAACTCTAATCCTAACCCTAACTCTAACTCTAACTCTAATCCTAACCCTAACCCTAACCCTAATCCTAACCCTAACTCTAACTCTAATCCTAACCCTAACCCTAACTCTAACTCTAATCCTCACCCTAACTCTAACTCTAATCCTAACCCTAACTCTAATCCTAACCCTAACCCTAACTCTAATCCTAACCCTAACCCTAACTCTAATCCTAACTCTAATCCTAACCCTAACTCTAACTCTAATCCTAACCCTAACCCTAATCCTAACCCTAACCCTAACTCTAATCCTAACCCTAACCCTAATCCTAACCCTAACCCTAACTCTAATCCTAACCCTAACCCTAACTCTAATCCTAACCCTAACCCTAACCCTAATCCTAACCCTAACTCTAACTCTAATCCTAACCCTAACTCTAACTCTAATCCTAACCCTAACCCTAACTCTAACCCTAACTCTAATCCTAATCCTAACCCTAACTCTTACTCTAACCCCAACTCTAACCCTTACTCTAACCCCAACCCTAACCCTAACCCTACCCAGTCTATAAAAGATCCACTCCAGCCATACCTCTTATTCCCCAATCCAACCGAAGAGGACCAATTCGTCCCCCACCACCAATCGAGGATCATATGGAAAAGACCACAAAATATGCATCAGATACCAGAGTCAACACAACTGATCCAACAACCTCTACACCAATACAACATAGGATCCGCAAAGTAACCTGGGGACCTCTAAACCGTCAGAAGATCAGCCACCTATGGTCCCCCATACACCACTTTCCCCTGTCCTACCCCTTACCTTACCCCCCCCCTCCTATCAAGTTCAATAAGCTCACACACCCCCCCGCCATAGAAACAACAGCCCAGATTCATGTTCCCCCCGTCAAATCCACAAAACAAGAAGAACTACAAACAGTGACCCTCAGTACCCAATCTAATGTTTCTGTCCATATCACTGACACTATTCTTACCTCTCTTCCCCTCATACAGATGGTGCAACCGCCCGGGTGGGTCCGACTGGACAGACAGCACCCCAAGCAAAAAAGACCCACTACGGTCAGAGAGTGGTCAAACATGATGAAAGGGTCAAAAAAGGTTATCCATAACCTCAATACAACCCGTTCTGAGCCCTCTCCCACAAATTCTGCGAGGGGTGCACTGCCAGTTGTGGCCCCCCCGAGCAATGCGCCACCTTCACCTCTACACTCCCCTGAAACCTCAGACATCGTGGACCATCCCTCACCCACTGGACCAATCTCACCACCAGTTTCTACATCATCCCTTTTACAATCTTCTACTCCCCCTTCTTTCCCTCTGTTTTCCCACCCCCAATCAACCGGTCAAAACGTCACATCACCTAAGGAAATAACCCCAACTGGCTGTCTTCAATCATCTATCCAGGAATCCAGCAAGCCCATCCTTAATTCACCCCCCCTTCCTGCTACAACTTCAATCATAACAGCTCCAGGAGACACCTGTTTTAGACCCACCTACCATATTGCACGCCCTAGCCGTAAGATCCAAGACTGGTTCTTCAAACCCAGAAAACCAGTACTGATTCTGGGAGACTCTAACATCAATCGCATCCCGGCCCATAATCATCCTCTAATTCAATTAGACAGTTACCCCGGAGCAAATGCTTACCATTTTCTTAAAGTTTGTGAAAAAACAATTTCCAACCCCAATGTCAAAACAGTGGTCTTCTCCATCGGGATTAACAATAGGGACCAGGACCCCGGACAGACCACTACCAAACAACTCAGGACCCTCTTCCGACAGGCAAGGTCGACCTTCCCCCAATGCTGACATCTATTTCCCCATCATGAATTTTTCACCCCAATTAACCCACATCCAGAAACAGAACCTCAAATTTGTTAACAACACTATGGCCACCTACTTCCCCTTCTTGACAGAAATCCCCCATGACACATTTATCACAGAAAAAGACAATATTCATTGGACACCCGGCACAGCCAAGCTAATCTTTGAAAACTGGTTACATCAACTAAATTTACTATAACTCCCAAGACCAACCCGGACACTCACACAAACACACTCGACCTGGGGTGGAACTCACCTTCTAACATCTTGAATCTTTCCACCCTCTTTACTCCGACCCGCTCACAACTTTCCCTCTTGGAGAGGGGACTCACTTTCATTCCACGCCCCACCAAACTTGACCGGGAGGAACTCCAGAGGGACCTTCACAAATTTCATAGAAGACTAAAACTCATAGACCATTTTCATCATCAACCAGACAGACAGCCGCTTCCCTTCATCCACCCATCCTACTGGGAACCCAACCTTGACACTCTCCACCCCTCAACCCGACAATTCATCAACAAAAATAAAAGGGCCCTACAGCGTTTCCGACCTCAGACAGATGTCTCAGACAATCTCTCGAGGTCGGAACGGAGGGCCCTGACTGACTTAATTCATAACCCGAACATTATAATAAAACCAGCCGACAAAGGCTCCAAAATAATAATCATGGATAGACAGCAATACCTGACTGAAGCCAAGCCAACAGACAATTAATGGACACTAAATATTACAGACCCCTCAACCAAACAATCCAATCACAAACTCAAATTACTCTCAGGAATATAATTCAGACTCTTTACCATAAAAAATACATTACATCCCAAACAGAAAGACTATTTATTTGGACCCGACAACCCACGACCCCCGTTATTTTTCTACCTCTTACCAAAAATTCATAAAGACCCCCAAACCTGGACAATTCCCTCTGAAGTTCCACCCGGCAGACCCATAGTCTCAGATTGCAATAGTTCCACATACCACATTTCACAATACATTGACAGTTTTCTAGGTCCCCTCTCCATCCATCATCCAAGTTATATCAAAGACACTTATCACTTTATCGACACCATCCGACCCATGGCTGTCCCTCCCCAATCATTGCTTTTTACCATTGATATCAATAATCTTTATACTAACATTAATACACAACTGGGTTTACAAACACTCCGTTCCATTTTCAACAGAAATCCAGATCCAGCACGCCCAGACTCAGAACTTCTACAAATTATAGAACTCTGTCTAAACAATAATGACTTTCTCTTTAACAATCAATTTTACCTACAGATTCACGGGACAGCCATGGGTCAGAGATTTGCACCTGCATACGCCAACCTCTATATGAGCGAGTGGGAGCGAGAAGCATTAGCCAAATGTCCACTTCAACCATCCCTTTACCTCCGCTTTTTGGATGACATTTTTGGAATTTGGCCCCATGATCACTCGAAGTTTCCAGAATTCATTTCTATTCTCAATAATCATCATCCCTCCATCACAGTCAAATACACAATAAATACATCACACATTAATTTTCTTGACACCACAGTTTTCTTCGGGCCCTCCAACACCACTCACAGAACCTTACAGACCAAAGTATATTTCAAACCTACGGACACACACGCATTACTTCATAAAACCAGCTATCACCCAAAACACACATTTAAAGGAATCATCAAGTCACAACTCATCCGTTTCCATCGCATTTGCAGTAATATCCATGACTTTCACACAGCCACCAATACTCTTTTCCAAAGCCTCCGGTCCAGAGGCTACTCCAAACATTTTCTTCCGTTCCAAAAAAACACCACATTGGCCTCTCTCTCGCTCCCACTCGCTCTCCTCCCCTCCCTTCTCCACCCCACTACTCTCCTTTCCCTCCACGCCAGGTCCGTGAGCTTGGGCCCCTGCTAAGTCTTTCCCCTTACCCTAACCAGGGTCTGAATCCCAATCCCTACCCATCACACCACCCCACACTTTCCCCCATGTTGAACCATCTTGCCCTCCCCCAGACTGATCCTGTCCCCTTCCTTATACCTAACCCTACCCCTACCACAGCTCCCAACCCTACCCTTGTCCTAAACCCCAACCCCGCCCTCAACCCTACCCTCATCCCTAACCCTAACCTTCCCTCTAACCCTATCCTTGTCCCTGTCCCTACCCCTAACCCAATCCAGGTCCTGAACCCCAACCCCGGCTCTATTGCTACCTCCAACCCCAATCTGACCCCCACCCCTTATCTGAGGTATGGTAAGCCCCACCTCCCTTCCCCAAAAGACAGCATGGGCCCAAGCTCACTCTGCAAACACCTTCAACCACCACTCCATAACTCCATTCCACAGCCACATCTGATTCCCTTCGTCTCCACCTTTTCACACCAAACCACTGTTCTTCATCGCTCCATTAAACACAATTTTACTATATTACAGTCTCAACATGCAGTTTTCCAGAATCACAAGATAATTTCAGCATACAAGAAACACAAGAGCCTCTACTCCATACTCATCAGATCCAAATTTACTGACCATAGACCCACACCTCCTCTTCTTCACAATCACCACTATAAAGATCGTAAATTTATTCATAATCCCACAGTAAGACTTCCTTCCCCGTCCTAGGCTCTCATTCCCATCACCACTACCAATGTTGTATATATCATCACATGCACACTCTGCAATAAACATTATATTGGTGAAACAAAACATTCCATCCACACACCCGCTTATCACAACACACCTCCGCAACATTGGGGGAAGGTCGACTATCCACCCCCTTGGTACACACATTTTTCAACCTCAACCCTCCCACCCACCTCATTATAACAGCCTTAGAAATAAAATAACGATCGTTGGACCTGCGGGCAGAGGAAGAGAGCAAGAAGATCTGGATCCACAGGCTCGGGACCACTGTGCCGGAGGACTAAATGCTGAATGAACAAAGACAACCTTGTCCACTACCTCCGGGCATAGTTCCTCCTCCCGGGCCTGTGTCTCCACTGCCTTGGACCATGCGGATCCCACCCTATGTCGACCTGAGAGCACACAGCGGATGGGAGGTAAACAATCATAGATTTTTTCCCCCCCCCCTTTTTTTTTTTTTTTTTTTTTTTTTTTTTTTTTTTTTTTTTTTTTTTTTATTAATAAGGGCAGTATTAACCCTCTTCCCCATGTGTTATTCAAGTTGATAATTTTAAGCATGTCTTAGAATTTTTTTATTAATTATTATTCATATTTTAGCTTTCATATTGCAAGCACTTATATGTTTTTTTATAGCACTTGTGTTTTTATATATGCCCTGTTTTTTAACAGCACTTATCTCTCTCTCTTCTGCCCTTATTTGTAACTGTTATTTTATTTTATTTTCTCTTAGTCTCCCATTTCTCAGTTTTTGCTTTATACCCTGTTTTATATAGTTTTCTATGTGTCTCTCCCTGCGGATCTGCATGGTCCTAACCGGGACGGGACCCAGCACCCCAACAGAATTTCTCTTGGTTTTAGCTAGCTTAACATATTTTATGGAATTATTTATCTATTTATTAATTAATTTATTAATTGATTTTTAAACTACTGGGCCCGTCCCCCTTACTAAAAGTATCCCTATTAACCTGCTCTCTTCTCTCTGCCCAATGCTCTGCCTGGGAATTGAACCCTGGTCCCCGGTGGGGAAGACCACTCCATTTTCCACTTCGCCATCTACCTCAACAGGTCAGTAGGCCAGTGCATCTAAGTTTTAACTCAAACCCAGAACCCCAACCCCAACCCCAACCCTAACTCTAATCCTAACCCTAACCCTAAATCTAACTCTAATCCTAACCCTAACTCTAATCCTAACCCTAACTCTAACTCTAATCCTAACCCTAACCCTAACCCTAACCCCAACACTAACTCTAATCCTAACCCTAACCCTAACCCTAACCCTAACCCTAACCCTAACTCTAACTCTAATCCTAACCCTAAATCTAACTCTAATCCTAACCCTAACTCTAATCCTAACCCTAACTCTAACTCTAATCCTAACCCTAACTCTAACTCTAATCCTAACCCTAACTCTAACTCTAATCCTAACCCTAAATCTAACTCTAATCCTAACCCTAACTCTAATCCTAACCCTAACTCTAACTCTAATCTACCCTAACTAACTCTAACCCTAACCCTAACTCTAATCCTAACCCTAAATCTAACTCTAATCCTAACCCTAAATCTAACTCTAATCCTAACCCTAACTCTAACTCTAATCCTAACCCTAAATCTACTCTATCCAACCTAACTCTCTAA
Organism: Hirundichthys speculiger; assembly: GCA_018398805.1. NCBI lineage: Eukaryota > Metazoa > Chordata > Actinopteri > Beloniformes > Exocoetidae > Hirundichthys > Hirundichthys speculiger. The sequence continues at coordinate 351,921 of JAGFBZ010000226.1, forward strand.
CTCTAACCTAACCCTAAATCTAACTCTAAATCCTAACCCTAATCTAACTCTAATCCTAACCCTAAATCTAACTCTAATCCTAACCCTAACTAACTCTAACTCTAACTCTAACCCTAACTAACTCTAAACTCTAACCTAACTCCTAAACTCTAACTCTAACTCTCCTAACTCTAACTCTAACTCTAACTCTAACCTAACTCTAACTCTAACTCTAACTCTAACTCTAACTCTAATCCTAACCCTAAATCTAACTCTAATCCTAACCATAACTCTAACTCTAACTCTAATCCTAACTCTAACTCTAACTCTAATCCTAACCCTAACTCTAACTCTAATCCTAACCCTAACTCTAACTAACCTAACCCTAACCCTAACTCTAATCCTAACTCTAACTCTAACTCTAATCCTAACCCTAACTCTAATCCTAACCCTAACCCTAACCCCAACCCTAACTCTAACTCAAATCCTAACCCTAACCCTAACCCTAATCCTAACCCTAACTCTAACTCTAATCCTAACCCTAACTCTAACTCTAATCCTAACTAACTCTAACTCTAATCCTAACTAACTCTAACTCTAATCCTAACTCTAACTTAACTTTACCCTAACCTAACCCTAACCCTAACCCTAACCCTAACTCTAACTCCTAACTCTAACTCTAACCCTAACTCTAACTCTAACCCTAACCCTAACTCTAACTCTAATCCTAACCCTAAATCTAACTCTAATCCTAACCCTAAATCTAACTCTAATCCTAACCCTAAGTCTAACTCTAATCCTAACCCTAACTCTAACTCTAATCCTAACTAACTCTAACTCTAATCCTAACTAACTAACTCTAATCCTAACTCTAACCATAACTTTAACCTTAACCCTAACCCCAACCACTAACCCTAACTCTAACTCTAACCCTAACTCTAACTCTAATCCTAACCCTAACTCTAACTCTAATCCTAACTCTAACTCTAACTCTAATCCTAACTCTAACTCTAACTCTAATCCTAACTCTAACCCCTAACTCTAACCCTAACCCTAACTCTAACCCTAACTCTAACTCTAACTCTAACTCTAACCAGCACAGCGACGGTTCATCTCTTTTACATGAGGACATGCGGCTCTCAGAGACCGAAACTGCAGATTAAACCGTCAGTCAGCTGCTAAAATAACAAAATAAAAATAATCCCAGAAGATTAAACAGAACTCTGGTCCCGGAACCAGAACTGTAAACCTTTAAACCCACTAAACAAACTGCTCAACTGAGTTTAGTCGTCCAGCAGGTGCTTTTATCCAAATCAGGGAGACGCCACATACGCAAAGCACCTGTCCAGGTGTTTACATCCAACACACGAGCTTCACAAGCAGAGCTCCAACAGGAGGCTCCGCCCCCACACTTCCTGTTTAGAGTCAGCAGGTAAATAAGAGGGCAGGTAGAGCTGCTCCAGGCATCACAGGTACCTGCCGATGCTGCTGGTGCACCATCCGACACCGCGTCATCAGATGAGGTCACTTCCTGTTTTTATTATTTAGTCGGCCCATTAGAGGAAGGATAAAACCGTCGGGTTTCACCGAGTTACTGAACACCTGGAGCTGCAGCGAACCTCGTCAGGTGTGAAAGTCAGCCAAGGACAAACTCAGGTGTCCGTCCACAGCTGTCCGTCATTCTGGGACGAATAAAGTTAATATTCAAAGAGACGAGGCTCAAACGGAGACATCTGAGGAAGATGGAGGACAACGAAGGGTTAAGATGATTTCAGGCCGCCGGCTGGATTTTCATCTGCAGATGCTCACCGGGCCGAGATAAAAATACCGGGCCGAGATATAAAAATACCGGTTCTGAGATAAAAATACCGGGCCGAGATATAAAAATACCGGTTCTGAGATAAAAATACCGGTTCTGAGATAAAAATACCGGGTCTGAGAGCTCAGCTGCACTGGAGAGCTCCTCCATGACTGACCTACATGTGAGCGCGTCCAGCACAGGCGTCACATCGGTGGATGTCGGTGTTCCCAACGTGACCGGGACAGACCCCCGACACCAGAACCCCCCCCCCCCAGAGACCAGAACCCCCCTAGAGACCAGAACCCCCCCAGAGACCAGAACCCCCCCAGAGCGGGACGGCCGGGCTCAGACGTAAGCCGACACTCACCGCCGTCGGTGGCGAGAGGTCTGCTCGCCGCGCTGTGACTAATTCAGCTCACATTCCCCTGATTACAAAGGATGATGGGAACAGAAACTGGATCTGCATGAACCGACCCGATCCGTCAGAGACGGACCCGACGGTCGGTTCTGGAGAACAAAATCTGGTGACCGGGCCGTTTATCTGGTAAAACAAAGTTAAAATAAAAAACCCAGATCAGCTGCCGGGACCGACCTGACAACAGAACCTTCAGGACCGACCTGAACACCGACCGACAACAGAACCTTCAGGACCGACCTGACAACAGAACCTTCAGGACCCGACCTGACAACAGAACCTTCACCTGGAACCCTGGAACCGACCTGACAACGACCTGACAACAGAACCTTCAGGACCGACCTGACAACAGAACCTTCAGGGACCGACCTGACAACAGAACCTCAGGACTGAACAGACAACAGAACCTTCAGGACCGACCTGACAACAGAACCTTCAGGAACCGACCTGACAAACAGAACCTTCAGGGACCGACCTGACAGGACAGAACCTTCAGGACCGACCTGACAACAGAACCTTCAGGACCGACCTGACAACAACCTGACAACCAGAACCTTCAGGACCGACCTGACAACAGAACCTTCAGGACCAGAACCTGACAACAGAACCGAACCTTCAGGACCTCATGACCGACCTGACAACAGAACCTTCAGGACCGACCTGACAACAGAACAGAACCTTCAGACCGACGAACCTGACCGACACAACAGAACCTTCAGACCGACCGACCTGACAACAGAACCTTCAGGACCGACCTGACAACAGAACCTTCGGGACCGACCTGAACCTTCACTGACAACAGAACCTCGGAACCTTCAGGACCGACCTGACAACAGAACCTTCAGACCGTGACCGACCTGACAACAGAACCTTCAGGATGACCGACCTGACCCAACAGAACCTTCAGGACCGAACCTGGAACAACAGAACCTTCAGGACCGACCTGACAACAGAACCTTCAGGACCGACCTGACCGAACCTTGACCACACGGAACCTTCAGGACCGACCTGACAACAGAACCTTCAGGACCGACCTGACAACAGAACCTTCAGGACCGACCGACCTGACTGAACAGAACCTTCAGGACCGAACCTGAACCGACAACAGAACCTTCAGGACCTGAACGACCTGACCTGACAACAGAACCTTCAGGACCGACCTGACAACAGAACCTTCAGGACCGACCGACAACACAACAGGACGACCGAACAACCTTCAGGACCGACCTGACAACAGAACCTTCAGGACGACGACCGACCTGAAACAGAACCTTCAGAACCGACCTGACAACAGAACCTTCAGGACCGACCTGACAACAGAACCTTCAGGACCGACCTGACAACAGAACCTTCAGGACCGACCGACCTGACAACAGAACCTTCAGGACCGACCTGACAACAGAACCTTCAGGATCCTCAGAGGCTCCACCAGGTTTCAGAGTCACATCCACCAACACAAACGACGTCTTCTTCCTCCGAGCGACCGCCGCTACGTTTGTTACAACGACGACGGTGAAGTAGTGGCGGGAAATTGTTGCAACGAAGGAGAACAAATCTACCAATCACACTTGTAGCGGTCCGCGTTGACTTATGCTTTGAGAGTAGTTGTGCACGTTCTCAGCAGCGGCGTGTCTTTGGCGCGTTAGCGTTAGCGTTAGCGTTAGCCAGCCAGATCTCCACGCCAACTCGTGTACGACTGACTTCACGAGCGCCGCCGTGATTTCTGAGCTGCGTCACAGAGGGAGCTCCAGCGCCGCAGGAAAGACCCCACGCTGCCCCCTGGAGGTCAGTAGGGGTGTGGAAAAAAAAAAATCGATTTGGCAATATATCGTGATGTTCAGCCGCCCAATATAATATTGATTTTTCAGCTTCTAATAACGATTTTTTTTTTTAGGAAAATTCAAAATGTGCAAAAACACTAATAATAAACAATAAATAGGTTGTTTTGAAGCAAATAGTTTTGACTCAATTTGTCCTCTGAATGATCAATATCATCTGATGTACCAGGGATGCACATGGTTAACCGTTTAACCGTTAACCGATAACAGTAACTCTAACCGATTATTACTAACGGTCAATTTTGTTTTTAAGCTACGTAATTCAATCAACTCATGGGGGTGTGTCGACAGGTGCAACAGGTCTCTGATTGGTCAATTCTACATCCGTGTCATCGAAGAAATGAGGAAGTACCCACATCTGTACGATTCTGGTTCTCCACGCTACAAAGACAGCACATATTCTAGTAATTCATGGAGGGAGATAGCGATGAATGTGGGTCTGGATACGACCGAGACGGTGAGGAAGTGGAAACACGCAAGAGATAAGTTTAGTAAGTTTAGCTAGTTCGTGATTGTCGCTCTTGCGTTGTGGCGTGGAATAACATAGCGGAGACCGCGCTAGTATAAATCAAAAGTGACGGCGGCATCTCTGCGACAAGCTGACGGCGACACATTACCGCGAGAGTATACAAGGGGAAGTGTCCGCATGCGTCCACGACAACGCACGCAACATCGCGGCGGCCAACGCTCCCAGACTTATCGGTTAACGGTCATAAAAAAAAAAAATCCAAAATGTGCATCTCTATGATGAACATATACAGCAACTTGATTTTTCATCTCTACTTTTAATTTTGATATTAACTGGGTAGAATATCGCAATATATCGTGATATCGCGACACCGTGATAATATAGTATCGTGACCCAAGTATCATGATACGTATCGTATCGTGAGGTCCTTGCCAATATTCACCCCTGGAGGTCAGTAGTGGAATTACAGAGTGACGCAAAAACAGGACACATGATGATAAAAGATCATTACATCAATACTATGAACAAAACCAAAAATTGTTTTGACTCTTTAAATGAACAGATATTTATTTTTTCCAATAAAAACTATTGTCAAGCCTCTCAAACATTTTCTTAAAGCTATCAAACAAACCTATTTGATATCTCACATTAACTTAAATAAGGTTCATTACTGACTGATATAAAAAATAAAGGCTCCTTGAACTGATGGAAATACATGCATCAGAATTACTAACTGAAAAAGATTAACATTTAAAGGATTTTGGCTTGTGGTTCCATTTAAATTAATACCTTTAATTAAAGTAAATGAGGTTCAGTAGTTTTTATTTTTTAATCTCATGGAAGCTTTAGATGAGAGGAATGAGGGAGAGACTCCTGCTGGCTTGCACACGTTAGCATTAGCTTCCGTTAGCTCACGTTAGCGTGATTTCAAAACTCCATGGAAGTGATTGTTATGTTGTAGGTGGCTGATCAGGTTTTACGTATTAAAGCTTGTGCTTCCCTCCTCGTAGAATTCACTCGGAGGATTCGTCACAAATAACCACCAAACTATCTTCTTCTGAAACTTTAACGAAGTTCCACGCCGCCATGTTTGTTGTGATCAGCGCTGTGCTGCAGGCTGCATTCAAGGTGTAACGTAAATTCCCACGTTCCCTCGTTTGCTAGTCGTTCTTTCAGCCTTTTCTATTTTTTTCTTTTTTATGTGTAACATGTGGGAAAATACTGCGAATATCAATTCAAGTCAGCAACTACTAAAATTATGACCGAGTTAACGAGTTGTTTTCTGGCATGAGGGGGTATTCTTGATTTTCCTGATTGAGTAATCGTTTTTCTGATTATGCCGACGTCACTTGAACATAACATTCACTGCCTGGTCATTCAAGGCTCAGAGGGAGCGAGGCACTGCTGTGTTGACAGAAATATAAATGTTATCGGGGCTATTCGTCGTGATATCGGACTTATCGGGATGATGTCATCATTTCCTGTTATCGTTCAGCCCTACTAACGAGGTCTTCAGACATTTCTTAAAGACCTGAACACAAACTTCCAGGGTTTCCAGGGTCTTCCAGGAATTCCCTGCTGGCGTGGAAGTCCACCTCTTCCTCCAGGGTATAATAATGACAGGAAACCAGTACCCCCCCCCCCCCCCCCCCTCAGAAGCTGACAGCATTCAGCAGATCTCCGTAACGAGCTCTTCACACATGTCCGCCGGCCTCACGTCTGACCTCCTGAATCCTCGGCCTTCTCATGGATTTTAACTGGATAAAGACGCGTATAAACAGCTTATCCCCGCTGAGACACTTGGACGGGGGCCATTACCCATGATGCCTCAGTGGTCTCAACATCCCTGCGGCCCGAAGCTCAGCGCGTCCGGGATTCCCGCTCCACAACCTTCAACTGTTGTGGGATGACCGTGTCCCACGAGGATCCAGCTGCTCCAGATGTTTTCTGCTCCAGCTGTTTTCTGCTCCAGCATCAGTCCAGATGCTGATGAGATTTGTTCGTTGTTGCGTCACTCAGTACGTTTACATGAAAAGTTTAATTCCTCTTTAATTCAGAATTAAAGTTAAATCTGAATAAAAGTTACCATGTAAACACTTAATTCCATATGAAAATGTCAATTCCGAATTAAACTTAATTCTAAAGTAAGTGGCTGGTTTATTCCCATTTTAATTCCGAATTAAATAATTCCGCGGTCATGTTTACACTCATTCCTGTTTAAATTAATTCCCGTCTTTCTTTCATGCTAGTTCTCTTGCCCGTCTGTCGCCATGACGCTTATATTCTGCGCTGGGCTTGTTTTCAAAACAAAGTTTCAAGATGGCGGCACGCAGTAAACGGTGTTCAAGAGCAGAGACGATTATTTATTTAATAAATAACTTGGAGGAACTGGAAATAATTAAAAGAACAGATGGCAGGAAACATAAAAATTGTGAGCTTTTTAAAGTTGTAGCGTCCAGGCTAAATGAAGGAGGTTTCACAGATAGAGACGCCACCCAGGTCAAAAATAAGTGGAATGTTGTTGCTAACCGAGTTAGCTAAGTTTGTTTTCTTCCGGTAGATGTAAAATCGTAAAGATGTCCGCCCCCCCCCATCCAATCAGAACCCTTCCCAACCCCCAGACCTGAAGCGGAATTAGATAAAGCCGAACATGTTTTCCATGTAAACCTCAATTTGGAATTACTATTTCCATGTAAACTTGAAGGAAAATAGTTCAATTCTGAATTATTTAATTCTGAATTATTAATTCAGAATTAAAAAACATCATGTAACCGCAGCCATTGTGACCGGTGGCTTGAACAGGTCATCAGGTGAAGACTCCAGCATGCAGAGTAGGGCTGTAGCGATACACTAATCTCGCGATACAATACGATACACGATACCCGGTTCACGATACGATATATATATACCGATATTCGTCTTAAGCTACATTTACATCATTTTCTGAAAGATTTTAACGGGACAAAGTGATTTTGGTGACATCTTGTGAGTGTTCCAGTGACTTTGTTTGAATTAATTGAACTGAAAGGTAGGTGACCGCAGAGAGGAGAGAAAGGAGGCCTCTGATTGGTCGATTCTACATCCGCGTCATCGGAGAAATGAGGAAGTACCCACATCTGTACGATTCTGGTTCTGAAACTACAAAGACAGCACATATTCTAGTAATTCATGGAGGGAGATAGAGATGAATGTGGGTCTGGATACGGCCGAGACGGTGAGGAAGTGGAAAAACGCAAGAGATACGTTTAGTAAGTTTAGCTAGTTGCGTCGTGGCGTGGAATAACACAGCTCTCTCGTGTCCTGGATGTTGCACCGAGTTCTCGGTCGGATCATTTCCTCGACAGACTCTGGACTTCCTGAACCCCCCACCACCCCCACCCCAGCCCAGGACAGAGGGCTCGCTTCAGTCACTTCCTGTTGCGACAGGCCGTGTGCATCTTTGATTCTAAGCCAGCATGCACCTGTGCCCCTCCCCCTCCCCCTCCTCCTCCTCCTCCTCCTCCTCCAGGTGAACTTCACAGAGCTGAGACATCGCTGCAGGTATCACATGAGCGTCATGGAGACGCAGCCATAAAACAATGTGAGGAAGGAGCAAAGGTCGAAGTTCATTTGGGAGTGGGGGTGGGGGGAGGGGGGTTCAGCCTCCTCCCAGCAGGAAGACAGGAGCAGAAACCTGAGAGAATGGAGTTGAAACTGCATCAAACTGCAGCAACCGCACAGATAAAAACATGTCGGGGCAGTAAACATGTAAAAGCAGATCATGGTGAGCTCAGAGAAGCTGAAACAACCCGACTGAGAGCTCTTATATAATCCTGAAACACAGATGAAGCACAGCAGCATCCAGGCTGCCCCATCACCTCTGACAGCACAACTGCACCAGAACCCTCCTGGAGGCTCCAGTCCTCTGACGGGTCTCTGGGACGGACCCCCCCCCTGTCTGAGATGGTTTACCCGGAGCTCCGGGGCAGCGGTGTGTCTGGATCCTGCAGGCCGCACACCGGCGCTCCTGTTGCGGCTTCGCATCACCACCGCCTCCCGGGGTCAGTGCCCCTGGCCCCCCAGACCCGGGGTCCGCTTTGAACCCGGACCCCTCCCGCCCCGATCCCCTCCCGGCCACATCTAACGCGCTCGGGCTCGTGCCGCACGCTCGTGCCCGGCTCCCTCTTTCATCTGTGGTCAATAGAAGTTTAAATTCGCAGATTTTCTAACGGAGTCTGGCGTCAGCTCCACACAAATAAAGCCAAAGGACCCCCGGCACCTGTTTTATATCACCTACATTTACTGCAAACTAACGTTGGAAAACAGGTGCTGTCGACAACTAAACCGGGTGTTTATGGCCGGTAAAGGCTGTTTAAATGCGCCTGGGGCCCGGCTCCAACCTCCCGGGGCTCCGTCTGCTAGCTAACATCCCGGTGTTGTGAGGCTTCTCCCCGGACGGTCGGGCTGCTCCTACCTGCTCTGGAGCTCCCGGAACTCCGCAGCGCGGTTCCGCAGACAGATGCGCGTAAATGTTGGGTTTCTGGTGGTTAAATTCCCCAGACAAGAAGAGCGCTGCCTCCGCCGGTCGTGTCCACTCCGGCAGCCAGCTCCACACTCCCCCCGTCCGGCAGCCTCCCACTCCCGCAAAGATCCTGGGAATCGGAGCCCCGTGACGTCACAGGCTGTTTATATTGCTCCCTCCGGCCTGCAGGGGGCGCTGAGGGCCGCAGCAGCAGAATCCCGTCTGGAACAGGGACGTCAGACGTGTCAGATGATCCCAGACAAAATCAGAGAATTACATTTAAAAATACTACATAATATATTTATCAATCTAACACATATATATCAAAATTCCGTGACATTGACAACATCTGTACCTTCTACAAAACTGAACCTGAAAGTGTAACTCACTTGTTTTATGGTTGCTCATATAGTAACACATTTTGGAAAGAACTTGAGAACTATGTACTGCGAAAAACAACTTATAAAATCAACATAGAGAGGAAGGACATTATTACCTATTTTGAATTCAAAGAAAAAAAAATGCACTATTTTCAATCTTTATATTTTATTAGGTAAATTCCACATCCATAAAAGCAAATTTCAAAATTCAACCCCATTCTTCAAGTTGTTTTTGATTGAAGTGAATTATTATCTTGAATATCTTACAAATAAAAAATGTATATCAATGATTGATATTCACTCAGAAGTCTTCAGCTAAGGTGTCACACTACAACTCTTATTATATACAAGTTATCGTTATGACGTCTGCTACGTCAAATATTATTTCCTTAATTTATTTAGTTATTTATTTTCTAATTTTTATTTTATATATTTATTTTTTCTTATTTCTTTCCTTCCCTTTTTCATCTTTATTATATGCATTCTATATACTGTTATATTGATAATTTGCTAATGACCTCATGATTTTTACTCTGCCTTTACATAATTGTAAACCTTGTTACTGTCGCTACACAACCTGAACTGGAATGGCTGATTATTATTTGTTTGTATGTTTTTGTATTTTGTATTCTTTAAATAAAAAAAATAAAATAAAAAGATTTAAAGCAACAACAACAACAAAAAAAAAAATCAGATGATCCCAGAACACTGACATAAAAACTGACTCCCCCAGAGACACCTGGGAGCTCAGGCACCTGTGCAGGTGGACTCCAGGTGGTGCTCAAGGCCCCTCCCCTTTGACCCGAGTCCTTCTACAGAAGGAAGCAGCAGACTGAGGACAAAAAGATGCGTTTTTACAGGAGTAAAAGAAAAAAAAGTCACGAGTTTACCTCAAGATGTAATTTTATATTTTACAGGTAAAAAATTTGTGGGTTTTTTCTTTTTTTTTTCAACAGAAAGGAGCAGTTTTACAAAAAATTAGTGAGTTTTTGTCAGAAAGTCATAACTTATTTTTTTTTCTACAGAAAATTGTAATTTGATGTCACAAGTTGTAATTTTTGTTAAATTCTATGACAAACTTAGTTTTTTTATGACAAAAATTTGGAATATTAATTTTTTTTAGTAACAAAAACTTGATTTTTACCAAAATATTTAATTCTACAAAAGTCCCAATTTTATGACAAACATTTGTGATTTTTTTTATAATTTTATATTTTCTGTTTTTTAAGCTCAATATTCAATTTTAAAAAGTTGTGACGTTTCCAAGACACAAGATTTTACAACAAAATAAATCATGATTTTTACAACCAAAACAAATAAATCTACAAACGCTTTGGTTTCGTGATGAGTTTGAAAGATCTTTTTCCAAAAGTCACATTTTTATGAAGTTCATCATTTTACAACAGAACGTTGTAATTTTATGTCACAAAGTAAAAGTTGTTAAGTTCAAAATAAAAGATCTTGCAAAATGTGTAATTTTACAACAGAATGATGTAATTGTTTTATTATATTTTGAACATTTTTGTTCTAAAAACCTCAAAGGCCACTTCATCACCTGTTAATTCAAATATGTTACCCTAACCCGGGTTTCTCTCCCTAACCCGGGTTTCTTTCCCTAACCTGGGTTTCCCTCCTTAACCCGGGTTTCTCTTCCTAGCGCTAACCCGAGTTTCTCTCCCTAACCCGGGTTTCTCTCCCTAACCCTAACCCAGGTTTCCATCCTTAACCCAGGTTTCTCTTCCTAACCCAGGTTTCTCTTCCTAGCGCTAACCCGGGTTTCTCTCCCTAGCGCTAACCCGAGTTTCTCTCCCTAACCTGGGTTTCTCTCTCTCTAACCCTAACCCGGGTTTCTCTCCCTAACCCAGGTTTCTCTTCCTAGCGCTAACCCGGGTTTCTCTCCCTAACCCGGGTTTCCTCCCTAAGGCTAATCCAGGTTTCTCTCCCTAACCCTAACCCGGGTTTCTCTCCCTAGCGCTAACCCAGGTTTCTCTCCCTAGCGCTAACCCGGGTTTCTCTCCCTAACCCGGGTTTCTCTCCCTAGCGCTAACCCGGGTTTCTCTCCCTAGCGCTAACCCAGGTTTCTCTCCCTAGCGCTAACCCGGGTTTCTCTCCCTAACCCGGGTTTCTCTCCCTAGCGCTAACCCAGGTTTCTCTCTCTAACCCGGGTTTCTCTCCCTAGCGCTAACCCAGGTTTCTCTCTCTAACCCGGGTTTCTCTCCCTAACCCGGGTTTCACTTCGTAACCATAACCCGGGTTATGCCTCGAGACAATCCTGTCCGTCCCCTGACCCTGACCTTTGACCTCATGGTTGGTTTGTGCTCTGACGTCCACTCTCACTGTGGGACCTCAGACAGGTGTGCACCTGTCAATCACCTGAATTTACCACAGGTGGAGTCCAGTTAAGGTGCAGAGACATCTGAAGGATGATCAGCTGTAACAGGATGTAGTTGAGCTTAGACACTTCTGTACATGTGATTTCTCAGTTTTTCATTTTTAATACATTTAAAAAAAACTTTTTACACCTTCTCAGTATGTGTTTGTAGAATTTTGAGGAGAAAAATGAAAAAAAAAAAAAAACAAGCTGCAGGAAATTCTGTGAAAACTTTCTGGATGAAGGTAAAACTGAAACTAGTTCAGTTTAATTTAACGAGTGTTTTAACATCGTCTCAACGACGGCGTCTCATTCGTGTCAGTAAAGTTCTGAAGGTGAATCGGGTCGACTGAACCGACTCTGAACCGCAGACTGGAGACCAGAACCTGGAGACCAGAACCTGGAGACCAGAACCTGGAGAGCAGAACCTGGAGACCAGAACCTGGGGACCAGAACCTGAAGACCAGAACCTGGGGACCAGAACCCGGAGACCAGAACCTGGAGACCAGAACCTGGAGAGCAGAACCTGGAGACCAGAACCTGGGGACCAGAACCTAGAGACCAGAACCTGGAGACCAGAACCTGGAGACCAGAACCTAGAGACCAGAACCTGGAGACCAGAACCTGGAGACCAGAACCTGAGACCAGAACCAGACCAGAACCTGGAGACCAGAACCTGGACCAGAAACCTACCAGACCAGAACCTAAAACCAGAACCTGGAGACCAGAACCTGGAGACCAGAACCTGGAGACCAGAACCTAGAGACCAGAACCTGAGACCAGAACCTGAGACCAGAACCAGAACCTAGAGACCAGACCAGAACCTGCAGACCAGAACCTGGAGACCAGAACCTGAGACCAGAGACCAAACCTGAGACCAGAACCCAGAACCTGAGACCAGAACCTGGAGACCAAACCTGAGACAAACCTGAGACCAGAACCAGACCAGACCTGACCAGACCAGAACCTAGACCTGAGACCAGAAACCTGAGAAACCTGGACCAGAACCGAGACCAGAACCTGGAGACCAGACCAGAACCTGGAGACCAGAACCTGGAGACCAGAACCTGGAGACCAGAACCTAGAGACCAGAACCTGCAGACCAGAACCTGGAGACCAGAACCTGGAGACCAGAACCTGGAGACCAGAACCTAGAGACCAGAACCCGGAGAACAGAACCTGGAGACCAGAACCTGGAGACCAGAACCTGGAGACCAGAACCTGGAGACCAGAACCTAGAGACCAGAACCTGGTCCGTTGACTCTGAGCTTCTGGTTTTTCTGAATCATGAATGTTTCATCGTCCAGAAACTCGACGCCGCAGGTGCAGATCGAGTCACTGGACACCGGACTGAAAGCTGAGAGGATCGACCCCGAACACCTGACAGGTGGGGGCGTGGCCCACGCTGCAGGTGCACACGTCTACAGCTCAGCAGGGTTTCCTGAGGGTCCGGTTCTGGGGGTCCAGACTGCTGAGCGACCTACCTGCCTGGAGGTGATGAAGGTCCCTGATGACCTGGACCTGCAGCTGCCTTCACCTGGACAGACTTTATAAGAGTCACACCTGTACTTTTATTTATGAGTTCAGAAGGTCAGAGTTAGAGCTTTTTACGAAGATACGAGTTTAAATTAATGCAACTGGCTCAATCTTTGATTTCTTTTTCCCAAATTTGAAACTTTATAAAGTCAAAGGTGAAGTTTTTCCAGCCCATCTGTTAATTTATGAGTCAGAATTTTCTTTTTTTAACTTATGCATTTTTCTATTTTATTTTTCCAAATCACAATTTATCGTTCTTTAAATGAGAATTAAATTGCACTTATACTGAATTCAAATCATGATTTGAGATTTTGTTGAGTCACAGTGATCTGTTTGCTAGCCATTAAAAAATTAATCCGTTTTCTTTTCCTAATTTTTTAAGCTAAAACTTAAAAATTTTAAATTTTATAAAGTCAGGAGCTGATTTTCATTTCTATTCAATTTATGATTCAATAAATTCCTTTTTTTAAATTTTAAATCTGCGAAATACTTTAGTCAGAATTTAAAAATTCAATTTTTCAAAGTAAAAAAAAAAAATTGACATTTTTCAAAATTAAATTGTATTCAAGTCACAATTTTCATTTTCTTTTCCATAATTTGTGCATCAAGTTTTATCCTGTAAATTTGTCCCAATTTTAACTTTTTTTCCACATTCAAATATACATTTTTATTTTTTTTCCATTCAAATTTACATTCAAATTTTTAAGTTTTCAAAAGTGATACTTTTATTTTTTTGATTTATAAAGTCAAAAGTTCAAGTTTTTTCCAATCAGTTTAAAAAATCCCAAATTCAAATTTTTTTTTTTTGGTGAAACTTAAGTCATGACTTTAACATTTCCTTCATTTAAATGCACAAAAAATGTTTTATTTTTTAATTAGACTTTTACTGAACTGAAATCCGTTGATTTTCTTTTTATCTGTTAAGTTTTCAAAGTCAGAATTTCAGAAGTCTTTCAGAGTGAAACTAACGACACTGATCATGTCTGGATCAGAACCAGCTGGTTCTGGGACAGACCTTTGGATCAGAACCATTTGGTTCTGGGACAGACCTTTGGATCAGAACCAACTGGTTCTGGGACAGACTTTTGGATCAGAACCATTTGGTTCTGGGACAGACCTTTGGATCAGAACCAACTGGTTCTGGGGCAGACTTTTGGATCAGAACCAGCTGGTCCTGGGACAGACTTTTGGATCAGAACCAGCTGGTTCTGGGACAGACCTTTGGATCAGAACCAGCTGGTTCTAGGACAGACTTTTGGATCAGAACCAGCTGGTCCTGGGACAGACTTTTGGATCAGAACCAGCTGGTTCTGGGACAGACCTTTGGATCAGAACCAGCTGGTTCTGGGACAGACTTTTGGATCAGAACCAGCTGGTTCTGGGACAGACCTTTGGATCAGAACCAGCTGGTTCTAGGACAGACTTTTGGATCAGAACCAACTGGTTCTGGGACAGACCTTTGGATCAGAACCAGCTGATTCTAGGACAGACCTTTGGATCAGAACCAGCTGGTTCGCGGCCTCCTGAGCTGTGACTGAGTTTAGAAGCTGGACCTTCATGCAGGAGGGAGTTCATCAGGCTGAGGGGAGACTCTGAGGTTCTGTCGGTGAACTGGACCTGGTTCTGAACCCGGTTCTGAATGAAAGGCCGCGGTGAGCCGGAGCTGTTGCACCAAAGTTGCTTTAATGTTGAAAATGGTTCCGATCCACATCGCAGAGACACAACAAGCACTGAACTACGTACGTGACCCGTGAGCTGCAAACCAGTTCCAGAACCAGGTGGGGGGGGGAGGGGGGGGGGGGGGTGTTAACTTACAAATAACAGTTATGTTCTCAGTTTTTATTTTCATATCGTCTTCTAAAGAAATGAAAGCGTAAAAATAACGATGCCGAGTGAAAGATGTTCTGCAGAGAAGCTCGTCTCTGATCCGAACCGAAGGGACGAGTCCAGAACCGGCGCCTCCGGCGGCGGCGGCGGGAAGTCTGCGGCGTATGTACACGTCGTGTCTGATGTGGTCTGATAACGGAGCGAACCGTCTGAGCGGAACCGGCAGCGTACGACCCGGTCCGGTCCGGCCCCGCCGCTCATGTCTCTTCGACCTCCGGCTCCCCCGGAGACGCCGGCGGCGTCCCGCCCTGATCCGACTCCTTCCGGTCCAGATCCTGCTGCTCCTGGATCTTCAGGATCAGCGCCCGGATCTCGTCCCGCTTCGTCTTCATCCGCTGCTGAGGGAACCAGTCCGACAGGTTCATGGGCAGGTGGAAGCTGGGAATCGGGTTCTGTTGGACAGATGACAGAGAAGACGGATGAGACACAAAGACACCAGCAGGACAGACACATGGACCCTGAACCTGGACAGACCGTCCACAGAACCAGATTCCTACTTCTGTCATCCCTCCACAGAAGGTTCTACTGGACCCTGACGGGACCCGAGACTCCTGAACCAGGTGGACTAGATTCAGCTGGTAGGAGACTCAACTGGACCGAACCAGAGACACTTCTGGAAAGATGGACTCCTCAGATCCAGTTTCAGCTGCTCCAGAGTCAACAGCCCATCGCATACTGGCTCTGTCCCTTGGGCTGCGTCCTCTGTCCCTTGGACTGCGTCCTCGGTCTCTTGGGCTGCGTCCTCTGTCCCTTGGGCTGCGTCCTCTGTTCCTTGGACTGCGTCCTCGGTCTCTTGGGCTGCGTCCTCTGTCCCTTGGACTGCGTCCTCGGTCTCTTGGTCTCTTGGTCTGCGTCCTTGGTCTCTTGGTCTGCGTCCTCGGTCTCTTGGGCTGCGTCCTTGGTCTCTTGGGCTTCATCCTCGGTCTCTTGGTCTGCGTCCTTGGTCTTTTGGACTGCGTCCTTGGTCTCTTGGGCTTCGTCCTTGGTCTCTTGGGCTTCGTCCTTGGTCTCTTAGTCTCTTGGACTTCGTCCTCAGTCTCTTGGGCTTCGTCCTCGGTCTCTTGGTCTGTATCCTTGGTCTTTTGGACTGCGTCCTTGGTCTCTTGGACTGCGTCCTTGGTCTCTTGGGCTTCGTCCTCGGTCTCTTGGTCTCTTGGGCTTTGTCCTTGGTCTCTTGGTCTGCATCCTTGGTCTCTTGGGCTTCGTCCTTGGTCTCTTGGTCTCTTGGGCTTCGTCCTTGGTCTCTTGGTCTCTTGGGCTTCGTCCTTGGTCTCTTGGTCTCTTAGGCTTCGTCCTTGGTCTCTTGGGCTTCGTCCTCGGTCTCTTGGTCTCTTGGGCTTTGTCCTTGGTCTCTTGGTCTGCATCCTTGGTCTTTTGGACTGCGTCCTTGGTCTCTTTGTCTCTTGGGCTTCGTCCTTGGTCTCTTGGTCTCTTGGGCTTCGTCCTTGGTCTCTTGGTCTCTTGGGCTTCGTCCTTGGTCTCTTGGTCTCTTGGGCTTCGTCCTTGGTCTCTTGGTCTCTTGGGCTTCGTCCTTGGTCTCTTAGTCTCTTGGGCTTCGTCCTCAGTCTCTTGGGCTTCGTCCTCGGTCTCTTGGTCTGTATCCTTGGTCTTTTGGACTGCGTCCTTGGTCTCTTGGACTGCGTCCTTGGTCTCTTGGGCTTCGTCCTCGGTCTCTTGGTCTCTTGGGCTTTGTCCTTGGTCTCTTGGTCTGCATCCTTGGTCTTTTGGACTGCGTCCTTGGTCTCTTGGTCTCTTGGGCTTCGTCCTTGGTCTCTTGGTCTCTTGGGCTTCGTCCTTGGTCTCTTAGTCTCTTGGGCTTCGTCCTCAGTCTCTTGGGCTTCGTCCTCGGTCTCTTGGTCTGTATCCTTGGTCTTTTGGACTGCGTCCTTGGTCTCTTGGGCTTGGTCCTCGGTCTCTTGGTCTCTTGGGCTTTGTCCTTGGTCTCTTGGTCTGCATCCGTGGTCTTTTGGACTGCGTCCTTGGTCTCTTGGTCTCTTGGGCTTCGTCCTTGGTCTCTTGGTCTGCATCCTCGGTCTCTTGGGCTTCGTCCTCAGTCTCTTGGTCTCTTGGGCTTCGTCCTCAGTCTCTTGGACTTCGTCCTTGGTCTCGGTACGTGCGAGTCATCGTCCAATCACAGTCTCGTTTGGTCCAGCGTGTAGGGTTAGGGGTTGACACAGATGTTCTTCTTCACCTGGAGGTCTTTTTAGTAACAACGTTGGGACAACTGATCAAAGTTAAGGAGGATGTTTGGTCAAAAGGACGTCCTCACCTGGAAAAAGCTCTCCACGTACTGCAGGACGTAGACGCCACAGTCGCTGAAGTTGTCCTGCTGAGGCACTCGAGGGCTGGAGCCCTTCATCAGGTCCTTCTTGAAGCTCCGCTGACTCCCTTTACGCACCTCCCACTCCACCTCCAGGTACCTGAGACATCCAGGTGATCAGCATCAAACCAACGTCTGAGCTAAAGCTACTGTTGTAATACCACGTCTGACCACACGGGGGCAACATGACTCCAGAAAGTAAACACGTCCGTCCTCTGCAACACCAGATGGTCCCACAAGAGCAGATCTTTATGTCCCCCTGGTGGTCAGAAGTGGTATTACAACAAAGCTTTGAACTATTATGATCCTTTTTAACGAGAAAAGATGAAAATACAAATATCTGCAGTCATGATGGACGAGCAGCAACCGCTGGTTGGTTTAAAAAAACAGTTATCGTGCATCTCTAACTGTGACTAATATTGTGATTGGCCCGATGTGTCGCATCAAATCACCTCCACGCCCAGGTGGAGGTGCGGTCTGGAGGGTCTCCCAGGTGACAGGACTGTCACAGGAATGACACCCTCTCACCTGGTTCGAGAACTTCATTTTTTTTAAAAATAACTCATCGTTTTTGAACAGTTTGGTCTCGGGCATCATCTTCAGAAAGCTGAGTCACTGCCTGGAGCGGTTGTGAGTCGCCATGGTGACGAGTGAGCGAGCAGCCCCTCCCCCCTCTGTTCAGGCTGTGGATCAGTGGAGCTGCTGATGCTCAATTGTTTCTATTTAGGCAGCGACAACTGAAGACAAATCATGCTAAAAGCTACAAGCTACTCAAGCTACAACTGAAGACAACATGCTAAAAGCTACAAGCTACTCGATCTACAACTGAAGACAACTCATGCTAAAAGCTACAAGCTACTCAAGCTACAACTGAAGACAACTCATGCTAAAAGCTACAAGCTACTCAAGCTACAACTGAAGACAACATGCTAAAAGCTACAAGCTACTCAAGCTACAACTGAAGAAAACTCATGCTAAAAGCTACAAGCTACTCAAGCTACAACTGAAGACAAAAGCTACAAGCTACTCAAGCTACAACTGAAGACAACTCATGCTAAAAGCTACAAGCTACTCAAGCTACAACTGAAGACAATATGCTAAAAGCTACAAGCTACTCAAGCTACAACTGAAGACAACATGCTAAAACCTACAAGCTACTCAAGCTACAACTGAAGACAACTCATGCTAAAAGCTACAAGCTACTCAAGCTACAACTGAAGACAACTCATGCTAAAAGCTACAAGCTACTGAAGCTACAACTGAAGACAACTCATGCTAAAAGCTACAAGCTACTCAAGCTACAACTGAAGACAACTCATGCTAAAAGCTACAAGCTACCTCCAGCTACAACTGAAGACAACTCATGCTACAAGCTACTCAAGCTACAACTGAAGACAACTCATGCTAAAAGCTACAAGCTACTCAAGCTACAACTGAAGACAACATGCTAAAAGCTACAAGCTACTCAAGCTACAATTGAAGACAACATGCTAAAAGCTACAAGCTACTGAAGTTACAACTGAAGACAACTCATGCTAAAAGCTACAAGCTACTCAAGCTACAACTGAAGACAACATGCTAAAAGCTACAAGCTACAAGCTACTCAAGCTACAACTGAAGACAAATCATGCTAAAAGCTACAAGCTACTCAAGCTACAACTGAAGACAACTCATGCTAAAAGCTACAAGCTACTCAAGATACAACTGAAGACAACTCATGCTAAAAGCTACAAGCTACAAGCTACTCAAGCTACAACTGAAGACAACTCATGCTAAAAGCTACAAGCTACTCAAGCTACAACTGAAGACAACATGCTAAAAGCTACAAGCTACAAGCTACTCAAGCTACAACTGAAGACAACATGCTAAAAGCTACAAGCTACTCAAGCTACAACTGAAGACAACTCATGCTAAAAGCTACAAGCTACTCAAGATACAACTGAAGACAACTCATGCTAAAAGCTACAAGCTACAAGCTACTCAAGCTACAACTGAAGACAACTCATGCTAAAAGCTACAAGCTACTCAAGCTACAACTGAAGACAAATCATGCTAAAAGCTACAAGCTACTCAAGCTACAACTGAAGACAACATGCTTGTAGCTTGTAGCTTGTAGCAGACCCATCCTGACCCTGGCCTTGTAGCTTGGGGGTCCCCTGATGGGCCGTGGGGGGGGTCCCCTGATGGGCCGTGGGGGGGTCCCCTGATGGGCCGTGGGGGGGTCCCCTGATGGGCCGTGGGGGGGTCTGTTCATGCAGATCTGTGTGTAGTACAGACAGGAGCGACTCCATCTTTGATCAAACTCACTCTCTGAGAGTTTTCACCACCGCCGACCGGGCCGGGCCGCGCAGCGAGTCCATGATGAGGATGCACGGCCTGGAGGGGACACAGAAAAACACCATCTGTCCACCACTGAAAGGCGCTCAGAGCCTCAGCACCCTCTGCTGGTCGGAGGGGGGAACTGCAGCCACTCACTGTTTGCAGACGGTCGGCTTCAGGCCCAAACTGGAGACGTCGGCGCCGACGGCGTCTTCGGCCAGAGTCCCGTCGTCGCTGCACTCGTCCTGCAGGCGCAGACAGAGGAAGTTAAAGGGGACGGTGATGGAGGATAGAGGACGCTGGGTGAGGACAGGTGGGCTACCTGGCAGGAGCTCTGGTCGTCAGAGAAGGTGTAGGTGTCGTCGTCGTCCTTCCCTGAACCGTAACACACGCTGATTCTGTGGAGCTCACCTGAAATAAAGAGGAGTGAAACAGAACCGGTCCCTGAGCTGAACCAGTACCGCCCTCTGAAACTGTCCCTCCACCTGCCGTCGGGTCCACTCACTCGTGTACGGCTGCTCCGGGTCGGCCGGGCCGTCGCCCAGCAGCTCCGCCTCCGTGAAGGCGGAGTTTTCACCGCTGGGGTCGCAGTCGACCCGACCCTCCGCGGACCCCTCGGGCACCGCAGGTGACGAGCGGTCCGACGAGCTGTCCAGCCCGTCTCCGTCCGGGGACAGAGGACGGCAGTGGTCCGGGATGCTCTCCTCCGACTGGAGCTCTGCGGCGGAGCCGGGGGCCGCCGGCGCCGGTCCCAGGAACTGGGGGTTGTTCTCCAGCACCGGGACCTCCAGGCCCGGGAAGCAGATGACGGCCAGGTACCAGTGAGCTCTGAGAGGACAGGTAACGCTTTTAACGAGGCCACGTCTGATCCAAACGAGTTACCGCAGCAACTACGGCAGGAATCTGAACTAAACTGGATTTTCTGCGCAAATGTTTTCATCAAACGTCCATAAACGAAAACTGACGTTTGTTAAGAAGAAACTGTTTTATCAGTTTAATTATTTAGAGCTGCAGAAAACAAAGTTTTGACTGTTCAGAGTCACCGACCAGAAAAACAAACCGACGTCGTTTATTCTGCTTTAAAAGTCTCAAGTTTGCTTTTGCTTTCAAATTTACAAAATCATGAAGGAAAAAGTTTTTTCTTTTAAGTTTTTTAACATAAAAAAAAAATCTGTTTCAAATTTGTCAGTTTAAATCTACAAAGTTCTTTTTTGGTTGAAAAACAAGAGAAAAAAATCAGTTTAACAACTGCTTTAAAAAAAGTTATCTTTTTTTGAATTTAACTGATTAAAAAAAAAAATTTTTAAGCGTGAAAGCTTATAATTTTTTCAATAATTTTATTGTATTTATTTCAAATTTGCAGATTTACAGATTTCTAAAGTTGATTTTAAATTGTGAGTTTAAAAAGTACAAAAGGCCCTCCAGTTATAATTTTATAGATTTTTCAATGTTATGATTTTTAGACTCCCCCCCAATTTTCAATTTTGAATGAATTAAAACATTTTTTTCAAATGTTCAAACTTATAAAGTCATTTTTAGGTGAGTTTAAAAACTGATTTAAAAAAAAATTATATATTTTTTTTTAGTTATTAGTTTTTAGTTATTTTTTTTGTCTGATTTTTCTTCTCAAATTTGCACATTTAAAATTTCAGGAAAAATGAATCCTTTTAGTTTAAATTTTAATTTGACTTAATTCAAAATTTGAGTTTAAAAAGTCAAGTTAAGAAAAAAGTTAAATCATAAATCTGAATTTACTCTCATTTGTGGATTTATAAAATCAGAATTTAAGTTTCTGGTACCTGCTGGTACCAGAGGACCCGCCGGTACCAGAGGACCTGCTGGTACCAGAGGACCTGCTGGTACCAGAGGACCCGCAGGTACCTGCTGGTACCAGAGGACCTGCTGGTACCAGCTGGTACCAGAGGCTGCGCTGACAGATCCAGAGTCTGGTTCCTCAGGTGGACTCAGAGGTTCTGGTCTGCAGTGATCCAACAGCTAAATGTGATGTGAGACTCACGACTCGTTGATGGGAACAAAGATGAAGTCCTTCTGGAACAGATCCACGTGTCGAGTCCACGTCTTCACCCGGTTGTGCTTCCTCTTCTGGATTCTGGGAAACACGCAGAGTCCAGTTCAGCGGTCGAACCCTCTGAACCGGCGAGCAGAAACGAGGTCCGGTACTCACGGCAGGTTGGCGGTCTCCGGGCCGCCGCGGCGCTCCCTCAGGTTCAGCCGTTTGTAAAAGAACGAGCTGAATATGTGAATCCTCTGTGCGTCTTCTTTCTTCAGCTTCTCTAAAACTAAATATCTAAGAGTCCGGAGAGACACGAGGCGGGTCACGGTTCTGATCCGATACGAGAGGACGCTCAGCTCCAGAAGACAAATACTCACTTTAAATAAAAGTCTATGATGACGTCGTTGAGGAATTCTCCGTCATTAAGGCAGTGGAGGTCCTCGTTAGTGACTGAGATGCCTCCTTTGGCTGGAGGGGGGGGGTACACCATCAACCTGGAACAGCCACAACAGTTGGACATGGACCGCTAGCGTCGGCGCAGAACTAGAAACGACCTGAAGGTGGCGGCAGGGTCACTCACTTCACGATTGGTCCGGAGAAGGTGGGCTGCAGGTCGGTCATGTCTTCGTCCTCCTCCTCGAAGTACGCGCTGGTCTGCAGGCGGGTGGCCATCCGCGTGCGCGCGGGCACGTCCATGGGCGTTACCGGGGAAACCGGGGCGACCTTGGTGACAATGGACACCTGGGGGACTTTGGGAGGGGTTTGAACGGACTTTACCTGCTGAGGACGGGACAGGAAATAACAGCAGTTAGATGACCCTCCCCTCCTTGGGTTCGTGTCCCCCAGCGACCCCAGGAGCTCTTCCCAGAAAACTGGTCCTGGGGGACAGGTTGGTGGGGTCCCAAGCCCGTTGGGGAGGACCTCCTACCAAGCACCTGGTGGCCAGGCCTTCATCCATGCGGCCCAGTTGGGTTCAGCCCCAACGAGAAGCTCAGGTTCAACTTGGGTACCAGGTGCTTGGTAGGAGGTCTTCCCCAACGGGCTTGGCCCCAGAGAGGGACCCCACCAACCTGTCCCCTAGGACCAGTTTTCTGGGAAGACCTCTACCAAGCACCTTCATCAGGCCTTCATCTATGCGACCCAGTTGGGTTCAGCCCCAACGAGAAGCTCAGGTTCAACTTGGATACCAGGTGCTTGGTAGGAGGTCTTCCCAGAAAACAGGTCCTAGGGGACAGGTTGGTGGGGTCCCTCTCTGGGGCCAAGCCCGTTGGGGAGGACCTCCTACCAAGCACCTGGTGGCCAGGCCTTCATCCATGCGGCCCAGTTGGGTTCAGCCCCAACGAGAAGCTCAGGTTCAACTTGGATACCAGGTGCTTGGTAGGAGGTCTTCCCAGAAAACTGGTCCTGGGGGACAGGTTGGTGGGGTCCCAAGCCCGTTGGGGAGGACCTCCTACCAAGCACCTTCATCAGGCCTTCATCCATGCGGCCCAGTTGGGTTCAGCCCCAACGAGAAGCTCAGGTTCAACTTGGGTACCAGGTGCTTGGTAGGAGGTCTTCCCAGAAAACAGGTCCTGGGGAACAGGTTGGTGGGGTCCCAAGCCCGTTGGGGAGGACCTCCTACCAAGCACCTTCATCAGGCCTTCATTCATGCGGCCCAGTTGGGTTCAGCCCCAACGAGAAGCTCAGGTTCAACTTGGGTACCAGGTGCTTGGTAGGAGGTCTTCCCCAACGGGCTTGGGCCCAGAGAGGGACCCCACCAACCTGTCCCCTAGGACCAGTTTTCTGGGAAGACTTCTACCAAGCACCTTCATCAGGCCTTCATCCATGCGGCCCAGTTGGGTTCGGCTCGGGTACCGATGGTCAAAGACTAGCCTGGAACCCTACTGGATGAGGCCTGAACCGCCTCTGTTACAACAGCTTCCATCTTTACCGTGTGGTTTACCAGGGTCCAACCCTGAAGGTGGACCCGGGGACAGACCTCCTCCAGACGGCCTGGTGCCAACCATCAGAACCCCCACAGAACCAACCAGGAACCCCACTGAAGGAGATCTGCCACAGTCAGCGTCACGTCTGTGAGACTGGGACTGGCCAGCACATTACTCTTCAGAAAGCTCTTTAAGTCAGCACCGATCCACTTTAAAGTCTCTTCTCGGCCCAGTGATGAGACTTTGTGGCACCAGACAGCAACTATTGCACTTCCCGCACAAACACTCTCTCATCATCATCATCATACGTCTCCATCAACATGCCAACCCAGAGTTAGTTGGAGCTGTGAGGAAACAGACCTTGTCCCACTTCTGACTGGCTGCCTTGTTGTAGTTGACGAGGCGGATGTTGGCCTCCTCGAAGGTTAGCTTGGCGGGGAAGTCGCTGAGGTTGTTGGTCCTGCCGATCACGCCCAGGATGTCCTCCAGGATCATCTGCTCCTTCATGGCCAGGCCGTTCTCGAAGATCAGAACGATGTACTTCTCGTCCATCTCTGCAGGCAGCCGAGAGGAGGACGGGAGGAGGAGTTAGAGTTAGCGTTAGCGCTCACCTGGGCGTAATGAACCACACGTAAACAGAGCAATGGAAGAATGTATGGATGCACGATAACTGTTTTTTAAAACCGATACCGATAACTTTTAGCTCATGTTAGCTCATGTTAGCTCGCGTTAGCACGATTTCAAAACTCCATGGAAGCGATGGTTATGTTCCAGGTGGCTGATCAGGTTTGACATATTAAAGCTTGTGCTATTTTTCCCTCCTTCGTTTGGAGCATTTGTCACAAATAACCAGCGAACTATCGTCTTCTGAAACTGAAACGAAGTTCCATATAATCGCCGCCATGTTTGTTTTTTTCAGCGCGCTGTGCCACAATGCTGCATTCAAGGTGTAACGTAAATTCCCACGTTCCCTCGTTTGCAAGTCGTTCTTTCGGCCTTCTCAATTTTTCTATTTTTTTATGTGTAACATGTGGGAAAATACTAAAAATATCAATTAAAGTCAGCAACTACCAAAATTATGACCGAGTTAACGAGTTGTTTTCTGGCATGAGGGGGTATTCTTGATTTTCCTGATTGAGAAATCGTTTTTCTGATTATGCCGACGTCACTTGAACATAACATTCACTGCCGGTCATTCAAGGCTCAGAGGGAGCGAGACACTGCTGTGTTGACAGAAATATAAATGTTATCGGGGCTATTCGTCATGATATCGGACTTATCGGGATGACGTCATAATTTCTTGTTATCGGCCCGATAATTATCGTGCACCCCTAGAAGAACACAGGTTATAAATGCAGGTTCACATCTAGAGGGCGTGACAGTTCCTGTTATCGTGTTGTCATGTTGATCTTCACAGGCTGGCGTTTGTGTATTTTAGTACTCACGATCTCCGGTGCAGTCGTACCAGTGGTCGCCCGTCTCCTTGGACATGTCGAGCTGCGCGTGCAGGCGGAGGCACTCTTCTGGCGTCGTCTGAAAGAACAGCACGGGGAGTTTCCGGACGCTGCACCACTCGCAGCTGATCAGCTCCGACGCCTGAAGACAGACCCTCTCGATGCTGTCGCTGACGGGACCTGGTGCCACAAACACACCCGAGTCGACCGTTTCAGGACGTAAAATACCAGTGAGGAACTCACAACAACATGCAGACGCCTGGAACAACGTCCTCTGGACAGGTAAGACCGTAGTGGAGTTGTTGTTTGGCCTCAGTGGCTGCGGTTACATGATGTTTTTTAATTCGGAATTAATAATTAGGAATTAAATAATTCTGAATTAAACTATTTTCCTTCGAGTTTACATGGAAATAGTAATTCCGAATTAAGGTTTACATGGAAAACACGTTTTTCGGCTTTATCCAACTCCGCTTTAGGTCTGGGGGTTGGGAAGGGTTCTGATTGGATGGGGGGGGGGGGGGGGGGGGGCGGACGTCTTTACAACCACCGGAAGAAAACAAACTTAGCTAACTCGGTTAGCAACAACATTCCACTTATTTTTGACCTGGGTGGCGTCTCTATCTGCGAAACCTCCTTCATTTAACCTGGTCGCTACAACTTTGAAAAGCTCACAATTTTTATGTTTCCTGCCATCTGTTCTTTTAATTATTTCCAGTTCCTCCAAGCTATTTATTAAATAAATTGTATCTTCTCTTGAACACCGTTTACTGCGTGCTGCCGTTTTTAAAACAAGCCCAGCGCGGAATATAAGCGTCATCGCGACAGACGGGCAAGAGAACTAGCATGCGCAGAAAGACGGGAATTAATTTAAACAGGAATGAGTGTTTACATGACCGCGGAATTATTTAATTCGGAATTAAAATGGGAATAAACCAGCCACTTACTTCGGAATTAAGTTTAATTCGGAATTGACATTTTCATATGGAATTAAGTGTTTACATGGTAACTTTTATTCGGCTTTAACTTTAATTCTGAATTAAAGAGGAATTGAACTTCCCATGTAAACGCACCCAATGTCCAGAACTGTGTTTCTGCTGAAACGCTGTGTTGGAGTCCCACAGGGATCGACTGTTGGGCCCCTTCTCTTCAGCAGGCACCTGCTTCCACCGTCACACTGTGGGGGTTTCCTCCACACATCTGATGCAGATGACACCCAGATCTATCTGGAAGTGTCAGAAAATGACTACGGTCCTACCAGCTCACCACAACAGTGTCTGGAGGAAATAAAAACCAAACGCAGCATTTCAGCAGAAACGCCTCACATCAACTGTCAAGCACGGTGGCGGAGGGCTGATGATGCGGGGACCTGGACACCTTAAGAGTCACTGAGTGGACCATGAACCCCTCTGCATACCAGAATATTCTGCAGACAAATGTGGGTCAGATGGAGCTCCGTGATTGGAGCATGGTTCATAGTTCATAGAGTCGTCATGACTACCGTCCCCTCCCTAAGAGTCCAGATCCAGCATGACTCTGGGTCTTATTTAACCGATTCATTACTGCTGCTGCCTACCTTCAGTCTCCAGCTGGATGTGGTCGACGGAAAACTGGAAAGACAAAAGGGAAAAATAACCACGAGTTATTTTGTTTCCATCCTTTTCCCAGTTTCTCAGAAATAAAGACTTTCAGTGCGAGAAAGAGGCGGAGCTTGAACTATCTTCAGGGCCTGTCGCTCAGCAGTCGGAGCAAGTTGGTCGAGTGTAAAGGACGCCAAGAAAGAAGGATCTAGTTAATATAAGTGAGTTACAATTAAGGGTTTAACTGTGAAACAGTGTTGAAGGATTCAGATACCAGCAGCAGAAACATCTAATACACCATTTACATCAACAAAATCTCAATTCTTCTGAGCAAGGGTTAGGGTTAAGGTTAGCTGAGCAAGACATTTAAAACCAGCATCAAGTCGGCCGCTGGTACCGAACCGTTACTCAGAAAGCGAAATCCAAAGCCCCGGTATCGGGATCGGTACTGAAACGGGGGAAAAAATGACATCAGAGCATCTCCAAAGCAGAGTTGATTAAAAGTGAGACCAGCATGACTCCAAACATCTGCTCTGGCCCCCTGGTTCCTCAGGGGGAGGGGCGGGGACTCTGCTGGCTCCGCCTCTTCTCTGTGACCTCAAAGTCTTCCTGCAGCGTTAGGAAACACTCACCACGACGGGCTTCTTCACCATCCTGCGCAGCGTCCCGATCCTGATGCTTCGACACTCCAGGATGATGCTGTCACACTTGTTGGACGTGAATTTGGACTTCTTCGTCCTCGGTGAGAACAGCTCAGAAGGCTGATTTCCAAACTAGAAACAGAGAAGAAAAGCGGGTGAGAGACGACGTGAAGTTGCCTCTGAACTACCTCTGCAGTTGGGTTCGTAACGGCGCTCCTCCTGAACGCCGGCGGCCCTGAAAACCCGCCGCAGAGCCCCACCTGGTCCTTCATCCGGGCTCTCCTCGGTATCGTAACCTTCATGTTGACGTCCTCAAAGAACTCGCTGCTCAGCTCCTCCTGCTCTCCGCCGCTCTTCACCGCCGCCTCCACTCTGCCTCCGGAGGGCGCGGAGCGGAGAGGAGTGGGCGGAGTCGGCCGGCCGGGGGGAAACGCTGTCCAGTCTGCTGACGCTTCCTGTGCTGGCGTTGTCGGCCTCCTCCTCCTCTTCCTCGTCCTCGTCGCTGGACAGGACGACGACTGAAACAGAGACATCAGAGACATCAGACTGTTCACCTGAACTGTGCTGTCGTTTGTTTCGGGGCTGAAGAGTCAGCTGACCACCTGGCTTCTCGACCGCTAACCCTACAAGACCCTAACCCTAACCCCTAAACCCCCTAACCCTCTAACCCCCCTAACCCTAACCCTAACCCTAACCCCTAACCCCCGAACCCGAACCCCCTAAACCCTAACCCCTAACCCCTAACCGAACCCCCTAACCTAACCGAACCCCTAACCTAACCCCGAACCCCCGAACCCCGAACCCCTAACCCCGAAACCCCTAACCCCGAACTCGAACCCCCGAAACCCCTAAACCGAACCCCCTAACCCCTAACCCGAACTAACCCCTAACCCCCTAACACCCTAACCCCGAACCACCCCCGAACTCTAACCCCTAACCCTAACCCCCTAACCCGAAAACCGAACCCGAACCCCGAACCGAACCCCGAAACCCTAACCCGAAACTAACCCGAAACGAAACCCCCTAAAAACCCTAACCTAACCCCTAACCGAAACCCCTAACCCCTAACCCCGAACCCCAACCCTAACCCCGAACCTAACCCTAACCGAACACCCTAACCCTAAACCCTAACCTAACCCCGAACCCGAACACCCTAACCCTAACACCCGAACCGAACCCTAACCCCCCAAACCTAACCCCGAACCCTAACCCCCTAACCCTAACCCCCTAACCCTAAACCCCTAAACCCCTAACCCCCTAAACCCTAACACCCTAACCCTAACACCCTAACTCTAATTCCCTAATCTCTAACCCCCTAACCACCCTAACCCCTAACCCCCTAACACCCTAACCCCAACCCCCTAACCCCCTAACCACCCTAACCCCTAGCAGCAGACCCAGCACCATGCTCCCAGAGCGCCCCCTACAGGATACTCACTGGGGTCGTTGAGTTCGTGGTGTTGTCTCGCCGGAGTCCTCTTCCCTTTAGGGGGCGTCCCGACTCTGCCGCAGCCCGACGTCTGTGCCGTCAGGGGGGTCTTGCCGTTGTTCAGGGGCACCAGTGTCCCCCGCACGTCCACGATCCGCATGGGGACGGTCTCGGCGCGGGGCGGCCTCATGGTCGTTCCCGCTTTATAGAAGTTCTGCTGGAGGCTGTTTGGTCCGGGGGAGGACTGGGTCCTGATGGGGGGTCTGGGGGTGGGGGACGACGGCGGGGCCTGCTGAGAAGATCCGGTCCCACAGTTCTGACACAAGCTACGGTCCTCACAGGGCTTGTTGCACTTCAGACACGCTGGGGGGCCGACGGGCAGCCGCAGGGGCTGCAAACAAACCAAAGCTCATATTTACGTATCACAAGCGCACAGAAATGACATATCTTATTCTTTTCACGCCGTCTTGAGATATCCCATGAATTCTGGGTAATGAAGTCCCAACGTCTGAGCTTTTCTCACCTCTGACCCTTTGATCTGCGATGGAAAACTGCAGATTTCCAACGGTTTCCTCTTCTGCAGAGCACGACGTTTAACGTTCAGAGTTTCCTCTTCTGAAACATTTAGATAAAAAAAAAAAAAAACTTATCGATTTAAACACATTTCTGAGCAAGTAAACCTTCTGGAAACAGATTTAACAGAAAACTACAGAGAATAAGTTCAAGAAACTGATGTTTTTGTTTAAAATTGACATATATACAAGACTCAGGCTCCGCCCCCTCCTCCCTCTCCGCTGTGCTTCAGCCCGGCTTTTAAAGCCCCACCCAGGAACCAGGAACCCTGTTTTAGGGAAGTTTTGGCCCTCTGGTCCTGATTGGTTGGCTTTATTCAGGCACAGTGGTTTGCTACATTAAAATTACAGAGGGTCTGATTTTTCTCAGATTTTTGTCCTGCAAAAAATTAAAGGAAAAAATAAAATAAAATCAACACATTAAATGAATCAGTTTCCCTTCAAGAGCATCTTTATTTCCTAATTGAGCTAGATCTCTTTCAAACCCTGGGATTTGTTCTGGTGCTTCTAGCTAACATGAAATGTGATATTATATCCATAGATATCTATAAGAAAGGCTAGATGGCTCGAGGCGGAGTCACCAGCGTCCCTAAGATTTGTTCTGATCAAATGCTCAATGAGATCTTAAGTTGAAGTGATGTGATGACACATGGAATATGGGGAGAGTCTTGAGGCTGCATCTCTGGAACTGGACATGAAATTCCACAATCTCAAGACTCATGTTTTCTCAGCTTTAAGATCTTAAAAAACGTTTTCATTTAAAGAATTTATGTTCAGAAAAGTCTCATAATGAGGCTCAGGCTCAGTTTTATCCAGTTCTGCTGTATAATTTCTGTTTTTTTTTCAAATGTTAAGATGATGTGATTGGCTCGGAGCTTATTTTTGTTCCCTCGTAAATATACAAAATAAAGAAGATAAAGAGGTATTTTCAGTGTTTTGATGATGGGATGGTTAAACAAAATTAAAAATATGAGAGGTTAAAATCTCAGATCTCATAATCAGTCAAAAAACCATAATATTTTCCTTTTTTCTGTTCTGAAATCACTACATCTCTTTATGGGAGCCGACACCGGGGGCAAGGCCCCACAAAGCCAGCGAGGCCTCAAGCCAGCAGCAGCCTAGCAGAGCCCTCAAGCCAGCAGGGGCC
Source organism: Hirundichthys speculiger (assembly GCA_018398805.1). Taxonomy (NCBI): domain Eukaryota; kingdom Metazoa; phylum Chordata; class Actinopteri; order Beloniformes; family Exocoetidae; genus Hirundichthys; species Hirundichthys speculiger. The sequence continues at coordinate 382,496 of JAGFBZ010000226.1, forward strand.
CTCAAAGCCAGCAGAGGGGCCCTCAAAGCCAGGCCCTAGCCCTCAAAGCAGCAGCTCAAAGCTAGCAGGAGGGCCTCAAAGGGAGCAGCAGCAGGCCCTCAAAAGCCAGCTGCTCCCTCAAAGCCAGCAGGGCGAGGCCCTCAAACCTAATAGCGAGGCCCTCAAAGCCAGCGGGATGCCTTGGACAGGTTGAAAGCAGCTTTTGTTTGAGAAAAAAGACCGTCAGCACAGTTTCGCCAGCAAAGCCTTTGAGTCAGCTGGAGCGCGAGCCAGCAAGGCTGAAAACCAGCAAGCAGGCCCTCAAAGCCGTAGCAGGCCTCAAACAGGGAAGGCTAGGTCAAAGCCTCAAATTGGCCCTCAAAAAGCCGAGGCCCTAAGCAGGAAAAGGAAAGCCAGCCGATTCAAATCCCTAAGCAGCGAGGTTTAAACAAACCAAAACCGCCCTCAAAAGTTAAAAAAGGCAAAAAGGCCCTAAAAATCAAAGCCCTCAAAGCAGGGGCCCTCAAAAGGCAAGCGAGGCCCCAAAGCAAGCGCGAGGCCCTCAAAGCCAGTCGGGCCCTCAAAGCCAGCAGGAAAGAAGCCACACCTCAAGCCGAGCAGCGAGCCCTCAAAAGCTCAGCGAGGGACCAGCAGCGGCCCCCAAGCATAGCCACTCAAAGCAGCGAGGCCCTCAAAGCCTCAACAGCAGGTCCCAAAGCCCGCAGACTCCCTCAAAGCCTCAGCAGGCAAAAAAAAAAAAAACAAGCCAGTCCACGAGCCCTCAAGCATACAGCCCTAAGGGAAGCCATGCGATGGCCTAGAAGGCGAGGCCTCAAAGCAGCGGGAGGCCCTCAAAGCAGCCCTAAGGCAGGAAGCAACAGCCTGCAGAGGCCCTCAAGGGCCCTCAAGCCAAAGCTCACTCAAGGCCTCAAAAACAGCCATCAGGAGGCCCTCAAAGCAGCAGGAGGCCCTCAAAAAAGCCAGCAGAGGGGCCCTCAAAGCATCCTCAAAGCCAAAGAGGCTCAGCGAGGCCCTCAAAAGCCTCAAAGCAGAGGACCCTCAAAGCCCTCAAAGCCAGCCCCAAAAGCAAAGCCTCAGCCTCAAGCAAGCCTCAAAGCGGCCCCAAAGCGCAGCGGCCCTCAAAGCCAGCAGCAGCGAGGCCCTCAAAGCCAGCAGGCCCTCACCAAGCGGGCCCTCAAAGCAGCGAGGGGCCCTCAAAGCCAGCAGGCCCTCAGCAGCGAGGCCCTCAAAGCCGCAGCGAGCCCTCAAAAAAGCGAGGGCCCTCAAAAAGCCAGCAGCAGCGAGGCCCTCAAAGCAGCGAGGCCCTCAAAGAGCAGCAGCGGGCCCTCAGCAGCGAGGCCTCAAGCAGCAGGGCCCTCAGCCAGCAGCAGCAGCGGCAAAGCCAGCGAGGCCCTCAAAGAGGCCCGCAAAAGCCCCTCAAAGCCAGCAGGGGGCCCTCAAAGCAGCAGCGAAAGGCCTCAAAAGCAAGCCCTCAAGCCAGCAGAGGGGCCCTCAAAGCCAGCAGCGGGCCCTCAAAGCCAGCAGCGAGGCCCTCAAAGCCAGCAGCGAGGCTAGCAGCCCTCAAAGCCAGCAGCGAGGCCCTCAAAGCAAGGGGAGCAGGCAGGCCCTCAAAGCCAGCAGCGAGGCCCTCAGCAGCCACTAGCCAGCAGCGAGAGCCCTCAAAGCAGCGAGGCCTCAGCCCTAGCAGCCCTCAGCCACAGGCCCTCAAAGCAGCCTCAAAGCCAGCAGCCCTCAAAGCAGCAGCGAGGCCCCAAAGGCCCTCAAAGCCAGCAGCGAGGCCCTCAAAGCCAGCAGCCTCAAGCGAGGGCCCTCAAAGCCAGCAGCAGCCCTCAAAGCCAGCAGCGGCCCTCAAAGCCCTCAAAGCCAGCGAGCCCAGCAAGCAGCCCAGCAGAGGGCCCTCAAAGCCAGCGAGGACCTCAAAGCCAGCAGCGGCCCTCAAAGCCAGCAGCAAGGCCTCAAAGCTAGCGGTTGAGGCCTCAAAGCTAGCAGCGAGGCCCTCAAAGCTAGCAGCGGCCCTCGGCCCTCAAAGCCAGCAGCGAGGCCCTCAAAGCCAGCAGCGGGGCCCTCAGCAGCAGCGGGGCCCTCAAGCCAGCAGCCCTCCAGCAAGCTCAAAGCCAGCAGCGAGGCCCTCAAGCCCTAGCAGCGAGGCCCTCAAAGCCAGCAGCGAGGCCCTCAAAGCCAGCAGGGGCCTCAAAGCCAGCAGAGGGGCCTCAAAGCCAGCAGCAGGCCCTCAGCAGCAGGGCCCTCAAAGCCAGCAGCGAGGCCCTCAAAGCCAGCAGCGAGGACCTCAAAGCTAGCAGCGGGGCCCTCAAAGCCAGCAGCGAGGCCCTCAAAGCCAGCAGCGAGGCCCTCAAAGCCAGCAGCGAGGCCCTCAAAGCTAGCAGCGAGGCCCTCAAAGCCAGCAGCGAGGCCCTCAAAGCCAGCAGCGAGGCCCTCAAAGCCAGCAGAGGGGCCCTCAAAGCCAGCAGCGGCCTCAAAGCCAGCAGCGGCCCTCAAAGCCAGCAGCGAGGCCCTCAAAGCCAGCAGCGAGGCCCTCAAAGCCAGCAGAGGGGCCCTCAAAGCCAGCAGAGGGGCCCTCAAAGCTAGCAGGGAGGCCCTCAAAGCCAGCAGCGAGGTCCTCAAAGCAGAAGCCTCAAGCCAGCAGCGAGGCCCTCAAAGCCAGCAGCGAGGTCCTCAAAGCAGCGAGGCCCTCAAAGCCAGCAGCGAGGGCCCTCAAAGCCAGCAGCGAGGCCCTCAAAGCCAGCAGCGAGGCCCTCAAAGCCAGCAACGAGGCCCTCAAAGCAGCAGCAGGCCTCAAAGACAGCAGCGAGGCCTCAAAGCCAGCAGCGAGGCCCTCAAAGCCAGCAGCGAGGCCCTCAAAGCCAGCAGAGGGGCCCTCAAAGCCAGCAGCGAGGCCCTCAATGTCACAGCTAGTACAAGGTCGACAGAGTCAGAAGCCGATACCAAGGACAACAAAGTCAGCTGCTGTTTCAGTGATGTCATTAACACCATCACTGAAGCTCATCTGTCCATCATCTGGTGATGGTCACATGATACCAGCTTGGCCAATCAGGGAAGGATGAGTTGAGACCCAGAAGATCAAACCATGAGGAGAATCAGTGGGACTATGTCACAGTTTTAGAAAGTTTACAGTTTTGTCCCTCAACGTTAAAAGAGACAGAAGTGATCACTGACGAGTTGAAAACAATAACTGGCAGATAAATCAACAATATTGATCCGTGGTAGAGACCACGGTGTCTCAGATTACTGTAATAACTGTAATGTAATAACAGATTACTGTAATAATCCACCAGACTGAACATTAAACCCCCCCAGGTGGTCCAGTTGGGCCCATTCAGGTTCAGTCCTGACTGGAGCCCAGTGACTGCAGGACCTACAGGAGATGTTTAAGTCCGACTACGTCACCTCTGAGCTGGTTTCCGGACTGTGGAGGGAACCTGTGCGTGCTGAAAGTGGCGTCCTTGGAGAACGATTCCTTGAGGAGCTGCAGTACCGATGATGAAATAGTTTGTTCGGTTGGGGGAGGGGGACGACGTCGACACTGCGAGGGGCACATCGCTGCAGGAGAAAAATAATTAAAGTTAATTTAATCTTTAAAAAAGAAACAAAAAAACCCACCTCTGACCACACGCAGGCACACAGCGCACCCCCCCCCCCCCGCGAATCCCAAAAATCTACTGATTATCAATTATTGATGCAGTTGTAAAAGGCCCATGTATATTATATAAGTTAAAATACATTTCCCAAACACGTTCTAGAGACATTCTGACTCATTAATACAGTAAAAATGTTGATGATTTAAAAACATTTTAATTTTGTAGTGTATTATTATTATTATTATTATAATTATAATAATATATTAATTAAGGCTGGGCAACAATTACAATTTTCAATCACGATTAATCGCATTGTATACATAAAATCAAACAATGAATTCAAAAGTAGAGTAAAGGTCACTTTTATTTAAATGTTCTGCTGCCATATGAACTAAAGTGTCATAACACTTGTTGTTCAAACACTTTTAACATCAGCACTTGTCAGTAACACATATTTAGTTAAAAAATGTCAAATAAGATAAAGCTTATTGTCACCGCCAGGGCATTAATGTTATCCTGTTTTTCATGAAAAATAAAAAAAATTCTACCAACAAAATCCTGAGCCACAATCAGAACATTAAAACATTAATTTCTGAGGTAACAGCAGAAACTTTTAACGGGGAGTTCAACTTGTCAGTTGTTACAAATAACCTTGTTTCTGTTGAATCCTCCGTCTGGGAGAACTTTAAAATGAAAATGTCCATGTTAAAGTTCAGTAACTTTACCAATCTGTGTATCATTCATTCATTCTTTTCATTTTCAATTGTCAATCAAAAATTTAAAAAAATTAAAGAGTGTCGTTTTATTTTGTTTTTCATTTTTTCATCTAACACAAAAAAATGAAAAATGCTTGTATTTTTTATATTTCAATTTTAGACTTGGATCAAAAATACTAAATGAAAAACCTGGAGGTTCTGTCAGGGCCTGACACATGAACTTTAGTGATGCGCTGCCCCCCTGTGGTCTGAAATGGTATTTCTACATAGGGTGCCTTTAAAGGCAGTTCAATGATGAACCATTACAGAGTGAGTTTGTGACATCACACCTCCCACCCAGACGTCAGACAGTAAATTAGCATGTCGTCAAAATGCTCATCTTAAAATGTATTCTTCTGTTGTGTTGTGATGTCTGAATGTCCCCAGAATGTCTTCAGAGGCTTACAGTGACAACAGCAGGACGTGGACGTGGACGTGGACGCAGCCTACCTGAGCTTCTTCGGGGACAGCTTGCTCAGAGGCCTCGTGTGACTGTGTGGCCGGTTTTCGTACGTCCTCATTGAATTTGAGTGACCGAAATGCCTGAAAGACGGAGACTGGAGACACAGGACAGACATCTTTATCTCAGTGCCGGATATTCTGATATTTGACGACTTGTTGGGTCAGTTTGGATCAACGTTATGTGAATGTCGTATTCTAGGCGTCCCGGTCTGAGCCCGGATGGTCTCTGTGGATCACCTGTACCGGATCGGCAGCAGAGAAGGTCTCGGCTCGGACCTGAGGACCTACCTTTTCCTCCTCGGAGGCCGTCTGCGGCAGGTCCATCTCCCCGACGCTCACCGCGCTCGCCCTGCAACAGGAAGAGGTTTCAGGAGGCTGGAAGCCTGAACGCGCTCACACCTGACAGGTAACAAGCTGCTGATACAGATGTTTTAGAAAACATTACGACAATGCTAAGAAGTTTGTTTGATGGTAACGTTACGTTTCTTGGTTATGAAGCTAAATAAAAGCTGAACATTATAGAATCTAGTTTTACGGGACGAGGTTTTCGGGGTACAGGCGTCATTTCTGGACATTCTTAGGAGCCGAAAACCAAACGCAACATTTCAGCAGAAACACCTCACGCCCCACTGTCAAGCACGGCGGTGGATGATGGCCAGGTGTCCGTCTGCTCACGGGCAGGAATCCACCGTGATGGAGGTGGGAAACACCTGCGCTGCCTCCATGAGCAGACACATCAGGATTAGGGGTGAGTATTGGCAAGGACCTCGCAATACGATATGTATCATGATACGTGGGTCACGATACGATATCACAATATCACGATATATTGCGATATCGCAATGCAATATGTATCATATGTGGGTCACGATACGATATCACAATATATTGCGATTTCGCAATATGATATGTATCATGATACGTGGGTCACAATACGATATCACAATATCACGATATATTGTGATATCGCAATACGATATGTATCATGATACATGGGTCACGATACGATATCGCTATCACGATATATTGCGATATTACAATACGATATGTATCATGATACGTGGGTAATGATACGATATCACAATATATTGCGATTTCGCAATATGATATGTATCATGATACGTGGGTCACAATACGATATCACAATATCACGATATATTGTGATATCGCAATACGATATGTATCATGATACGTGGGTCACGATACGATATCGCTATCACGATATATTGCGATATTACAATACGATATGTATCATGATACGTGGGTAATGATACGATATCACAATATATTGCGATTTCGCAATATATGTATCATGATACGTGGGTCACAATACGATATCACAATATCACGATATATTGTGATATCGCAATACGATATGTATCATGATACGTGGGTCACGATACGATATCGCTATCACGATATATTGCGATATTACAATACGATATGTATCATGATACGTGGGTAATGATACGATATCACAATATCACAATATATTGCAATATCGCAATACGATATGTATCGTGATACGTGGGTCACGATACGATATCACAATATCACTATATATTGCGATATCACAATACGATATGTGCAATATAAGAATATCACGATATATTGCGATATCGCAATACGGTATGTATCATGATACGTGGGTCACGATACAATATCACAATATATTGCGTTATTGTATCGTGACCCACGTATCATGATACATATCGTATTGCGATATCACGATACAATATCGTGATATATTGCGATATCACAATACGATATCACGATATATTGCAATATCGCAATACGGTATGTATCATGATACGTGGGTCACTATACGATATCACAATATCACGATATATTGCGATATTCTACCTAGTTAATATCAAAAGTAAAAGTAGAGATGAAAAATCAAGTTGTTGTAGATCAGTGGTGCGCAAACTGCGGTACGCGTACCACTGGTGGTACGCGAGCGCTCTCTGGTGGTACGCGGGGGAACGTCATGACTTGTCAATGCATCACAATGCATTATATATACACAACATTTCAAATGAAATTCAGGTAACAATAAATAACCACAATGAGGAATAAACATCTCTCCTGTGTGTTTAAAGCTAATTGAGAAGGCATATATGGCTATATTTTAAAACTGGTCATCATGGTGGTACTCCACTGCTGTAGAGGATATTGATCATTCAGAGGACAAATTGAGTCAAAACTATTTGCTTTAAAACAACCTATTATTGTTTATTATTAGTGTTTTTGCACATTTAAATAACCATTACAACATACTCAATATTAGGAGCTGATAAAATCGATATTATATTGGGCGGCTGAAAATCGCGATATATTGGCAAATCGATTTTTTTTCACACCCCTAATCCAGATGGAGGTTGGCGGTCCAAAAGGAACCATGAAGGCCGGGTTATAGTGATACTTTATCGGGGGGGGGGGGGGGGGGGTACTGTAGTTCTGCTGTTGTTGGTCCCACGTCATGGAGTCCTGCCTCCTGACTGACCTTTTAAAATCAAGGCTGAATGTCCAGAAACGTCGCTGATACCGACCCCCGCTGTGACCAGACTAGGGCTGTAGCGATACACTAATCTCACGATACGATACGATACACGATATTCGGCTCACGATCCGATATATATCGATATTCATCTTACAATACATTTACATCATTTTCCGAAAGATTTTAAAGGGACAAAGTGATTTTGGTGACATCTTGTGAGTGTTCCAATGACTTTGTTTGAATTAACTGAACTGAAAGCATCAATTACACGTTATATGGCTGACAGGCAGCTTGCAAATGCTGGACAAAATGAATAAAAGATTTGTTGAGAAAAATAGTTTCATTTATTTAAACAGTGCAAATTGTTGCTTGCAAGCTTTTAAAGGTGGGACACAGGGGTTTTGAAAGAAGCTTAGAATATCGATACCCACGGCTGAAAAATCGATACTTGATAAAATATCGATATATATCGCAGAATCGATAAAATCGCTCAGCTCTAGACCAGGCGGTTTATTCTGGTCGTCTAGTTCTGAATAAAAGAGACCAACTTCAGACCAATTTTATGGAGGGAAACCGTCAGATTAGCTTTCTGCTCCTGTAAATCAGCTGGACGGAGGCTAACGGCTTCAGCGCGTCACCTCAGACGAGGCGTGTTTATCTGGCGGCGCCGGCGTCGCCGCCGAAGAGGACGAGCGTCAGAGGAGGAAGCCACTTACTCGTGTCGCCTCTCCTCCTCCTCGCGGTCTCCGGGTAGAGAGAACCTCCAGCTGTTCTTGAAGCCTCCATCCCGCCTCGTCTCGGATCTATCCAGGGCTGAATCAGACCAGACGCACATCAGTCACTTCAACCACATGATTCAGTCACAGACGCTCGCGTCCATCCGAACGCACATTAGCTTTCAAATTAGCTCACCGATGACTCAGTTTGACAAATGTGATCAATGAAAATGTGTTCAGACACCGACTGTTCACCACAAACGTTCTAGAGATGAAACACGAGAGTAACAGGAACTGAACGCTGGTCTCTGGCTGCCACCGACCTCCGACCACCAGGTGGCGCTGCAGCACCAGCAACCTCTGACCTCCGACCTGACAGACGTCCTCGACGACTCAGGAGCAAACATGCTTCAGCTCTTAATGAAGACACAAGTCCCGCCCCCTCCCTGCTGATGCTGGCGCCGCGGCAACGAAACAATGAGGGAGGAGCCATCTCCCAACAGACACTTTACAGCAAAGATGTTGCTGATCAATAAAACAAAAATGTGCAGTTGTGATTTTATGACAAAACGTTTCTGTCAGTCGAGATTTTTGTAAAATTTCTGATTTTATTTATTGTTAATTATTTTTTTCAAAAGCTGCAATTTAGTGAAATTTAAGATTCCACGTTAAAAAGTTGAGATTTTATGACATTTTTGATGTTTTACCATAAAAAGTTGGAATCCTGCAGAAACATTTACAACAAAAATTCTTGATTTTAGGACAAAGTTACAGTTATATTTGTATATATATATATTAAATTTAAGTAACTATTTTGAGCAGAAAAGGTGGAATATTAAGATAAAAACTGTCAAATTCATGATATTTCAACAAAACGTTCAACAAAAGCCCGATAGACGACCTCCAGGTCCCACTGGTCCCAGGCCCCCACTGGTCCAGCCCCCACTGGTCCAGGTCCCACTGGTCCAGGTCCCACTGGTCCCACTGGTCCAGCCCCCACTGGTCCAGGTCCAGGTCCCACTGGTCCCACTGGTCCACTGGTCCACTGGTCCAGGTCCCACTGGTCCAGTCCAGGCCCCACCCCCCACTGGTCCCCCCACTGGTCCAGCCCCACTGGTCCAGTCCAGGTCCCACTGGTCCAGCCCCACTGGTCCAGGCCCCACTGGTCCAGGCCCCACTGGTCCACCCCACTGGTCCAGGTCCCACAGGTCCCCCACTGGTCCAGGCCCCACTGGTCCAGGCCCCACTGGTCCACTGGTCCCACTGGTCCAGGTCCCCTGGTCCAGGTCCCACTGGTCCAGCCCCACTGGTCCAGGCCCACTGGTCCAGCCCCCACTGGTCCAGGCCCCACTGGTCCAGGCCCCCACTGGTCCAGCCCCCCACTGGTCCAGCCCCCCACTGGTCCAGCCCCCCACTGGTCCAGGTCCCCCACTGGTCCAGGTCCCACTGGTCCAGGCCCCACTGGTCCAGGCCCCACTGGTCCAGGTCCCACTGGTCCAGCCCCCCACTGGTCCAGCCCCCCACTGGTCCCCACTGGTCCAGCCCCCCACTGGTCCAGGCCCCACTGGTCCAGGCCCCACTGGTCCAGGTCCCACTGGTCCAGGCCCCACTGGTCCAGCCCCCACTGGTCCAGCCCCCCACTGGTCCAGGTCCCACTGGTCCAGGCCTCACTGGTCCAGGCTCCACTGGTCCAGGTCCCACTGGTCCAGGTCCCACTGGTCCAGGCCCCACTGGTCCAGGCTCCACTGGTCCAGGTCCCACTGGTCCAGGTCCAACTGGTCCAGGCCCCACTGGTCCAGGCCCCACTGGTCCAGGCCCCACTGGTCCAGGTCCCACTGGTCCAGGTCCCACTGGTCCAGGCCTCACTGGTCCAGGCCCACTGGTCCAGCCCCCACTGGTCCAGGCCCCACTGGTCCAGGCCCCACTGGTCCAGGTCCCCACTGGTCCAGGCTCCACTGGTCCAGGCCCCACTGGTCCAGGTCCACTGGTCCAGGCCCCACTGGTCCACTGGCCCCACTGGTCCAGGCCCCACTGGTCCAGGCCCCCAGGCCCCACTGGTCCAGGCCCCACTGGTCCAGGTCCCACTGGTCCAGGTCCCCATGGTCCCAGGTCCCACTGGTCCAGGCTCCACTGGTCCAGGTCCCACTGGTCCACTGGTCCCACTGGTGGTCCAGGTCCACCCACTGGTCCAGGTCCCACTGGTCCAGGCCCCACTGGTCCAGCCCCACTGGTCCAGGTCCAGGTCCCAGGTCCAGTGGGCCCACTGGTCCACCACTGGTCCCCACTGGTCCCACTGGTCCAGGCTCCACTGGTCCAGGTCCCACTGGTCCAGGCCCACTGGTCCAGGTCCCCACTGGTCCAGGTCCACTGGTCCAGGCCCCACTGGTCACTGGTCCCCCACTGGTCCCAGGTCCCCACTGGTCCAGGTCCCACTGGTCCAGGCCCACTGGTCCAGGCCCACTGGTCCAGGCCCCCACTGGTCCAGGTCCCCACTGGTCCAGGCCCCACTGGTCCAGGCCCCACTGGTCCAGGTCCCACTGGTCCAGGTCCCATGGTCCAGGCTCCACTGGTCCAGGTCCCAGGCCCCACTGGTCCAGGCCCCACTGGTCCAGGTCCACTGGCCCCACTGGTCCAGGCCCCACTGGTCCAGGTCCCACTGGTCCAGGCCCCACTGGTCCACTGGTCCAGGTCCCACTGGTCACCAGGTCCCCCACTGGTCCAGGCTCCACTGGTCCAGGCCCCACTGGTCCAGGTCCCACTGGTCCAGGTCCCCACTGGTCCAGGCCCCACTGGTCCAGGCCCCACTGGTCCAGGCCCCACTGGTCCAGGTCCCACTGGTCCCCACTGGTCCAGGTCCCCACTGGTCCAGGGGTCCCACTGGTCCAGGTCCACTGGTCCAGGCCCACTGGTCCAGGTCCCACTGGTCCACTGGTCCACTGGTCCAGGTCCCACTGGTCCCAGGTCCCACTGGTCCAGGTCCCACTGGTCCAGGCCCCACTGGTCCAGGTCCCACTGGTCCAGGCTCCACTGGTCCAGGCCCCACTGGTCCAGGTCCCACTGGTCCAGCCCCACTGGTCCAGGCCCCACTGGTCCAGGCCCCACTGGTCCAGGTCCCACTGGTCCAGGTCCCAGGTCCAGGTCCACTGGTCCCCCACTGGTCCACTGGTCCCCCACTGGTCCAGGTCCCACTGGTCCAGGCCCCACTGGTCCAGGCCCCACTGGTCCAGGTCCCACTGGTCCAGGTCCCACTGGTCCAGGCCCCACTGGTCCAGGTCCCACTGGTCCAGGCCCCACTGGTCCCCCCTCCACTGGTCCAGGCCCCACTGGTCCAGGCCCCACTGGTCCAGGCCCCACTGGTCCAGGTCCCACTGGTCCAGGTCCCACTGGTCCAGGCCCACTGGTCCAGGCCCCACTGGTCCAGGCCCCACTGGTCCAGGCCCCACTGGTCCAGGTCCCACTGGTCCAGGTCCCACTGGTCCAGGCTCCACTGGTCCAGGTCCCACTGGTCCAGGTCCCCACTGGTCCAGGTCCCACTGGTCCAGGTCCCACTGGTCCAGGTCCCACTGGTCCAGGTCCCACTGGTCCAGGTCCACTGGTCCAGGTCCCACTGGTCCAGGTCCCACTGGTCCAGGCCCCACTGGTCCAGGTCCCACTGGTCCAGGCCCACTGGTCCAGGTCCCACTGGTCCAGGTCCCACTGGTCCCCCCCCACTGGTCCAGGCCCCACTGGTCCAGGCCCCACTGGTCCCACCAGGTCCACTGGTCCAGGCCACTGGTCCCACTGGTCCAGGTCCCACTGGTCCAGGTCCCACTGGTCCAGGCCCCACTGGTCCAGGTCCCACTGGTCCACTGGTCCCACTGGTACCCCACTGGTCCAGGCCCCATGGTCCCACTGGCCCCACTGGTCCAGGTCCCACTGGTCCAGGTCCCCACTGGTCCAGGTCCAGGTCCAGGCCCACTGGTCCAGGGGTCCACTGGTCAGGTCCCACGGTGGTCCAGGTCCCACTGGTCCAGGCCCACTGGTGTCCACTGGTCCCACCACTGGTCCAGGTCCACTGGTCCAGGTCCACTGGTCCACTGGTCCCACTGGTCCAGGCCCCCCCACTGGTCCAGGCCCCACTGGTCCACTGGTCCCCCCACTGGTCCAGGCCCACTGGTCCAGGCCCCACTGGTCCAGGTCCCACTGGTCCAGGTCCCCCACTGGTCCAGGCCCCACTGGTCCAGGTCCCACTGGTCCCACTGGTCCCCCACTGGTCCAGGTCCCCCACTGGTGGTCCAGGCCCCACTGGTCCAGCCCCCCCACGGTCCCAGGGGTCCCACTGGTCCAGGTCCCACTGGTCCAGGTCCACTGGTCCAGGTCCACTGGTCCAGGTCCCACTGGTCCAGGTCCATGGCAGGTCCCACTGGTGGTCCCAGGTCCAGGCCAGGGCCCACTGGTCCACTGGTCCAGGCCCCACTGGTCCAGGGCCCACCCATGGTCCAGGTCCCACTGGTCCCACTGGCCCCAACGGGTCCAGGTCCATGGTCCACTGGTCCCACTGGTCCAGGTCCACTGGTCCAGGCCCCACTGGTCCAGGTCCCATGGTCCCTGGTCCACTGGTCCAGGTCCCCACTGGTCCAGGCCCCCCACTGGTCCAGGCCCCACTGGTCCCACTGGTCCCGGTCCAATGGTCCAGGTCCCATGGTCCACTGGCCCCACTGGTCCAGGTCCCACTGGTCCAGGTCCCACTGGTGGTTCCGGTCCCACGGGTCCACTGGTCCAGGCCCCACTGGTCCAGGTCCACTGGTCCAGGCCCACTGGTCCAGGTCCCACTGGTCCAGGCCCCACTGGTCCAGGTCCCACTGGTCAGGTCCCATGGTCCAGGTCCACTGGTCCAGGTCCCACTGGTCAGGTCTCACTGGTCCAGGCCCCAGGTCCATGGTGGTCCACTGGTCCAGGGTCCACTGGTCCAGGTCCCACTGGTCCAGGTCCCAGGTCCACTGGTCCAGGTCCCACTGGTCCAGCCCCCCACTGGTCCAGGTCCCACTGGTCCAGGTCCCCACTGGTCCAGGTCCACTGGTCCAGGCCCCACTGTCCAGGTCCCACTGGTCCAGGCCCCACTGGTTCCACTGGCCCCACTGGTCCAGGCCCCATGGTCCAGGCCCACTGGTCCAGGTCCACTGGTCCAGGCCCCACTGGTCCAGGTCCACTGGTCCACTGGTCCACTGGTCCAGCCCCCCACTGGTCCAGGCTCCCACTGGTCCAGGTCCAGCCGGTCCACTGGTCCAGGTCCCACTGGTCCAGGTCCAGGTCCCACTGGTCCAGGTCCCACTGGTCCCACTGGTCCAGGCCCCACTGGTCCAGGTCCAGGTCCAGGCCCACTGGTCCAGGTCCCCACTGGTCCAGGTCCAATGGTCCAGGTCCCACTGGTCCAGGTCCACTGGTCCAGGCCCCTGGTCCACTGGTCCAGGCCCCACTGGTCCAGGTCCCACTGGGTCAGGCCCCAGTCCCACTGGTCCAGGCCCCCCCCACTGGTCCAGGGCCCCCACTGGGTCCCAGGTCCCACTGGTCCAGGCCCCACTGGTCCCAGGCCCCACTGGTCCACTGGTCCACTGGTCCACTGGCCCCACTGGTCCAGGCCCCACTGGTCCAGCACTGTCCACTGGTCCAGGCCCCCATGGTCAGGCCCACTGGTCCAGCCCCACTGGTCCAGGTCCACTCCAGGTCCACTGGTCCAGGCCCCACTGGTCCAGGTCCCACTGGTCCAGGCCCCACTGGTCCAGCCTCCACTGGTCCAGGCCCCACTGGTCCAGGCCTCACTGGTCCAGCCCCCACTGGTCCAGGTCCCACTGGTCCAGGCCCCACTGGTCCAGGCCCCACTGGTCCAGGCCCCACTGGTCCAGGTCCCACTGGTCCAGGTCCCACTGGTCCAGGTCCTGAGCTCTACTGGGATTTCTGGTTGATCCGTGAGCCTGAGCAGATCTTCCAGACCTCAGATCTACTGGTTTTCTACTGAACTGGGGTGGTGGTCTGGACTCTGAGGCCCGTCTGGATGAAAGAACATGTTTCAGTGTTTAGTTTGTGGATGTAAAGGAAAAGTTCTGAGTGTGAAAGATGTTTGAAACAGAACTCAACAGTCCAATGAAAACACAGATCCAGTGTGTTGGCGTCCAACATCCTGTAGCTCATTAAACCTGGAACGATGCTTCTACGATGAAGTATGCCTGACTTCCAGAGGGCTGTGACATCACAGGTGGGGGCTATGACATCACAGGTGGGTCTGACAGCCCTGTTGCTTCACTCATGGGTTTTAATCGTCTCCATGGAAACAGAAATGTGGCTTTTTAATTTCCTTTTTTTAAATTCAACTCCAGGAGCAGTTTTCCCAGAAACTGGGCTCTCAGGGCTCCTGAACCGCTGGTATCATCTGGATGAGAAACATCAGGGTTCTGATATGAATTAAAGCCTAAATCCTGAGTTAGACCAGCAGCAGAACCTCTGACCTCCAGAAGGTAGAACCGTCCATCACTGAACCAGGAACCCAGCCAGATGACCCGGTCCACCTGGGTGTACAAACATCTGGAACTGAGCCAAACAACCAGGTCCACCTGGCTGCAGGTCCAGCAGGTAGAACCCTCCGTCCTGCAGGTAGAACCCTCCGTCCAGCAGGTAGAACCCTCCGTCCAGCAGGTAGAACCCTCCGTCCTGCAGGTCCAGCAGGTAGAACCCTCCGTCCTGCAGGTAGAACCCCCCGTCCTGCAGGTAGAACCCTCCGTCCAGCAGGTAGAACCCTCCGTCCTGCAGATAGAACCCCCCCGTCCAGCAGAAGTAGAACCCTCCGTCCAGCAGGTAGTAGAACCCTCCGTCCTGCAGGTAGAACCCCCCGTCCTGCAGGTAGAACCCTCCGTCCTGCAGGTAGAACCCTCCGTCCAGCAAGTAGAACCCTCCGTCCAGCAAGTAGAACCCTCCGTCCAGCAGGTAGAACCCTCTCCTTACAGGTAGAACCCACCGTCCTCGGTAACGTAGACGATATAATAATTTAAACGCTACAGAGCCTCGGTAGCGTAGACGATATAATAATTTAAACGCTACAGAGCCTCGCTAACGTAGACGATATAATAATTTAAATGCTACAGAGCCTCGCTAACGTAGACGATATAATAATTTAGACGCTACAGATCCTCGGTAACGTAGACGATATAATAATTTAAACGCTACAGAGCCTCGCTAACGTAGACGATATAATAATTTAAACGCTACAGAGCCTCTGTAACGTAGACGATATAATAATTTAAACGCTACAGAGCCTCGGTAACGTAGACGATATAATAATTTAAACGCTACAGAGCCTCGCTAACGTAGACGATATAATAATTTAAACGCTACAGAGCCTCGGTAACGTAGACGATATAATAATTTAAACGCTACAGAGCCTCGGTAACGTAGACGATATAATAATTTAAACGCTACAGAGCCTCGCTAACGTAGACGATATAATAATTTAAACGCTACAGAGCCTCGGTAACGTAAACGACAGCAGCTTCCCTGCAGGTCGGAGCTTTAACGTTTCTAGATTTTCCTCCGGAGCTTCACCTACACAAACATGGTGATCCCAGCTGATGATGTCATCATCCAGCCTCAGCTTTACTCTAAATATCTGTTTCATCCTTCCACAGATGAGGAGAAATCTGACACCACAGGAGGCTTTTTTGGGCCTTGATGTCCAGAACCATGTTTCTGGTCCAGAACCATGTTTCTGGTCCAGAACCATGTTTGGAGGAAACCAAACGCAGCGATTCAGCAGAAACGCCTCAGAAGCACGGCGGTGGAGGTGTCATGGTCTGGGACCTGGACGGCTGTCAGTCAGTCAGTGGACTCTGGAACTCTGGGAAACCACCACCAGCTGGTCTCCAGTAAAACGACGGGTCGGCCGTCAGAATTCAGCCTGAATACGAGTCCAGAAATGTTCATGGTCGCGACATCTGCAGCTGTTAATGGAAAATGTGTCTATTTATAATAAACAGATATTAAATGTCTTTATGTTCTTTAGTAAACTGTTTTTCAAAGTCAGACATTTTTCACTCACATTTTTTCATTTTAAAGAACTATTTTTCCTCCAGTGGTCCAGATTTGAAAATTTATAGCCATAAATTCTGACTTCTTATAAATATGAAAGTTTCTGAACTCAAAAATTCTAATTTTTCCCTCATAAGTTTATAAAATCACAGTCTTTGAATTTTCTCTTGAATGTGACAGAAACAAAAATCTGAATTTTAAAGTGAGAAATTCATTTATTTTCCTTGATAAATACACGTTTTCAGAGTACCTATGTTTTTACTTTATTCTTGTGAATTTATAAAAAGATTTTTGTTGGTAAAATATGCATTTTGTCATTTTTTTCCCCTCACATATTTTTTTTTCTCTTAGATCTTTACTTATTATTTTTCCTCAAATAAAAAATTCAGTCAGAAATTCTGAGTTTTCGCTCACATTTGCAAATCTATTAAGCCGTAATTTCTGAATTTTTTTTCTCATAAATTTGCAAATCTCTAAATGCACGAGTTTTCAAAGTCAGATATTTTTAGTTATTAATCACAAATCTGAGCTTTATAATTATTTTTCCTCCAATGTGACAAATTTGCATTTCCAGAAAGCTTCTTTGCCAAATTTCACAATCTATAAAGGAATTTATTTTACGAGCTCATGCTGAATTTGCTGATTTGGGTCCTTGTGATTCTGTTTACTGGGACCTCCCAGTTCCCAGTTCCTAGTTCCCAGTCCGGCTCCAGAAACCAGTTCCTTCATCCAGTCTGGCTCGTTTTCTTCTTCCATGCAGGTTATCTTAAAGGGTCTGAATTCCCACCTGACACCGGGGTTCCGGTAAACGGGGGTCCCCAAACAGAATCCAGCCCAGGGGCCCAACAAAGGCTCGAACCGGCCCTGACAGGAGCCCAGCTCTGCCTGACAGCCGCTGAGCAAGGCACAGGGACTCACCTGCACAGGTGACCCGCTCCTGTCTCAGGTGTCCTGCTTTAAAAAAATGTCTTTTTTTTTGGGGGGGGGGGGGGGGGGGGGGGGGTCCAGGTTTTAAAGTTTAAAGCTCTCAGGAAGAAAATAAAGCCATAAACGCTGCCTTTGTTTACATGTTTGCGGCAGCTAGCAGGCTAACAGGCTAGCTCACAGCGGACAGCAGCTGTCACGCAACAATCCGGGTTTTTTAACCTTTATATGTGCGTGTTTGTGCGTTTTTTCTGGCTTGTACACGCGGGTTTATGCTGTTAGCAGCCTCACGCGCACAGGAAGGCCCGTCCCCGCTGGCTACATCCAGCGCC
This sequence comes from Hirundichthys speculiger, assembly GCA_018398805.1. Lineage (NCBI taxonomy): Eukaryota > Metazoa > Chordata > Actinopteri > Beloniformes > Exocoetidae > Hirundichthys > Hirundichthys speculiger. The sequence goes on from JAGFBZ010000226.1 coordinate 399,839, forward strand.
CCGCACCGCAGGCTCGGCTAACGTCAGCGCTAGCGGGGCTAGCCCGAACTCTCAGCCCGGATTCCGGCTCAAACCCGCCGGACCGCCGGGGTCTCGTTCCCCCCATCCCCACCCTCCGGACCCCGCATCCGCCCGCCCGCTCGCCCCCCGCCGTGTCAGAGCTCCAGCGGGTCGCTGCGGCTAACGGCTGGACCGATAACGGCTGACGGCAGGAGCCGAACCCGCAGCAGCGGCGGCGGCAGCGCTGGAGCCCCGAGGATGAGGCTCTCCCGGCCGCAGGCGCGCGGCACGGCGCGGCGCGGCTTACCTTCCAGGAACAGGCTTCTGTTGTGGGCCATGTTTATGCCATGATCCGCGTCTGGTGGCGGCGTTGCTCATCAACCAGCCTGGCTTGAAGCCCAGCTGCTGCTCCCGATCTGGGGACGAAGTTACAGGCAGAGAGTCGCGGCAGCGCCGGAAGTGCTCCAGCGCGGCTTCAAAATAAAAGCCGCAGGTGGCAAACGCTGCAGTTCCTCTGCTGACCCCTGGGAGCGCGAGGAAGCATGAAGGCAAAACACCGAATGTGTTATTATTTCAGAGAAAGTGAAGAAAAAGGGATATAAGGTTGTTTGAACTGATAACAGGAAAGCTTTTTCTTTCTTTCCCATGAATCACTGAACTGATGTTTAGTTTCTGGGAAATGCTCCACACCAGTGTTGAGCAACTTCTAGCGGTATTTCAGCCCAGGACAGCTGGCGGGATGACATTCTACTACGGAGCCCCGTTTGGGTCATGATTCAATGAATAAATGAGTCTATTATTATGAAATACAGACGTTTATTTTTATGAAATAAGTATCCATTATTATGAAATGTTTCATATTATTATAAAATACATGTTTGTTATTATTAAATATTTCCCATTATTATGAAATATATGTTTATTATTGTGAAATATTTCCCATTATTATGAAATATTTGTTTATTATTGTGAAATATTTCCCATTATTATGAAATATATGTGTATTATTATAAAAATGTTTCTCATTATTATGAAATACATGTTTATTATTATTAAATATTTCCCATTATTATAAAATATATGTTTATTGTTGTGAAATATTTCCCATTATTATGAAATATATGTTTATTATTGTGAAATATTTCCCATTATTATGAAATATGTGTGTATTATTATGAAATGTTTCCCATTATTATGAAACATATGTGTATTATTATGAAATATTTCCAATTATTATGAAATATATGTGTATTATTATGAAATGTTTCCCATTATTATGAAATATATGTTTATTATTGTTAAATATTTCCCATTATTATTAAATATATGTGTATTATTATGAAATGTTTCCCATTATTATGGGATATTATGAAATATTTCCCATTATTATGAAACATATGTGTATTATTATGAAATATTTCCAATTATTATGAAATATATGTGTATTATTATGAAATGTTTCCCATTATTATGAGATATTATGAAATATTTCCCATTATTATGAAACATATGTGTATTATTATGAAATATTTCCAATTATTATGAAATGCATGTTTATTATCATGAAATATTTCCCATTATTATGAAATACATGTTTATTATTATGAAATATTTCCCATTATTATGAAATATATATGTATTATTATTATGAAATATTTCCTATTATTATGAAAAAAATGTTATTATTATGAAATATATATGTATTATTATTCAATCTTAGTTTAATGCATAATAGTTTATTTCAGAATGTTTCTTAGTCGATGTCAACTTTTAATCGTAAACTGAGGTGCATTCTGCCACCTACTGGCCTGGAGTATATACATTTGCACCTCTCGCCCACTATCGATATTCACTGTTCTGTTGCTTATGCCTGAATGAAAGAGCAGCCAATCACATAAATGGCTCCGCCCTCTCTGCTGTGATTGACACTCAAATCATTCTTATGAAAAACGAAATCATTATCATAATAATGGGAAATATTTCATAATAATAAACATGCATTTTATAATAATGGATATGTATTTCATAATAATAGAGTCATTTATTCATTGAATTATGACCCAAACGGGGCTCCATATTTCACATTATACATTCTACCAAACCGAAAACACGTACGAAGCCACAACGCGAGTTTTATTTTGAAGGTGAGCGGAAGTGGACCGTTTAAATCTCCACAGTTGAACGTAACGGACGTCGCTCGTGCGTCTTCGGCTCCGCAAACACAATCCAGGAGTTTTAAAAACTTCTCATCCTGACCAGGTTTCACGCGCAGATAACCGATTATTCGTGAAACATGTGTAAAGGACACGTTAAAGGGCTCGTTTTATTGTGAGACCGGGCTTTAAAGATGTCACCACCGGGACTTTTCCAGATAAATTAATACTTCGTGAACATATTTTTAAGTACCAACAGGAATTGTCAAATCTGTTCATCTCAGCAGGGAGATATAATAATCAGAGATCGATTTATTGACGCGTGTTTTGTTTTGTTGTTGTTGTTGTTTATTATCCTGAAAGTAAAGAATCTAAATTCAAATAGCATTTTCACACCGCCACCCACCTTTCTCAGGTTAATGAAACGTCACCTTGACCCTGTTTCCATCTTCGGACAGATGTATACGCCCCTGCGGCCACCAGGGGGCCCCCACTTCACCAGGTCTGTCTTAACATCCTGAACATCCTGAAATAAGATGAGCTGTGATCACCTGTGACCTCCTAATAAAGAATATTTAAGACCTGAAACTGTGACTTAGTTATGCACCGTCTGGGTTACGATACGAAAGAGTTTATAAAGTCAGAAACTCCACTTCGTAAAGTCTTGAAAACATAATGAAGTTGAGAATAAGTCAGAAACTTTACAGTATTTCGAGCTAAAACAACCTTAATATGAGTTTTTTTTTTTTATCAGAAATTCATAATTTTCTTCTCATATATTTGTGTAATTATAAAGTCTTTTAAAAAGTGTAAAGACATTTTTCATTGTTAAACATTTTTAGTTTTCACTCACAACTTCATGATTTTAATGTTTGTTTTTTTTTCTAATTTTCGGTATTAATCCACCCTTCCTGCCGTGTAACTATTTTTCCTCCAGTGGCTCTAATTGGAGGTTATAAGTTGTTTTTTTGCAAAGTTGATCCTAAAATTTAACAACCATTTATACTGTGCAGTATTTTTTCCAAAAACAATCTGTTTAATCAATTTAATCAGAAAATTTAAAAAAAAGAATAGTATAAAATAATATATTCATGATTTATTTATTCGTTAGAACTGGCCCCCTCCTGAAGTAAAATTTTCCTTAAATAAATTTTTCAGCACAAATTCTTAAAAAAAAAAAAAAAAAAAATCATAAGTCTGAAAGTTGATAATCACAATTGCTGAGGGTTTTTTCTCTGACAAATGTCAAGCTCTTTCTGAAAGTCAGGCGTTTTTAGTTTTCTCTCACAAAATTGAACTGTTAAAATTGAAAATATGAAAGTTTTTACGCAGAGATTTTTTTAAGAGGAGTGGTCAGGACTGAGAGGAGGAGTGGTCAGTAGCAGGAGGAGTGGTCAGGACTAGGAGGAGGGGTCAGCAGCAGGAGGAGTGGTCAGGACTGAGAGGAGGAGTGGTCAGTAGCAGGAGGAGTGGTCAGGACTAGGAGGAGGAGTCAGTAGCAGGAGGAGTGGTCAGGACTAGGAGGAGGGGTCAGCAGCAGGAGGAGTGGTCAGGACTAGGAGGAGGAGTCAGCAGCAGGAGGAGTGGTCAGGACTGAGAGGAGGAGTCAGCAGCAGGAGGAGTGGTCAAGACTAGGAGGAAGTCAGGCAGGAGTGGTCAAGACTAGGAGGAGGAGTCAGCAGCAGGAGGAGTGGTCAAGACTAGTAGCAGGGGTCAGTAGCAGGAGGAGTGGTCAGGACTAGGAGGAGGGGTCAGCAGCAGGAGGAGTGGTCAGGACTGAGAGGAGGAGTGGTCAGTAGCAGGAGGAGTGGTCAGGACTAGGAGGAGGAGTCAGTAGCAGGAGGAGTGGTCAGGACTAGGAGGAGGGGTCAGCAGCAGGAGGAGTGGTCAGGACTAGGAGGAGGAGTCAGCAGCAGGAGGAGTGGTCAGGACTGAGAGGAGGAGTCAGCAGCAGGAGGAGTGGTCAGACTAGGAGGAGGAGTCAGCAGCAGGAGGAGTGGTCAAGACTAGGAGGAGGAGTCAGCAGCAGGAGGAGTGGTCAAGACTAGTAGCAGGGGTCAGTAGCAGGAGGACTGGTCAGGACTGAGGAGGAGTGGTCAACAGCAGAAGGAGGAGTCAGCAGCAGGAAGAGTGGTCAAGACTAGGAGGAGTAATCAAGACTAGGAGGAGGGGTCAGGACTGGAGTAGTGGTCAGTAGCAGGGGGAGGGGTCAGAAGTGGTCTGCAGCAGGAGGACTGGTCAGCATCAGGGGGAGTGGTCAGCAGGAGGGGGAGGGGTCAGATACAGGGGGAGGGGTCAGGACTGGTCTGCAGCAGGAGGAGGGGTGAGCATCAGGGGGAAGGCTCAGTAGCAGGGGGAGTGGTCAGCAGGGGGAGTGGTCAGCAGCAGGGGGAGTGGTCCGAAGCAGGGGAGGGGTCAGGACTGGTCTGCAGCAGGAGGACTGGTCAGCATCAGGGGGAGTGGTCAGCAGGAGGAGGGGTCAGCAGCAGGGGGCGGGGTCAGCAGGAGGACTGGTCAGCATCAGGGGGAGTGGTCAGAAGGAGGAGGGGTCCGCAGGGGGAGGGGTCAGCAGCAGGGGGCGGGGTCAGGACTGCAGCAGCTGGTTATACTCAGCTGTTCTGAGAAGCTTCAGTCAGTCAGGAGCTGCTGAGAGAATCAGTTAAATTTAGATCAGATCTGACTGATGAGCAGAAACACCACCGAGCAGACAGGAAGTTTAATGTCACACTGATTCAGGTCACCGCAGCTCAAAATCTGACAGAAGAAGAAGAAGAAGAAGAGCAGGAGGTTGGAGAGAAGAAGAGGAGCTGTGTGATGTTTGCAGCGTGACGGCGGAGGACAGAAGTCATCGCAGAAGTGACGTCTGACAGAGAAGGTGAGTCTGACATCAGGTCATCATGTTACCGCTCAGCTGCAGATCAAAGAAACATCCAAAAACACATTTATCTGACTTTTAAGAGCACAAATTAAACAGGAACGTCTCCAGAGGAGGAAGGAAGTCACAAAAAAAGAAGCAGCTTACAATGACAGTAAATAAATGTTAGTGTCAGCTCAGGATGTTTCCTTCAGGGAGATCTGATTTAATGACCCTAATAAAAACCATCTGATCGGACCGGGTCTCAGTTTTAGACAAACACAACGTCAGACAAACAGCAACGCTGAACTTATCGCCCCGTGTCATTATTTATTTTGTTAAAAATGAAGCCAAAAAGAAAAGAAAACCCATGTGGGCAGTACGAAGTATCTCCTGATTGATCTCATGGGATTAAAGTGGTTGAGCTGCAGTCAGCTGATCATCAGACATGTAGAGAAGCAGATGTTTTCATGCACAGAGGTGTGTGTTCACACAATGCCAAGAGGGAAAGACACCAGGGATGGTCTAGAAGAGGCAGCAGATCAGTTTGGGAATGGTTATAAATAGGGCTGGGCAACGATTTAAAATTTTTAATCACGATTAATCGCATTGTATAGGTAGAATCAAATAATGAATTCAACAGTAGTGTAAAGGTCACTTTTATTTAAATGTTCTACTGCCATATGAACTAAAGTGTCATAACATTTGTTGTTCAAACACTTTTAACATCAGCACTTGTCAGTAACACATATTTAGTATAAATATCATCTTAAAAAATGTAAAATAAAATAAAGCTTATTGCCACTGCCGGGGCATTAATGTCCTGTTTTATTAAAAAAAAAAAAAAAAAAGTCTACAAACAAAATCCAACAAAATGATTGTGTCTCAGCACAATCAGAACATTAAAACATTAATTTCTGAGGTAACAGCAGAAACTTTTAACGGGGAGTTCAACTTGGCAGTTGTTACAAATAACCTTGTTTCTGTTGAATCCTCCGTCTGGGAGAACTTTAAAATGAAAATGTCCATGTTAAAGTTCAGGAACTTTACCAATCCGTGTATCATTCATTCTTTCCATTTTCAATTGTCAATCAAAAAAATAAATAAATAAATAAAAAGTGACATTTTATTACGTTTTTCGTTTTTTAATCTAACACAAGAAAATGAAAAAAAAAATGCCCGTATTTTTATATTTCAATTTTAGACTTGGATCAAAAATACTAAATTAAAAAACGGGCCACAGAACTGAATTAGTTTTATAATGGAGGACTGAACTTTCTGTTGTCATTACACATCTGAGCCACTAGATGGAGCCGCACTGCAGTAACCAGCTAGAGAACAGCAGGACAGTGAACACATGGAGCAGATCTGATGGAACATGGAGGAATGACCACAAACGTTTTTGTTGCAGTCCAGAATTTTTGTTTCAGACAGAATTGTTAATATTTCTACCTGAGTTGCTACCTGAACTGTAAAGTTCGCAGATTTTTACCGTTCTCCATGTCTGTTTTAGCTTTTCCTTAAGTTTACCTGCAAATAGTCTTCCGGTTCTGCAGCAGCCAGAAACAGACTTTTCAAAACAAAAGCATGTGAGCAACATGCGTTAACGCGCGATAGAATAAATGTCGGCGTTAATAAATGAATGCGATAATAACGTGTTAACTTGCCCAGCCCTGTTATAAAAGTTCCCAAACTATTTGGAGTTCAACAGTTTACAGCGGGGAAAAAAAGTGGAAGACATTTGAGACAGCTGTCAGTCTTCCCAGGAGTGGACGTCCCTGCAGGTAGATCAGACAGGTGAGATCTGGACAGGTGAGACCATGGTGGAGCTCATACCTCATACCCACCGTCCAGCAGCGTCTCTGTGTACCAGAGACGACCGTGAGGACATCTGTCTGACGAGCTGAAGCTTCGCTGAAACTGGGTCATCCACTGCACGCGCTTGCTGATGTCTTTCCCTCTTGGCATTGTGTTAACACACACCTGAACACCCCAGACCAGCAGACTGACAAACGTCTGCTTTTCTAGAGGTCTGCAGAGCTGCCACGGTTAAAAAGGTTGTCTAATACTGAGACCCACAATGACCAGATGTTTTTGTTTCAATTATGTTTTGATAGAAATTAAATTTAGGATAAAAATAGAAGGCACTAAATTTAACACATGACCAGACAATAAAAAAATGACTGTTTGGATGAGAAACATTGTAAATGTGCCGGCGTGGACCAGTTGATGGAGACCAAAGTGTCAACGCCCGTCCTGATAGGAGACATCCCCCCCCCTCCCCTGCTATTTTACCCAGCATGCTTTGCCCCTCTCAGATCTCCTGTCTTTTTTAGAAGAAGGAACTTGGAAGCCTCGTGACGATGTGTCTTTTCCAGGGAACAGCATGTGAACAAAGCCCTACATATTTATCTTTTCCATCTTCTACTCAGAAAATGTCTCCAGTTAAGACATAAAATGTGATTAAAAGTTTCTGTGACACTTTAAACTGATCTCAGAGCAGTCATGGACAGATTTCCGTGTTGATGCAGAGTAAACAAGATTGTTTAGTGGTTTGATGGACGTTAATGAGTGACCGCTGCAAAAGGACGTGTTTTCTGAATGAGACCAACTTTCTGCCACCGTTTGTCTCGAGACTGTCTCCGTCAGTGTCCAACAGCGTCCAACAGCGTCTCTGGACCCTCCTGTATCAGTACGACCGATAAGACTGGAAGAACTATGAGATCATTCTGCTAATTCAGCTCTCTAATCTGTTAGTGTGTGGTGGTGGTGGGGGGGGGGGGGGGGGGGGGGGGGTTCAGGGGTCGGCGGCGTCTGCCCTCCTGTTTGCTTTCATACCAGCACCTTNTCTCCAGTAAAACGACGGGTCGGCCGTCAGAATTCAGCCTGAATACGAGTCCAGAAATGTTCATGGTCGCGACACCTGCAGAACGCAAGCTGCTAATGGGAAAATGTGTCTATTTATAATAAATAAGTCTTTAAATTGTTTTTTCAAAGTCAGACATTTTTCACTCACATTTTTTTATTTTAAAGAACTATTTTTCCTCCAGTGGTCCAGATTTGAAACATTTATAGCCATAAATTCTGACTTCTTATAAATATGAAAGTTTCTGAACTCAAAAATTCTAATTTTTTCCCTCATAAGTTTATAAAATCACAGTCTTTGAATTTTCTCTTGAATGTGACAGAAAAAAAAAAATCTGAATTCTTAAAGTGAGAAATTCATTTATTTTCCTTGATAAAAATACGTTTTCAGAGTACCTATGTTTTTACTTTATTCTTGTGAATTTTATAAAAAGATTTTTGTTGGTAAAATATGCATTTTGTCATTTTTTTCCCCCCTCACATATTTTTTTTCTCTTAGATCTTTACTTATTATTTTTTTACTCAAATAAAAAATTCAGTCAGAAATCTGAGTTTTCGCTCACATTTGCAAATCTATTAAGCCATAATTTCTGAATTTTTTTTCTCATAAATTTGCAAATCTCTAAATGCACGAGTTTTCAAAGTCAGATATTTTTAGTTATTAATCACAAATCTGAGCTTTATAATTATTTTTCCTCCAATGTGACAAATTTGCATTTCCAGAAAGCTTCTTTGCCAAATTTCACAATCTATAAAGGAATTTATTTTTACGAGCTCATGCTGAATTTGCTGATTCTGGGTCCTTGTGATTCTGTTTACTGGGACCTCCCAGTTCCCAGTTCCCAGTTCCTAGTTCCCAGTCCGGCTCCAGAAACCAGTTCCTTCATCCAGTCTGGCCTCGTTTTTTCTTCTTCCATGCAGGTTATCTTAAAGGGTCTGAATTCCCACCTGACACCGGGGTTCCGGTAAACGGGGGTCCCCAAACAGAATCCAGCCCAGGGGCCCAACAAAGGCTCGAACCGGCCCTGACAGGAGCCCAGCTCTGCCTGACAGCCGCTGAGCAAGGCACAGGGACTCACCTGCACAGGTGACCCGCTCCTGTCTCAGGTGTCCTGCTTTAAAAAAATGTCTTCTTTTTTTGGGGGGGGGGGGGGGGGGGGGGGGGTCCAGGTTTTAAAGTTTAAAGCTCTCAGGGAGAAAAAAAAAGCCATAAACGCTGCCTTTGTTTACATGTTTGCGGCAGCTAGCAGGCTAACAGGCTAGCTCACAGCGGACAGCAGCTGTCACGCAACAATCCGGGTTTTTTAACCTTTATATGTGCGTGTTTGTGCGTTTTTTCTGGCTTGTACACGCGGGTTTGTGCTGTTAGCAGCCTCACGCGCACAGGAAGGCCCGTCCCGTCCCCGCTGGCTACATCCAGCGCCCCGCACCGCAGGCTCGGCTAACGTCAGCGCTAGCGGGGCTAGCCCGAACTCTCAGCCCGGATTCCGGCTCAAACCCGCCGGACCGCCGGGGTCTCGTTCCCCCCATCCCCACCCTCCGGACCCCGCATCCGCCCCGCCCGCTCGCCCCCCGCCGTGTCAGAGCTCCAGCGGGTCGCTGCGGCTAACGGCTGGACCGATAACGGCTGACGGCAGGAGCCGAACCCGCAGCAGCGGCGGCGGCAGCGCTGGAGTCCCGAGGATGAGGCTCTCCCGGCCGCAGGCGCGCGGCACGGGCGCGGCGCGGCTTACCTTCCAGGAACAGGCTTCTGTTGTGGGCCATGTTTATGCCATGATCCGCGTCTGGTGGCGGCGTTGCTCATCAACCAGCCTGGCTTGAAGCCCAGCTGCTGCTCCCGATCTGGGGACGAAGTTACAGGCAGAGAGTCGCGGCAGCGCCGGAAGTGCTCCAGCGCGGCTTCAAAATAAAAGCCGCAGGTGGCAAACGCTGCAGTTCCTCTGTTGACCGCTGGGAGCGTAAAGAAGCATGAAGGCAAAACACAGAATGTGTTATTATTTCAGAGAAAGTGAAGAAAAAGGGATATAAGGCTGTTTGAACTGATAACACGAAAGCTTTTTCTTTCTTTCCCATGAATCACTAAACTATTGTTTAGTTGTATAACCACAGTTTCTGGGAAATGCTCCACACCGGTGTTGCGTGGTGTCGAGCAACTTCTAGCACCTGTGAAGAGGTATTTCAGCCCAGGACAGCTGGCGGGATGACATTCTACTACGGAGCCCCGTTTGGGTCATAATTCAATGAATAAATGAGTCTATTATTATGAAATACAGACGTTTATTATCATGAAATAAGTATCCATTATTATGAAATGTTTCCCATTATTATAAAATACATGTTTATTATTATTAAATATTTCCCATTATTATGAAATATATGTTTATTATTGTGAAATATTTCCCATTATTATGAAATATTTGTTTACTTTTGTGAAATATTTCCCATTATTATGAAATATATGTGTATTATTATGAAATGTTTCCCATTATTATGAAATACATGTTTATTATTATTAAATATTTCCCATTATTATGAAATATATGTTTATTATTGTGAAATATTTCCCATTATTATGAAATATATGTTTATTATTGTGAAATATTTCCCATTATTATGAAATATATGTGTATTATTATGAAATGTTTCCCATTATTATGAAATACATGTTTATTATTATGAAATATTTCCTATTATTATGAAATATATGTGTATTATTATGAAATGTTTCCCATTATTATGAAATATATGTGTACTATTATGAAATATTTCCCATATTATGAAAATATGTTTATTATTATGAAATATTTCCCATTATTATGAAATATATGTTTATTCATTGTGAAATATTTCCCATTATTATGAAATATATGTGTATTATTGTGAAATATTTCCCATTATTATGAAATATATGTGTGTTATTATTAAATATTTCCCATTATCATGAAATACATGTTTATTTTTATGAAATATTTCCCATTATCATGAAATACATGTTTATTATTATGAAATATTTCCCATTATTATGAAATACATGTTTATTATTATGAAATATTTCCCATTATTATGAAATATATATGTATTATTATGAAATATTTCCCATTATTATGAAAAAAATGTTATTATTATGAAATATATTTTTATTATTATTCAATCTTAGTTTAATGCATAATAGTTTATTTCAGAATGTTTCTTAGTCGATGTCAACTTTTAACCGTAAACTGAGGTGCATTCTGCCACCTACTGGCCTGGAGTATAACTGCACCTCTCGCCCACTATCGATATTCACTGTTCTGTTGCTTATGCCTGAATAAAAGAGCAGCCAATCACATAAATGGCTCCGCCCTCTCTGCTGTGATTGACACAAAATCATTCTTATGAAAAACGAAACCATTATCATAATAATGGGAAATATTTCATAATAATAAACATGCATTTTCATAATAATGGATATGTATTTCATAATAATAGAGTCATTTATTCATTGAATTATGACCCAAACGGGGCTCCATATTTCACATTCTACATTCTACCAAACCGAAAACACGTACGAAGCCACAACGTGAGTTTTATTTTGAAGGTGAGCGGAAGTGGACCGTTTAAATCTCCACAGTTGAACGTAACGGACGTCGCTCGTGCGTCTTCGTTCTCCGCAAACACAATCCAGGAGTTTTAAAAACTTCTCATCCTGACCAGGTTTCACGCGCAGATAACCGATTATCCGTGAAACATGTGTAAAGGACACGTTAAAGGGCTCGTTTTATTGTGAGACCGGGCTTTAAAGATGTCACCACCGGGACTTTTCCAGATAAATTAATACTTCGTGAACATATTTTTAAGTACCAACAGGAATTGTCAAATCTGTTCGTCTCAGCAGGGAGATATGATTATCAGAGATCGATTTATTGACGCGTGTTTTGTTTTGTTGTTGTTGTTTATTATCCTGAAAGTAAAGAATCTGAATTCAAATAGCATTTTCACACACACCGCCACCCACCTTTCTCAGGTTAATGAAACGTCACCTTGACCCTGTTTCCATCTTCGGACAGATGTATAGGCCCCTGCGGCCACCAGGGGGCCCCCACTCACCAGGTCTGTCTTCAACATCCTGAACATCCTGAAATAAGATGAGCTGTGATCACCTGTGACCTCCTAATAAAGAATATTTAAGACCTGAAACTGTGACTTAGTTATGCACCGTCTGGGTTACGATACGAAAGAGTTTATAAAGTCAGAAACTCCACTTCGTAAAGTCTTGAAAACATAATGAAGTTGGGAATAAGTCAGAAACTTTACAGTATTTCGAGCTAAAACAACCTTAATATGAGTTTTTTAAAATCAGAAATTCATAATTTTCTTCTCATATATTTGTGTAATTATAAAGTATTTTAAAAAGTGTAAAGACATTTTTCATTGTTAAACATTTTTAGTTTTCACTCACAACTTCATGATTTTAATGTTATTTTTATTTTTATTTTCTGTATTTATCCACCCTTCCTGCCGTGTAACTATTTTTCCTCCAGTGGCTCTAATTGGAGGTTATAAGTTGTTTTTTTGCAAAGTTGATCCTAAAATTTAACAACCATTTATACTGTGGAGTATTTTTTTCCAAAAACAATCTGTTTAATCAATTTAATCAGAAAAAAAAAAAAAAAAGAATAGTATAAAATAATCTATTCATGATTTATTTATTCGTTAGAACTGGGCCCCTCCTGAAGTAAAAATTTTCCTTAAATAAATTTTTCAAACACAAATTCTTGAAAAAAAAAATCATAAGTCTGAAAGTTGATAATCACAATTGCTGAGGGTTTTTCTCTGACAAATGTCAAACTGTTTCTGAAAGTCAGGCGTTTTAGTTTTCTATGAAAATTTTTATGCAGAGATTTTTTTTAAGGGGAGTGGTCAGGACTGAGAGGAGGAGTGGTCAGTACTAGGAGGAGGAGGGGTCAGCAGCAGGAGGAGTGGTCAGGACTAGGAGGAGGAGTCAGTAGCAGGAGGAGTGGTCAGGACTGAGGAGGAGTGGAGTCAGCAGCAGGAGGAGTGGCCAGAAATAGTAGGAGTGGCCAGGACTGAGAGGAGGAGTGGTCAGGACTGAGAGGAGGAGTGGTCAGCAGCAGGAGGAGTGGTCCGGACTGGAGGAGGGGTCAGTAGCAGGGGGAGTGGTAAGTAGCAGGGGGGGGTCAACAGGGGGACTGGTCAGCATCAGGGGGAGGGTCAGTAGCAGGAGGAGTGGTCAGTAGCAGGAGGAGTGGTCAGGACTAGGAGGATGGGGTCAGTAGCAGGAGGAGTGGCCAGAAATAGTAGGAGTGGCCAGGACTGAGAGGAGGAGTGGTCCGGACTGGAGGAGGGGTCAGTAGCAGGGGGAGTGGTAAGTAGCAGGGGGAGGGGTCAACAGGGGGACTGGTCAGCATCAGGGGGAGGGTCAGCAGCAGAGGGAGTGGTCAGCAGCAGGGGGAGGGGTCAGATACAGGGGGAGGGGTCAGGACTGGTCTGCAGCAGGAGGACTGGTCAGCATCAGGGGGAGTGGTCAGCAGGAGGAGGGGTCCGCAGGGGAGGGGTCAGCAGCAGGGGGCGGGTCAGGACTGGTCTGCAGCAGGAGGACTGGTCAGCAGGAGGAGTGGTCAGCAGGAGGAGGGGTCAGCAGGAGGAGTGGTCACCAGGAGGAGGAGTCAGATACAGGGGGCGGGGTCAGGACTGCAGCAGCTGGTTATACTCAGCTGTTCTGAGAAGCTTCAGTCAGTCAGGAGCTGCTGAGAGAATCAGTTAAATTTAGATCAGATCTGACTGATGAGCAGAAAACACCACCGAGCAGACAGGAAGTTTAATGTCACACTGATTCAGGTCACCGCAGCTCAAAATCTGACAGAAGAAGAAGAAGAAGAAGAGCAGGAGGTTGGAGGGAAGAAGAGGAGCTGTGTGATTGTTTGCAGCGTGACGGCGGAGGACAGAAGTCATCGCAGAAGTGACGTCTGACGGAGAAGGTGAGTCTGACATCAGGTCATCATGTTACCGCTCAGCTGCAGATCAAAGAAACATCCAAAAACACATTTATCTGACTTTTAAGAGCACAAATTAATCAGGAACGTCTCCAGAGGAGGAAGGAAGTCACAAAAAGAAGCAGCTTATAATGACAGTAAATAAATGTTAGTTTCAGCTCAGGAGATGTTTCCTTCAGGGAGATCTGATTTAATGACCCTAATAAAAACCATCTGATCGGACCGGGTCTCAGTTTTAGACAAACACAAACGTCAGACAAACAGCAACGCTGAACTTATCGCCCCGTGTCATTATTTATTTTGTTAAAAATGAAGCCAAAAAGAAAAGAAAACCCATGTGGGCAGTACGAAGTATCTCCTGATTGATCTCATGGGATTAAAGTGGTTGAGCTGCAGTCAGCTGATCATCAGACATCTAGAAAAGCAGATGTTTTCATGCACAGAGGTGTGTGTTCACACAATGCCAAGAGGGAAAGACACCAGGGATGGTCTAGAAGAGGCAGCAGATCAGTTTGGGAATGGTTATAAATATGGCTGGGCAATGATTAAAATTTTTAATCGCGATTTAATCGCATTATTTCCCTGATTAATCACGATTAATCGCATTGTATACGTAGAATCAAATAATGAATTCAACAGTAGTGTAAAGGTCACTTTTATTTAAATGTTCTACTGCCATATGAACTAAAGTGTCATAACATTTGTTGTTCAAACACTTTTAACATCAGCACTTGTCAGTAACACATATTTTAGTGTAAATATCATCTTAAAAATGTAAAATAAAATAAAGCTTATTGCCACTGCCGGGGACATTAATGTCATCCTGTTTTATTAAAAAAAAAAAAAAAAAGTCTACAAACAAAATCCAACAAAATGATTGTGTCTCAGCACAATCAGAACATTAAAACATTAATTTCTGAGGTAACAGCAGAAACTTTTTAACTTTGCAGTTGTTACAAATAACCTTGTTTCTGTTGAATCCTCCATCTGGGAGAACTTTAAAATGAAAATGTCCATGTTAAAGTTCAGTAACTTTATCAATCCGTGTATCAATTCATTCTTTCCATTTTCAATTGTCAATCAAAAAAATAAATAAATAAATAAAAAGTGACATTTTATTACGTTTTTCGTTTTTTAATCTAACACAAGAAAATGAAAAAAAAAATGCCCGTATTTTTATATTTCAATTTTAGACTTGGATCAAAAATACTAAATTAAAAAACGGGCCACAGAACTGAATTAGTTTTATAATGGAGGACTGAACTTTCTGTTGTCATTACACATCTGAGCCACTAGATGGAGCCGCACTGCAGTAACCAGCTAGAGAACAGCAGGACAGTGAACACATGGAGCAGATCTGATGGAACATGGAGGAATGACCACAAACGTTTGGTTGCAGCCCAGAATTTTTGTTTCCAAACAGAATTGTTAATATTTCTACCTGAGTTGCTACCTGAACTGTAAAGTTCACAGATTTTTACCGTTTTCCGTGTCTTTTTTAGCTTTTCCTTAAGTTTACCTGCAAATTGTCTTCCGGTTCTGCAGCAGCCAGAAACAGACTTTTCAAAACAAAAGCATGTGAGCAACATGCGTTTAACGCGCAATAGAATAAATGTCGGCGTTAATAAATGAATGCGATAATAACACGTTAACTTGCCCAGCCCTGTTATAAAAGTTCCCAAACTATTTGGAGTTCAACAGTTTACAGCGGGGAAAAAAAGTGGAAGACATTTGAGACAGCTGTCAGTCTTCCCAGGAGTGGACGTCCCTGCAGGTAGATCAGACAGGTGAGATCTGGACAGGGTGAGACCATGGTGGAGCTCATACCTCATACCCACCGTCCAGCAGCGTCTCTGTGTACCAGAGACAACCGTGAGGACATCTGTCTGACGAGCTGAAGCTTCGCTGAAACTGGGTCATCCACTGCACGCGCTTGCTGATGTCTTTCCCTCTTGGCATTGTGTTAACACACACACCTGAACACCCCAGACCAGCAGACTACCAAACGTCTGCTTTTCTAGAGGTCTGCAGAGCTGCCATGGTTAAAAAGGTTGTCTGATACTGAGACCCACAATGACCAGATGTTTTTGTTTCAATTATGTTTTGATAGAAATTAAATTTAGGATAAAAATAGAAGGCACTAAATTTAACACATGACCGGACAATAAAAAATGACTGTTTGGATGAGAAACATTGTAAATGTGCCAGCGTGGACCAGTTGATGGAGACCAAAGTGTCAACGCCCGTCCTGATAGGAGACATCCCCCCCTCCCCTGCTATTTTACCCAGCATGCTTTGCCCCTCTCAGATCTCCTGTCTTTTTTAGAAGAAGGAACTTGGAAGCCTCGTGACGATGTGTCTTTTCCAGGGAACAGCATGTGAACAAAGCCCTACATATTTATCTTTTCCATCTTCTACTCAGAAAATGTCTCCAGTTAAGACATAAAATGTGATTAAAAGTTTCTGTGACACTTTAAACTGATCTCAGAGCAGTCATGGACAGATTTCCCATGTTGATGCAGAGTAAACAAGATTGTTTAGTGGTTTGATGGACGTTAATGAGTGACCACTGCAAAAGGTCGTGTTTTCTGAATGAGACCAACTTTCTGTCACCGTTTGTCTCGAGACCGTCTCCGTCAGTGTCCAACAGCGTCCAACAGCGTCTCTGGACCCTCCTGTATCAGTACGACCGATAAGACTGGAAGAACTATGAGATCATTCTGCTAATTCAGCTCTCTAATCTGTTAGAATGTGTGTGGGGGGTGGTGGGGGGGGGGGGGGGGGGGGGGGGGGGGGTTCAGGGGTCGGCGGCGTCTGCCCTCCTGTTTGCTTTCATACCAGCACCTTCTGTTGCCATGGCAACACAACAGCGAGGAGAGAGGAACAAATCCCAGAGCCGATAACATCAGGACACAACGTGGCGGTTTTCAGACTCTTAACTCAGTCCTGGAGCTTCCAGAAAGTTCTGGACTGTGATGACTGTCAATGTCCTTCAGTCTGGACTCATATTGTGTCATAAACCCGTAGACCCGATTAATCTAAAGCCCAGATCAAAGTTGTCTGTTCTTAATACATTTTTTTGAATCCAAAATAAGGCTGGGACTAAGGGTGTTCCTCAGGGATCGGTCCTGGGACTAAAGGTGTTCCTCAGGGATCGGTCCTGGGACTAAAGGTGTTCTTCAGGGATCAATCCTGGGAATAAAGGTGTTCCGCAGGGATCTGTCCTGGGACTAAAGGTGTTCTTCAGGGATCGGTCCTGGGACTAAGGGTGTTCCTCAGGGATCGTCCTGGGACTAAAGGTGTTCTCAGGGATCAATCCTGGGACTAAAGGTGTTCTTCAGGGATCGGTCCTGGGACTAAAGGTGTTCCTCAGGGATCGGTCCTGGGACTAAAGTTGTTCTTCAGGGATCGGTCCTGGGACTAAAGGTGTTCTTCAGGGATCGGTCCTGGGACTAAGGGTGTTCCTCAGGGATCGGTCCTGGGACTAAAGGTGTTCCTCAGGGATCAATCCTGGGAATAAAGGTGTTCCGCAGGGATCGGTCCTGGGACTAAAGGTGTTCCTCAGGGATCAATCCTGGGACTAAAGGTGTTCCTCAGGGATCGGTCCTGGGACTAAAGGTGTTCCTCAGGGATCGGTCCTGGGACTAAAGGTGTTCCTCAGGGATCAATCCTGGGAATAAAGGTGTTCCGCAGGGATCGATCCTGGGACTAAAGGGTTCCTCAGGGATCGGTCCTGGGACTAAAGGTGTTCTTCAGGGATCAATCCTGGGACTAAAGGTGTTCCTCAGGGATCAGTCCTGGGACTAAAGGTGTTCTTCAGGGATCAATCCCGGGACTAAAGGTGTTCCTCAGGGATCGGTCCTGGGACTAAGGGTGTTCCTCAGGGATCGGTCCTGGGACTAAAGGTGTTCTTCAGGGAACAATCCTGGGACTGAAGGTGTTTCCCAGGGATCAGTGTGAACGCACTTCTGCCCTCAGAACAGTAATTCTAAAGACAGAAGTGCTCAAATTGGAACAAAGGCATCAACTCGCTGAGTTAGCAGTTAAAAAAACAACAAAAATCAACTTCACTTTCTACAGCCCAACTCTGAATTCAGTCTTACCTTTGGTGTTTCACCATCAGGAGTAAGGACTCTAGGAGGAATCAGAATCAGTTTTGATCTCTCAGTTTGTTTCTGTTAATGGTAGAACAATAAGACTTATCAGGAAACAGGCAGTCTTTTATTTCATTCTGATTGAATAATACCTGAAGAGGCGTTTATTTTCTTTTTTAACTACTTATAGATTCTACTGGCTGTTAAGATTCCATGGCGGTGTCTCTTATCCAACTCCATCAAGCCATTCCTGAGATACGGCCTTGTCCAAAGACAAACAGCTCAGCAGATCACTTAAGCAGTGAAACAAGGGCTGCAAGGACTCAGTTTTCAGACTTTATTGGCATATTGCTATTATTAATTTTACACTTCTGTTGGAATCACACGTGTTACCTTTATTCTGATGCCAGATTTATTTAAAACAAAACACCTTGTGGTTGCAGAGATATACTCGTTTTAGCTTAGACATGCCATCTTAGGCCCTGCATGGAACTTTCTGGATGAGTCAGCAGGGAAATTAAACCGTGACTCAGGAAGTACGTTTTATGATTAACTCCAGGTGCTTTTCGTGTAAAAGTGCTTCTTTAAACCAGTTTTATGCCGAATTTTTATCAGACTTCATCTGTGCTTCGTGAACATTTAAAAACCTTCTCTCTGTGCGCGACGAGGTCAGTGGTGAAACATTTCCCTCGTGTGTTTACGTCTGCTGGTGACGAACGTGGTGGACGTTCTTCAGCCGTCTGGAGCTAAGCTGTTTGTAAAAATCTCAGAGGAGCAGCGGTCACCCCCCCCCCCCCCCCCGCCCTGTTAGAGTTTATGAGGGAAGTGACTTCATGCTCGATCCATCTGACATCTGAAAGGCATGAGAGAGCTGCCCACAGGTCAGCTGCATTCTGGGAGTGATGTCATTGCTGATTAGAGCTCAAACCACTGGGAGGATGAGAGCTCAGACAGATGACGTCACCTGGGAAAGTACAGCTTATGCCACCCTGGGGGGGGGGGTGGGGGGGTGGGACACACTCATTTTTTGGACACTTGGTTCTTTTAAAGAACAAAAATACTCAGATTATTTCATATTTGACAAACTAACAACTTCTTTGTTAAGTTAATCTTCATTTTAAATATGAATCTACCAAAGGACTGTCCCAGTAGAACTGGACACGCCCTCTGTGACATCGCTAAGGCTACATCCGGCTTCCAAAGCTGCCGCCAACAAGGAAGCGGCACTACGTGCAGTTTCTTCTACTGACCACGAGGGACTGGCTCCAGCGTCAGTGTACATTTACCTCCATTGCTTGCTAGGTCTCCCTCAGACAAGCCTTCCATCGTTGCCTCCAGTCATCCTGATTCTCCACACATCTAGCCATGTTAGTGGCTAGATGCTAGTGTGAGACGTCCTCTTGATCGATGGCCATGTGTTGGTTCCCACAGCACCAGGTAGGGTTAGGGTTAGGGTTAGGCTTTTTGAGTTGTGGGCTTTGTCGAGATAAGCCCAACTCTGCTCCATCCACCGTCCGATGACGTCCTGGAAATATGGAGTAGGTTTCTTCTTGCACACGACTACAAAGTCCAGTTGAGGCTCATTCGCCGTACTATTCCCTTTGTGGTATGTATGGTGCAAGCGCACTTGGGCCAGCCAAGGCTATTGAGTATAAGATGTGCTGTGTAGTGTCTGGACAATTCCGTTGGCAAGTTGTCCATGTGGGTCCGTTGGATTCGAGATGAATCCTGTGTTTTCGTAGGTGGCTGGTGGGTGCAGGTAGCGATCAAGAGAGAGGGGGGGAATTTGTGAGTTTGGTATAAGGTGTGTGCAAGTGGGGTTTGGTGGCCCCTTGAGTATCAGTTGTGTGCGGATGAGGTGTGGCGAAGGGAGGCACGCTTGAAAGTAAGGTGCATGCAGGTGAAGTATGGAGGCCGCTTGAGTATCAGGTGTGTGTAATGGGGTATGAGCCCCTTGATATGAATGTGTGTTGGGTGTCGGTGTGGTGTAGGGTTTTTTTTCGATCAGGGTGGGGTTAAGGAGAAGAAAAAAAGTAGAAGAGGGGGGTGGGGGTGTGGTTGAGTGTTAGGGTTAGAATAATGGAACGAATTAGGAAAAAGGGAAGGGTGGGGGTGAGGGTAAGGGCTTGGGTCCTGATTCTCCACACATTTAGCCATGTTAGTGGCTAGATGCTAGTGTGGGGTGTCCTCTTGATCAATGGCCATGTGTTGGTTCCCACAGCAACAGTTAGGGTTAGGGTTATGGGTTAGGGTTAGGGTTAGGGTTAGGGTTAGGGTTAGGGTTATGGGTTAGGGTTAGGCGTTAGGGTTAGGTGTTAGGATTAGGGTTAGGGGTTAGGGTTAGGTGTTAGGATTAGGGTTAGGAGTTAGGGTTAGGGTTAGGTGTTAGGGTTAGGGGTTAGGGTTAGGTTTGGGGTTGGGGTTCTGGGTTTGGGTTAGGTTTAGGATTAGGGTTAGGGTTAGGGTTAGGCACCCAGAGCTCTGGGTGCCTTCGACAATGCCCTGCTAGTCCCATTCTCCTTACAGTGATCTTGTTGCTCACCCTTGGTATCCCCTCGTACAGGATTTTGTTGGTTACATGTGCGCTCCTGCTGATGTTAAGCACTGCACGCAACATCCTTGTGTAGCACCCATCCAGAAACTGCCATGCTTGACAGAGACCATGAGGTGTTTTCAGTGTTTCCCGCTTGATAATAATCTTTATTTGTAGGACACTGAACTCCAAATAGTTTGGAAGTGGCCTTATAACCCCTTTCCAGATTGATGTGGAGCAGCAGGTACTTCTCTGAGGCCATTGCTGATGTCTTTCGCCCCTGGCATACATGTAGTACAGTGCAGGATCATCTGTGAGGACGTGGTCGTGCGCTGATGGCTGTCCAGAGCTGATTATAATTGTTCTATTTCTGAGGTGACGGGCCGAAGGTGGTAATGTGATCCTGCAGAGATGCTGACGTCTCAGCTGTAAGTGTCACTATTTCAAGCTCAAGAGTTTAATGGACTGATACCAGTCATGTGCTTCGTATTAGATTTCAGCTCGAGATGTTGAGTGGTTCCCCACTGAGTCCTGGGAGCTCGACTTGACGGGTGTTCGGTTTATTTGAGTCCAGCGGAGATGCCAAAGATCAGGAAATGAGCTCTTAGCAGTGAACTGCAAAGCCATACTTCAGTAATGGATGCTGCATGTGGTTTAGCATTGTCTTGTCTGGAAGCTGCAAGGCCTCGCCTGAAAAAGGCCTCGTCTGGATTGGAGCAGACCAGGCTCTGTGATGTTTTATTTGTGTGGCAGCAATGATGCAATGAACAGAGCTGACAAGATGACCATTGATTAACCGTTCATTCAGCTGATGAACTCACACAGTTCTCTGCATGTTCACCCCTACATGGTGGCACATAGTGACTATAGGGGGACCAGCGGACCCCAGGGGGACCAGTAGACTGTAGGGAGAGCAGTAGACTCTAGGGGGCCAGTGGACTCTATGGGGGACAGAGGACTCTGGGGGGGCAGTAGACTTTGGGGGGGACCAGTGAAACTCTAGGGTGGGGCAGTAGACACTGGGGTGGGGGGGTGGGGGCAGTGGACTCCGGGGGAGCAGTAGACTCCGGGGGGACCAGTGGACTATGGGGGACCAGTGGACTCTAGGGGGACCAGTGGACACTAAGGAGAGCAGTAGACTCTAGGGGGGTCAGTGGGCTCTAGGGAGAGCAGTGGACTCTAGGGGGGCCAGTGGACTCTAGGACGGCCAGTAGACTCTAGGCAGACCAGTAGACATTAGGGGGGGAGTGGACTATAGGGGAGAGCAGTAGACTCTAGGGGGACCAAAGGACACTTTGCGGGGGCAGTGGACTCTGGGGGGGGGGGGGGGGGGGGGGGGGGGGGCAGTGGATTCTAGGGGGACCAGTGGACACTAGGGAAAGCAGTAGACTCTAGGGGGGCCAGTGGACTGTAGGGAGAACAGTGGACTCTAGGGGGCCAGTAGACTCTAGGGGGACCAGTGGACATTAGGGGGGGCAGTGGACTCTAGGGGGCAATGGACTCTAGGGGTGGGCAGTAGACTCTAGGGGGGGCAGTGGACCCTGGGGGGGCAGTAGACTCTAGGGGGCAGTGGACTCTAGAGGGGCAGTGGACTCTAGGGGGGCCGTGGACTCTAGGGGGGCCGTGGACTCTAGGGGGGCAGTGGACTCTAGAGGGGCAGTGGACTCTAGAGGGGCAGTGGACTCAAGGGGGACCAGTGGACTCTAGGGGGTGGTGGTTCCAGACACAACCCATAACTGTTTTTATGTGCCAGGCTGTAAATCTGTTTATTTCTGCTGTAAAACTAGATACTTTAAGATGGAGCTCAACTGAGATTAACCGGGCCCCTGGTGGCCGGTAGAGGGACTGCAGTTTTCTTCACTCTCTGGTTTGACTTCTACGTGTGCTCAGAGCAACAACACGTGCAGCTGTTCGTCAGAAACGGGAAGTTCTGCGTTTGAGTCCTGTCGTTGATCCTGTTTTCCTCTGAACATCTGTTCGAAGCTGTAACGACATCAGCTGTGGGGCTCAGATCACCGACCACAATACCACCGAGACCTGAATCTGGGGTTCAGGTGTCCCTGCAAGCGCTGATGGTTTATAAAGAGAGACCCCCGGGGTTTCCTCGTGTTGCTCTAGACACATGGAGGGAAACCCTAAAATAGCTCGGGGGTCCACGCTGCTGAGTTTGTTGTCACAACAAATACTTGAAGGCTTAATTGTCTCGACTCTTGTCTTATTTCCAGCATTGAGGAACTTGCTGGCAGACGTCTCTGGCTGGTGGTTCTGGAGGAATTCTGGTCCTTTCTTCTCTACAACGCTGCTTCACTGGAGCAACACATGAACAGGATCACATACTAAACCTTTTTATGTGTCATCAGTTCACGTCTCCTCAGTTCATTGAGACTGTTGGAGACGAGCTTCTCCACAGGTCTCTGAAGGTTCCACCAGGACATTTCAGTGAGGTTGAGGTCTGGACTGTTTCTTTTTTCATCCATTCTGATGCAGATTTGCAGCTGTGTTCAGATCATTCTCCTGTTACATGACCCACATTTACATTTTTGTACTTTCAGATAGGTTATTTTTACTCGTGTCTCCGTGTAGATTCTCATCCAGGTCAGGATGGCACTTTCAAGAGAGGCCAGCTGGACTTCTGCTTTGGGTTTTGTCCAGGTCTCGCTGGTATTACGGGTATGAAGGGAATCCCGGGTATTTGACCTTTGGTGAGGTCATTAACATGTTCAGAGTGTCGTATGCGTGTCCTGTTTATCCACCCAACCGTGATATGTCGGACCAACGTGAATCATGTCAGAAGTGGTTGTAAAGCTGACATGTAACGACAGATGGGTTGGGAGATGTGGCGTAAGAAGTTCAGGATCATGTTGGCCCCACCCTCTCACAGAACGGCCTGCTGGACAAACACCAACGGACCTGAACGAGCCCAGTGTTCTATTGACCCAGAAGACGGTTAAACTCACAGGACGCCCTTACAGGTAGTCAGGACCAGAGACTGGAGAGGTCATGGAGTCATCCAGGTGTTCCTGAGCTCCTGACTGGAGTCATTGAGTTCAGTATTCAGCCGTTGCCATTTCAGTCTTTCTGGACTGGAGACTACTAAAGACTCCAGTTCCTCTACCGACCGCTAGAGGCTGCAGTTCCTCTACGACCACTAGAGACTCAGTTCCTCTACCGACCACTAGAGACTCCAGTTCCTCTACCGACCACTAGAGACTCCAGTTCCTCTACCGACCACTAGAGACTCCAGTTCCTCTACGACACTAAGACTCCAGTTCCTCTACCGACCACTAGGCTCCAGTTCCTCTACCGACCACTAGAGACTCCAGTTCCTCTACCGACCACTAAAGACTCCAGTTCCTCTACCGACCACTAGAGGCTGCAGTTCCTCTACCAGACCACTAGAGACTCCAGTTCCTCTACCGACCACTAGAGACTCCAGTTCCTCTACCGACCACTAGAGACTCCAGTTCCTCTACCGACCACTAGAGGCTGCAGTTCCTCTACCGACCACTAGAGACTCCAGTTCCTCTACCGACCACTAAAGACTCCAGTTCCTCTACCGACCACTAGAGACTCCAGTTCCTCTACCGACCACTAGAGACTCCAGTTCCTCTACCGACCACTAGAGACTCCAGTTCCTCTACCGACCACTAGAGGCTGCAGTTCCTCTACCGACCACTAGAGACTCCAGTTCCTCTACCGACCACTAGAGGCTCCAGTTCCTCTACCGACCACTAGAGGCTGCAGTTCCTCTACTGACCACTAGAGGCTGCAGTTCCTCTATCGACCACTAGAAGCTGCAGTTCCTCTACTGACCACTAGAGGCTGCAGTTCCTCTATCGACCACTAGAAGCTGCAGTTCCTCTACCGACCACTAGAGGCTGCAGTGAGTCCATCCCCATTGACATCTAGTTTTTTCTGCCACTAGTGGACTGTATTCACTCACAGAGTGAATACAGGGTCTTGGGCCGGGAGTCGAACCCACAACCGCTGCAAGAGGACCATAGTCTCTTGTACCTGGACCGCCTGCCCTAACCACTACACTACCAGGACGGCCCTAAAATGTTAAATTTACAGCAGAAATAAACACATTTACAGCCTGGTTTAAAAAACAGTCTTGGTCTCCAAATATAGAGTTCGGGTCCATGACAACTGTACGAGGGTGAATTTTTATGCACCTCAGTGACTGACAGCTGCGTCACAGTCTATGGTCTTAGCAGCTGGTTGTCATCACTTTAGCTGTTTAGTGGTTTCAGCTGTGAATGAAGAGAAAACAAAGCTCAATCCTTCCTGTTTTAAAGACTCAATGTCTTGTGCTGTTACCTGGACTGACGGGCCTCTGGTACTGGTTCTGGGAGGGTCTAGAGGTGACGGTTGCTTGTTTGGAGCAGCAGCAGCTACTTTCCCCCCTGGCTGGGGGCCACTGGCTGGAGGTTGCCAGAGGACAGCTGAGTGGACAGCTGCCAGACACTTTTACCACTGGACCCTTCCAGGTGGTCCAACCAGATCACTAGCTGATGGTTCCAGTGACCCGTCCAAGCTTCAGGTTGGCCTGGTTGCCTGTTGGCTCCAGTCAGATTCAGATTCACAAACCTTTGTCGGTCCCTTGAAGGGCAGTTCTTTGCAGTGACCCAGTCAGGTCCAAAATAAAACACAAACAAGCAGATCCACCGCGTCGGTTCACGCACATCGTACAGCACAAAGACAGAAGCTGTGCAGGTTCAAAATCTGCTAAATGTATGCGACGCTAAAAGAGTATTAAAGGTTCAAAAAAGGGTTTCCAAGTTAAGACAACAATCCCCAGTAGCACAACAGAACTAGGCGTCCTGACGATCTGGCTGCCTGAGACCGAGGCCAGGTCTCCCTGCTGGAGCCCGGTGGACTCTGAGGTCACTTTAAGAAACAGGCTCCTCCCATCTGTCACTGACAGACCACTGAACCGGTGTTTGGAAACCTTTTTGAGATTGAGTCTTCGCAACAGGTAAATCCTCTGGCGCTGTTCGTGGTCCGTCTAGAACGTTGGCTCGCTGGTGGACCACAGCTGGACGAAGGTTCAGGCAGAGCTCGGCCAGATGTCTGGCAGTCCACTTTTCAGGCTTAATGTCGTTAGTTGTCGACCCCTGAGAAATGGCCTTCAGAAGTGCCATTTTCAGAAACCTGCAGATGATGTGAGAAGAAGTCTCTCCAGTTTTTTCGATGCAGTTTATGTCCAGAACCTTCTGGAGACACGCTGGTCAGTTTGGATTTGTTTGGTGTCTCTTGGTAGATCTGGAGGAGGTGGATGAGAAGAAGGTCTGATTTCTGCTCAGGCTGGTGATGTAAGAGGGATGGATGGATGGATGGCATGGATGAATGGATGGATGGATGGAGGGATGGATGGATGGATGGATGGATGGTTTCATGAATGGATCCATGGATGGATGGATGGATGCATTGATGGATGGATAGATCCATGGATGGATGGATGGATGGTTGGTTTCATGAATGGATCCATGGATGGATGAATGGATGGATGGATGGATGGATGCATGGATGGATGGATGGATAGATGGATGGATGGATGGATGGATGGATGGATGGATGGATGATTTCATGAATGGATGGATGCATGGATGGATGGATGGATTCATGGAATGGATGGATGGATGGAATGGATGGATGGATTGGATGGATGGCATGGATGGGATGGATGGATGGATGGTGGATTCATGAATGGATGGAATGGATGGATGGATGGATGGATGGATGGATGGATGGATGGATGAATGATGGATGGATGGATGGATGGATGGATGGATGGATGGATGGATGGATGGATGGATGGATGGATGGATGGATGGATGGATGGATGGATGGATGATGGATGGATGGATGGATGGATGGATGGATGGATGGATGGATGGATGGATGGATGGATGGATGGATGGATGGATGGATGGATGGATGGATGGATGGATGGATGGATGGATGGATGGATGGATGGATGGATGGATGGATGGATGGATGGATGGATGGATGGATGGATGGATGATGGATGGATGGATGGATGATGATGGATGGATGGATTCATGATGATGGATGGATGGATGGATGGAATGGATGGATGGATGGATGGATGGATGGATGGATGGATGGATGGATGGATGGATGGATGGATGGATGGGATGGATGGATGGATGGATGGATGGATGGATGGATGGATGGATGGATGGATGGATGGATGGATGGATGGATGGATGGATGGATGGATGGATGGATGGATGGGATGGATGATGGATGGATGGATGGATGGATGGGATGGATGGATGGATGGATGGATGGATGATGGATGGATGGATGGATGGATGGATGGATGGATGGATGGATGGATGGATGGATGGATGGATGGATGGATGGATGGATGGATGGATGGATGGATGGATGGATGCATGAATGGATGGATGGACAGATGGACAGATGAATGATGGATGGATGGATGATGGATGGATGGATGGATGGACAGAAGGACAGATGAATGGATGGATGGATGGATGGATGGATGGATGGATGATGATGGGATGATGGATGGATGATGGATGGATGGTTTCATGAATGGATGGATGGATGGATGGATGGATGGATGGATGATGGATGGATGGATTCATGAATGGATAGATGGATGGATGACTGATCTTGGTTCTACTGAAGCACACATGTTCTCTTTGTGGAGTCTTGGATGTGAACTGCAGAGATGAACTTCGTCCTCTTGCAGAGACTCGGTTCAGCTCAGAGATGCAGAGATGAACTTCGTCCTCTCGCAGAGACTCGGTTCAGCTCAGAGATGCAGAGATGAACCTCGTCCTCTCGCAGAGACTCGGTTCAGCTCAGAGATGCAGAGATGAACCTCGTCCTCTCGCAGAGACTCGGTTCAGCTCAGATCAGAGATCGTCCTCTCGCAGAGACTCGGTTCAGCTCAGAGATGCAGAGATGAACTTCGTCCTCTCGCAGAGACTCGGTTCAGCTCAGGTCGGTGAAAATCTGATGCCTCGCTTGGCAACTGGAACAAAAACAAGAGGAGCTCAAAACAAACAGAGCGTCTCTGTTTACGGAGCTCAGTCTGGTCTTTACTCACCGTTTCAGCAGAATGAGCTCATGACCGCTCGTTTATTTATGTCAGGATGAGCAACAGAACTCTCAACAGGATTTATTTCTAGTTTGATGTTGGTGGATAAACACGTAAGAGAGTTAGCATCAAAGACGCTTGGATACAGAAACTAAATAAAGAAGACGGGTCCTGAAACGCGTTTTACGTCACATGAAATGTGGAAATATGGAAAACTGTAGGATCAGAAAAAAATCCCTCATGGCTTTGGTTTACATGTACTACAACCAAAACTTTAAAGATTTATCGTTCACAGAACTGTTTCTATTTCCTGATTATCCAGATGCAGAGACCCCTGCAGCCACTAGAGGTCCCCAAAACTGCGAGATCAGTCTCAATATCCAGAAATATCGATCAATAAATAAAATGAGCTGACTTCATTTACACATTTCACTGGGAAGAACTGAAATTAGGACTCAGACTGTCTGTGTTGGTCTTCCAAAGCAGGTAAAAAAGCGAGTAAAAATTTATAACCTAAAAAAAATTCTCACAAAAAATTGAGTTTATATAGTCTGAATTTAGATCCCCTGTGAGCCTGCATATGATTAAGTGGGCATAGATAATGGATGGATGGGATAGTCTGAATTTCTTATTTCCTTTCAGGCAAAAATGTGCTGTTTTATAAAGTTTTTCTCTGAAATAATCGTGACTTTATGAAGTCGTAATATTACAGAACAATTTGTGATTATTTCTTTTTCACCAAATAAAATTAAGGCTTTACAAAATCACAATTTCCAGTATTTTCCTACATAAATCCTGTTTATAAAGTTATAACATCTGATTTTTTGTTGCATATTCACAACATTATAAAGTCACATTTTCCTAAATTATTTCTTGTAAATTTGAGAAAAACATTTTCTCAAACTTTATAAACTCACACGGTTAAAAGTTTTTTTTTTTTGGTCACAAAAAATTTGAAGTATATAAAATCTGAATCTAATTTAAATGTAATATTTTATAAAGTCACAATTTCTGATTCGTTTCTAAAAAAATTTTTGACTTTATAAATCTACAAAATTACAGAGTAACAATTCCAGATTTCAGAGAAACATTGTCAGTTTTAATTCTGAATTCTCAGATTTTTTTCAGATTTACATTTTGATTTACAGAGTAACCATTTGTTATTTCTGTCTTGCACAAATTTACAGGTTTATGAAGTCACAATTTCAGACTTTTTTTGGTACATAATTGAACTTTTTTTTATTTAATTTTTTTTATTATTCTATTTCATTTTAAAAACTTTATAGCACTTGAATTTGTGATTTTTTTTTTTCTGGCTAAGGTGTGCTATCTTATGAAGTCACATAATCCTGCGTTTTTCTTGTAGATTTTCTTTTTTTTTCCCCCTCAAAAATATTGTTACCTTTTAAACTAAACAAATTAAAGAGTAGAAATTTCTGATTTTTTTTAATTTTTTGTGAAAAATTCTGAGTAGATGAAATCATACACCACTGTAAATAATAATAATAATAATAATAATAATAATAATAATAATAAAGTCACAGTTTCTAATTTCAGGATTTTGACCTCTATTCCTGTCTATTTTTCCTTCTAATGGACCTCAGACACCATCAGGTTATTTAGTTGAATTTAAACTTTAGGTCTTTGTTATTAATGTCTAACAGATTAACACATCTCCACGGATAATCTTAAAGAGTTTGAACTTTGATTCGAAGTGATCCTGGTGACACCCACCACCACATGTTCGACCCCAGAACAGTCAACGCTGGTGAGAACGTAGCTCCAGATGGAAAGCGCATCATGTTTGTTAGCTAGTTTTCCAGTCAGAAAGTCCTGAGTGAGCGGTCGGCCGTCAGAGGCTCTGAATGAAGACATCTCTGCGGTCGGAGTCTTCTGGGACATCTTGGCATCGCCGCCTGATGCGGCTGTTATTACAGGCAGCTGAAACACCGTCTGCCAGGATTCCCCACCTCTGAGTCACGAGCTGCTTTCATCCAGAGATGCAGCTCAGCGAACTTTATCCTCATTTCGATCTAACAGCTTAGATCCTTGTGTTTTCTCAAGACCCCCCAGGTGTAAAGCCTGATCCAGGTTTCTGAATCCAGCTATTCATCTGAAAATCTTTATGTCCTAAAAGTGATTATGTAACTTAGGCTCCGAGCTTTTGATTTTTGTTTTCATGCTCCAATGAAACATTTCTGATGTCCTAGAGACCCGTCTCCTTTCTGACCCAGCGCTGTTTCTAGATGGTTTTTGGACATTACTGAACCTCGCTGGACATTAGAACTGTTTTCAGTCGCTGTTTACTTTCAGTTATGTTCATTGTTTGGTTAAGTTTAGGAAACAACTTGATAACCTTTAAAGCATTAAAAATGACTTGGTTAGGTTTAGGCATTAAAACGACTTGATCTGGTTTACACGTTAAAGGTTGCTTGGTTACGTTTAGGCATTAAAACGACTTGATCGGGTTTACACGTTAAAGGTTGCTTGCTTACGTTTAGGCATTAAAACGACTTGATCGGGTTTACTTGTTAAAGGTTGCTTGGTTACGTTTAGGCATTAAAAAGACTTGATCGGGTTTACACGTTAAAGGTTGCTTGGTTACGTTTAGGCATGAAAAAGACTTGATTGGGTTTACACGTTAAAGGTTGCTTGGTTACGTTTAGGCATTAAAACGACTTGATCGGGTTTACACGTTAAAGGTTGCTTGGTTACGTTTAGGCATTAAAAACGACTTGATCGGGTTTACACGTTAAAGGTTGCTTGGTTACGTTTAGGCATTAAAACGACTTGATCGGGTTTACACGTTAAAGGTTGCTTGGTTACGTTTAGGCATTAAAACGACTTGATCGGGTTTACACGTTAAAGGTTGCTTGGTTACGTTTAGGCATTAAAACGACTTGATCGGGTTTACACGTTAAAGGTTGTTTGGTTACGTTTAGGCATTAAAACGACTTGATCGGGTTTACAC
This sequence comes from Hirundichthys speculiger, assembly GCA_018398805.1. Taxonomy (NCBI): domain Eukaryota; kingdom Metazoa; phylum Chordata; class Actinopteri; order Beloniformes; family Exocoetidae; genus Hirundichthys; species Hirundichthys speculiger. The sequence continues at coordinate 430,401 of JAGFBZ010000226.1, forward strand.
GTTAAAGGTTGCTTGGTTACGTTTAGGCATTAAAACGACTTGATCGGGTTTACACGTTAAAGGTTGCTTGGTTACGTTTAGGCATGAAAACGACGTGATCGGGTTTACACGTTAAAGGTTGCTTGGTTACGTTTAGGCATTAAAACGACTTGATCGGGTTTACTTGTTAAAGGTTGCTTGGTTACGTTTAGGCATTAAAAAGACTTGATTGGGTTTACACGTTAAAGGTTGCTTGGTTACGTTTAGGCATGAAAACGACGTGATCGGGTTTACATGTTAAAGGTTGCTTGGTTACGTTTAGGCATTAAAACGACTTGATTGGATTTACACGTTAAAGGTTGCTTGGTTACGTTTAGGCATTAAAACGACTTGATTGGGTTTACACGTTAAAGGTTGCTTGGTTACGTTTAGGCATGAAAACGACGTGATCGGGTTTACACGTTAAAGGTTGTTTGGTTACGTTTAGGCATTAAAACGACTTGATTGGATTTACACGTTAAAGGTTGCTTGGTTACGTTTAGGCATTAAAACGACGTGATCGGGTTTACACGTTAAAGGTTGCTTGGTTATGTTTAGTTTTGAATATAAACTTCTGGTGTCTGCACATGACAAACACGTTCTGTCTCTCCAACAGGTGAACCATGCGATCCAGGAGCTGCACCATGAAGGGTCCAGATGACGGACACATCCAGCCCACAAGAGGCTTCATCAAGGAGGAAGAGGAGAAGATACCAGAGGTGCCAAAGAGGAAAATGAAAGCTCAGAGAGAGGAGAGGGAAGGGAAGACAAAGCCTCAGAAACCGGGAGAGAGCCAGAAGACTAAAACTCCACAGCTGTCCAAGAGTGACCTGATCCACCTACTGGGAATCATGGAAGGAGAGGTTCAGGTTCGAGACCTGGGTCCAGATGTATAAAACTAAACTTAGTATTTTAGTCTTCTTTTAGCAACACTTAAAAAGCTGTGTGTATGTATGGTTCCCTGATTTAATTTTAGCTTCAGAGGACTGTGAACCCTCCCTGACTCCATTACTCACCAAAGATGAAGACTGATGAAGACCAAACAGGGAACTGAGACACTCCTAAGACAGGTTGAGGACATCTTGGGTCCACATGTGCAACAGGTTCTTCTTGACCATTCAGGTCAATGACAGCAGTCCCACCAGAGGCTACAGTTCCTCTACCAACCACTAGAGGCTGCAGTTCCTCTACCGACCACCAGAGGCTGCAGTTCCTTTACTGACCATTTTTATGTACCTTATCAGCTAAAACTATGTAAAACCACAAACAATTTCATAATTATTGCTTCTTTTTATCATTTTTTGTGTTTTTTGATTAACAGCTACTTATCAGCTGTCCCACAGGTTTTCTGAAGTGTTTTGGAAGCTCCAGATCTCAGGTAAACAAACATCCACAGAGGGAATGACAGATGGATTTCTGTATCCCATCAGGCCAGGGAGGACTTAATCGGCCTGCTGAAGTCGGAAAAAACCGGACCGGGGACCCTGGAGGCCCACTATGGCTCGGCCGTCCCCACCAAACCCCTGCAGGCCCTGCAGAGGGACACTCAGCTGGTCCACGGCGGCAGCAGCACTGAAGATGTCTACGAGAAGCCCATGGCTGAGGTCAGTGACCACGAAGAGCTGCAGACATGAGCACAAGTTAGCACCTCCTGTTTTTTGTTTTTATTTAAAATCTTAATCAAAATCATCAGATCATAGTGGAATTAGACAGTTAAAACCTCAGATGAACAACAGTGAATGTACAAAAATAAGGGCAGCAGGGACCCCCATTACTCAACCTTTAAATAGTTCAAATAGTTTTATTTTACCCCCAAAACTATTGATGTCTTTCCCTCTTTGCATTATGTTGGCTAACAGCTTCTTACAGCTCATATAGTTTTTAAGACTCATTTGTGTTCAATAACTGATGAAACGATGAAAAAGGTCAAACATCCTTGTTGCCTGAGGTTGTATTTGCCTGCAGTATCTTGGCGAGCCAGCGAGGAGACTATATTTGGGTATGATGAGGTGATTTTTATTAAGTGTTTCTAATATATTTTATATATCAGTGTAACAGGTGATGCTCGTGTTTTTATGAGGGTTTGGATCATTTAATAGCAGCAGGTTCTGCTTGAGAACATAATCGTCCACGCTCACTGGCATCTGCAGACTGTTCCAGAATTTTAAAAAAGCCCAACAAATGTGGCGTCAGCGTGAAAACGTGTGAATAAAGCTCAGGATCGTGTGGACCAACACAATGTCAGCGTAACCATAGCTAATGGTTTGTGTGGTCAGAGTCGGAGCTAAGGCGTTGTTAACGGCGGTCTCTGGTCTCAGCTGGATCGCCTGGAGGACAAACAGAAGGAGACGTACAGGCGGATGCTGGAGCAGCTGCTTCTGGCCGAGAAATGCCACCGGCGCACCGTCATGGACCTCGACAGCGAGAAACGCAAGCACGCCGACTTCATGAACAAGAGCGATGACTTCACCGGCCTTCTGGAGCAGGACAGGGAGAGGTGAGGCTGCAAAAACCCGCCGGTCACCGCCTCGTTCTGGCCAGACGGCCCGGTTTCAGGGTCCTGAAAGAGCTGCTTGTGGTTCCCGCTGCAAAACCACCAGTTCCTGCTGGAGGCTGACCTTTAACCTCAGGAGGAAACCGTGGGTTTGTTGAGGACTTCTTTAAAACTGTGGATGAATCCACACATGACCCTGGATAAATTATAAACTTAGATAAAGTAGAGGATGAAAACCCATTTCTAGATTTATTTAGGGGCCCCCGTGCCAGATTGTTTGGGGGACCGATGTGTTGTGGGGTAGTTGAAATCCTTAAAGCCACTTTATGTACCAATACCACGTCTGATCACATGGGGGCAGCACTTCTAAAGGTATTTCACCTGTCAGCCGCTGGAGTAAGACACACCTGGATGCACCTCTGGTGAGACCAACTGGTATTACAAGACATACGGGCCCAAATTGTGACTCTATGAACTTGGACTTTAAAAAAAAAAAAAATGTTTGAGAAAAAAAGTGGAAATAATGACATCATAAAAATTGCAAATTTGGGTGAAAATAAATCTCAAATTATCTGCAGTTATTAGAAGGACTGAGTTAAACTCAGTCCTTCTAATAACTGAAATTCAGTCCTTCCAAGTTTAATTTTTTGACCAGAGAAAGGAGACGACGAGCTGAAACATAGTTCAGACTCCAGCTGTCAGGACGATCATTTCTAGCAGATGTGATGGAGAAAAAGCCCGTCTGTCCTGCAGATGCATGTTTGTTCGGCGGTCATCAGATAAAACCCGCAGCAGGTTCCTGATGACTGCTCTGATAGGAGGTGATGAGTCTCATCCAGCTGCTGAAGCTCACAACAAAGGACACAAAGAATTTCACTGCTTGTGTTTGAAAACTCCTACTGGAAGAAGGTGCACCTCCATTAAACCAACAAAGCACTCGCTGGTGAGAAAGAGTGAGCCGTTTATGAACCGGTGGTAAACATGTAGAGAGATTAGGTTCAAAAGAACTTCCTCAGGTTGGATAAGTATCTCATGAATACCTCGTGAACCTTCAAGTTTGAGTCAACTATGAAATACTAAGTTCACAAGTCCAAAATATTTGGTTTAGAGAAACGGCTGGTGTGTCTTGAAGCTCTGATGTTGTCTAGTGACCACTAGAGGGCACTCAACAGCAAAAACAACCTGTTGAAGAACCTTCTAGCTGTAGTTGCGATTCTTTTAAACTTTAGTCCAAGAACAAAACATAATAAAACATACTTAACATCCTGTTGTGATGCTGCCACTCCGTTGTTTTTAGGGTGATGATAAAAACACATCAGGTACATTATAAACTCAACCGCAGCATTTGTCACGGTCTCCTTGAGTGAAAGAAATGCCTTATACTCTGGTTAAAACTTAATTATATTATGTTTGAGCAAACATGCAGGAAGAGAGACCTCTGGTGGATCTTGGGGCTTTTTCTGAGGAGGTCAAGCTTTGCTGAACCAGAGAACATCTAAGGAATGCCTAAACCAAACCATAAAACTTAACCTTCCCAAACCGTTGTAGGGCCTGAACCCAACAAACCGAGGTGATGACTGGACCGAACCGAACTGCTGTGATGGTTGTCGTGTCTGAAACGAACTTGACAGTTCAATCTGTCAACGCTCACAAAGACCCACAGGTAGAGAAGGATTTTAAGCTTGGTGGGCAAAACACATCAGAAGACGTGTGAGGGACAAGAACCTCTGCTCCTAAAATAGACCTATGAACCAGATGGAGACGCTGCTCCAGATGTTTGCCTGAACTATCTCCATAAGGGTTCCCTGTTAGTGATGCCTAAACCTAACCAGATAGTTCGGATTCCTAAACCAAATAAGCTGTTGTTATGTCTAAATCTAAAATAAGCAGTTGAGTCCTAAACCTAACCAGATAGTTGTGATTCCTAAACTAACAAAACTGTCGTAATGCCTAAACCTAACCAGATAGTTGTGATTCCTAAACTAACAAAACTGTCGTAATTCCTAAACCTAACCAGATAGTTGTTATTCCTAAACTAACAAAACTGTCGTAATGCCTAAACCTAACCAGATAGTTGTGATTCCTAAACTAACAAAACTGTTGTAATTCCTAAACCTAACCAGATAGTTGTGATTCCTAAACTAACAAAACTGTTGTAATTCCTAAACCTAACCAGATAGTTGTGATTCCTAAAATAACAAAACTGTTTTAATGCCTAAACCTAACCAGATAGTTGTGATTCCTAAACTAACAAAACTGTTGTAATTCCTAAACCTAACCAGATAGTTGTGATTCCTAAACTAACAAAACTGTTGTAATGCCTAAACCTAACCAGATAGTTGTGATTCCTAAACTAACAAAACTGTTGTAATTCCTAAACCTAACCAGATAGTTGTGATTCCTAAACTAACAAAACTGTTGTAATGCCTAAACCTAACCAGATAGTTGTGATTCCTAAACTAACAAAACTGTTGTAATTCCTAAACCTAACCAGATAGTTGTGATTCCTAAAATAACAAAACTGTTGTAATGCCTAAACCTAACCAGATAGTTGTGATTCCTAAACTAACAAAACTGTTGTAATTCCTAAACCTAACCAGATAGTTGTGATTCCTAAACTAACAAAACTGTTGTAATGCCTAAACCTAACCAGATAGTTGTGATTCCTAAACTAACAAAACTGTTGTAATTCCTAAACCTAACCAGATAGTTGTGATTCCTAAACTAACAAAACTGTTGTAATGCCTAAACCTAACCAGATAGTTGTGATTCCTAAAATAACAAAACTGTTGTAATGCCTAAACCTAACCAGATAGTTGTGATTCCTAAACTAACAAAACTGTTGTAATGCCTAAACCTAACCAGATAGTTGTGATTCCTAAACCAAATAAGCTGTTGTTATGTCTAAATCTAAAATAAGCAGTTGAGTCCTAAACCTAACCAGATAGTTGTGATTCCTAAACTAACAAAACTGTTGTAATTCCTAAACCTAACCAGATAGTTGTGATTCCTAAAATAACAAAACTGTTGTAATGCCTAAACCTAACCAGATAGTTGTGATTCCTAAACTAACAAAACTGTTGTAATTCCTAAACCTAACCAGATAGTTGTGATTCCTAAACTAACAAAACTGTTGTAATGCCTAAACCTAACCAGATAGTTGTGATTCCTAAAATAACAAAACTGTTGTAATGCCTAAACCTAACCAGATAGTTGTGATTCCTAAACTAACAAAACTGTTGTAATGCCTAAACCTAACCAGATAGTTGTGATTCCTAAACCAAATAAGCTGTTGTTATGTCTAAATCTAAAATAAGCAGTTGAGTCCTAAACCTAACCAGATAGTTGTGATTCCTAAACTAACAAAACTGTCGTAATGCCTAAACCTAACCAGATAGTTGTGATTCCTAAACTAACAAAACTGTCGTAATGCCTAAACCTAACCAGATAATTGTGATTCCTAAACTAACAAAACTGTTGTAATTCCTAAACCTAACCAGATAGTTGTGATTCCTGAAATAACAAAACTGTTGTAATGCCTAAACCTAACCAGATAGTTGTGATTCCTAAAATAACAAAAGTGTCGTAATGCCTAAACCTAACCAGATAGTTGTGATTCCTAAACTAACAAAAGTGTCGTAATGCCTAAACCTAACCAGATAGTTGTGATTCCTAAACTAACAAAAGTGTCGTAATGCCTAAACCTAACCAGATAGTTGTGATTCCTAAACTAACAAAACTGTCGTAATGCCTAAACCTAACCAGATAGTTGTGATTCCTAAACTAACAAAACTGTCGTAATGCCTAAACCTAACCAAGCAGGTGTGACTTCTAAACCTAATTGGAAAGCAGTGATGTCTAAACCAAACCAAACAGATCTGACGCCTAAATCTAATCCGACATTTGTGATGCTCAATCTTTAACCTGACAGCTGTTCTGCCTAAACCTGCGTAACCCAAACACAACCAACAACTGTGAGGTATGAATATTTGACCCCATGAAGTGGGAACATGCTTGGATGTCTCACAGAGATGAACATCACCTGTCATGGAAACAGTCCCAGCAGCTGTGACCCAACCTGGAGGAGACCGAGGAAACTGAACATCTGTCCCATCTGCTGCTGCTGCGCCACCGGAGAGGTGTTCGTGGTGGATTTGAGGGCAGTAGCCGACTGACGGGACCTGACTGCTGCTGAATTCACTCTGCTCGCTTGGAAGACTTCTTCCATCCCGTCTGAAGCTGGACCCTGAAGGTTGACGGTGATGTCGGTCCCAGCAGAGATCCTGCAGACTGATTATCACATCGTTAACCCGAAAATCTTATTATCATGCGGGTAATACTTTACTGCTTCCATTTAATTTAAGAGGATAAGTGGGAGCCAGGTGCTGCTGGTCATCAGCAGGTGTGACCTCTGACCTCTGACCTCTGTAAAGCAGATGTTTAGAGGGTTCATACCATATCAAGAAATAACTTTAACACACGACATCATGACTCTTGTCCAGTCATACTCACTCTCACAAGGAGCTGCATGACTTGAACCCCCCCCCCCCCCCCCCCGACTGGGGCGGGGCTTCCAGCAGCCTTATATGGAACGGTGGTTGACATCATCAGCCAGCAGAGTGCTGCCGTTCAGCCCGACATCCACCTTCCTCATTGTCCTCTGATGACATGTTGGAGTGAGTCCTCCTCCCTCCAGAGACCTCCAGCTGCAGTCTGGCTCCCGTTCAGCTCCAGGAAGCTCCCGGACGTGGACCTGACCGAAAGGGTAAGTCCAGCAGAGCTGAGAGAGCAGCGTCTGTGGAGTTCGCTGCTCCATCTGAACCTGCAGGAGCTTGTCGTGTTCACGTCTGCAGGTGTGTGATGTAACTGCAGGTGTGTGATGTAACCGCAGACTCCCGCAGAGATCGGTTAAACATCTACGAGCAGAAGGAGCTGAAGACAAACTGAGGCTGAGTTCAGAGTCCAGGTCGAATCAGACGTTAGTTAGAAACACCGTCACCTACGAAACTTAATCCTGTTTGGTGTGAAAACATGATAAAAAAAACACAATCATCGTGGGAATTAAGATGAGAAAAATATAATGTGGGTAATACTAAATACCACCCTGATGTCTGCACTTTTTATTATGTTTTTAAACAAAAACAGGATTAAAACGGGAGCACTAACCTTTGCCCGTGACTGTTTTGCAGTGTCGTCTGCTCACTTGTTGGTTGTGTTTGTTTCGTAGGCTGAAGAGGCTGTTGGAGCAGGAGAAGGTCTACCAGGCTCGTAAAGACAAAGACCACTGCAGGAGGCTGGAGAAGCTCCGGGGCGAGCTGGTGAAGCTCAAGTCCTTCGCCCTGATGCTGGTGGATGAGCGACAGCTGCACATGGACCAGATCGACCACCAGAGCCAGAAGATCCAGGACCTCACGCAGATGCTGCAGGAAAAAGAGCAGAAACTGGCCGCCTCAAGCGACGCCGCCAACGAAACGGCCAGAAGGTCCTAAAGCTGGAGGCGGATCTTGAGCGTCAGCGAGCAAAGTTCACCCAGGACCACGAGGAGATGACCTCTCAGCTGGCTCGCCAAGAGAGCCAGAGTCGGCAGCTGAGGCTGAAGCTGGACGAACTGGTACGCCAGATGGAGGAGCTGGAGGAGAGCAAGAAACTGCTGCAGAAATCAGAGGAGGAGCTGCAGGAGCTCAGGGAGAAAATCAGCAGAGGTGAATGTGGGAACTCTTCCCTCATGGCTGAGCTGGAGAATCTGAGGAAGAAGGTCCTGGAGATGGAGGGAAAGGATGAGGAGATTACCAAGATGGAGAGTCAGTGCCGGGAGCTGAGGAAGAGGGTGCAGGAGAAGGAGAACCATGAGCAGGAGCTTAGACTGGAGGTGGACAAGCTCCAGAAGAAGATGACTGATCTGGAGAAGCTGGAGGGAGTCTTCAACAGGAGCAAGATGGAGTCGTCCCAGCTTCACACGAACCTGGAGAAAGAAAGGAGGGTTGTGAAGGAGCTGGCCGGTGAGCTGGACAGGGTGAAAGCCCAGCTGAAGGAGCTCCAGTCGTCAGAATCGAAGCTTGAGAAGACAGAAATGGCCCTCAAAGATGATCTCATGAAGCTGAAGTCCTTCATGGTTCTGCTCGTGGACGAAAGAAGAAACTTAGCAGAGAGACTGAAGCAAGAAGAGCAGAAAAGTGACGATCTGGGTAAGATGTTGAAGGTAGAGCAGGGAAAAGTCACGGAAGTTACCGAAAAGTTGATCGAAGAGAGCAAGAAACTCCTCAAATTCAAATCGGAGATGGAGATCCAAGTGACAAGTCTCACCAGAGACAAAGACGAGTTAAGAAATAAAGCTGCAAGTGAAGAGGAAAAGTGTAGAGAGCTGAACAACAAACTCAAAGGGATGAAAACAAGAATAGACGGACTCGAGGGCAAAAACAGGAACCCTGACGAAGACAACAAAGTGACGGAGCTCACGCTGGAGATCGAGAGACTCAAAGGCCGACTGAAGCAACTGGAGGTGGTGGAGGGAGATCTGATGAAGACCGAGGACGAGTACGATCTGCTGGAGAGGAAATTCAGAACCGAGCAGGACAAGGCGAATGCGCTGTCTGAGCTGGTGGAGGAGCTGAAGTGTCAGATCAACAGGAACAAGGCGGTAGAGAGAGGCGAAGCCAAGAGTCCGGAGGCCGAGCTCCGGATCCGCTGCAGAACCGAGGAGGCGAAGACCCGAGAGCTTCGGGCGGAAGTCCAGGCTCTGAAGGAGAAAATCCACGAGCTCATGAACACGGAGGACCAGCTGTCCCAGCTGCAGGTGGACTTTTCTGTCCTCCAGCGGAGGTTCATGAGCGAGGAGGAGAAGAAGAGGAGCATGAGTCAGGAAGTGGAGAGCCTCACCAGGGAACTCGAGGCGGCGAAGCTCTACGGCCGAGCGTTGAGGCCCAGCATGAACGGCAGGAGAATGGTGGATGTCCCGGTCACCTCCACAGCGGTCCAGACGGAAGTCATGACCAATGAGCCCACCGAAGATGACACCGCCGCAGGTTTCATCTGGAAATCCGTTCTGGAGGAGAACCACCTGATGAGCAACCTGAGACAACAGGAGCCGAAGAGGCCGTTGGTTCTGGACCGATACCCTCCTGCATCTGCAGAACTAGGGGCCAGAAAGTCCATACCCTGGATGAAGAAGAAGGAGGCCATCACGCTGACCAGGACTGGTCTCAGCGGCGCCGCCTCTCTCCAAGCGCTGTCCGGACGCCCGCTGCGTATCCGAGTGATGCCGGATCATGACAACAGCACCGCCACGTTGGAGATCACCAACCCGCGGGCCGAAGATTTCTTCTCCAGCACCACCATCATCCCGACGCTTGGTCTCCAAAAGCCTCGCATCACAATCGTCCCCAAGCCCCCCACCCTGCCCTCGAAGACCAAAGACAGCGACGTGAAGGTGGGTCTGGACCGGGCCAGGTCTCCAGTGACGATAACTGCCATCTCCAAGACCGGCCCTCAGTCACCCGTGTCCGTCATCACGGTCAGCGCCACCCCCGTAGCGGAAGCATGTAGCCCACCTGACCCCCACGAAGTTCCCACAGGACGCACGGTCATCAAGATGACCCCCGAGAAGCAACCGGAGCCGGCCCCCGTCAGGAAGTACAACGGCAGCGTCGTCACAACAGAGGACAACAAGATCCACATCCACCTGGGCCCGGCGCTGAAGAGGCCCTCCGACGGCGGCGGCCCCCCCACGTTAACGCTCAAGGCGACTGAGCTGAGTTCAGACGGCAGCGAAACGCCGACAGGGACAGTTCTCCGTTCCCCGCGGCAACCGCTGATGGCGAGGACGACTCAAACCAAAATGAAGAGCAGCATAATGATCACTCCGACCACGTCTGCCGCCTCCAGACCAACACAGTCACTGGTGAGAGTTTAACGTCACACATCGCAACCTTAAACCCTACAGTCGCGGACTAAAGTTGGCATTAGTTCATTCCAGAACCTTGATTTCCTTTTTCATCCATTCTGATGAATGAATGAATGAATGAATGAATGAATGCTTTATTTCGGTTTAAAACAAAAATAAAATCATGTTTTACAAAAAGAAAATTTCAGATAACAACCGAAAAAGGAATAGGCTGAAGCCCCAAGGCTTATTTTTTTGCCTATCCTATAACATCAGAAGATTAATTGACTATTACACAATAGAACATCATTACAAAACACATAACATAAACAGAAAATTTTAATTCAATCAAATTTCCTTATAATTTTTAATAATATTAGATTTTAAAGTCTTCTTGAAGATTAACACAGAATTACACATTTTTATTTCATCGTTCAATCCGTTCCATAATTTTACACCCAAAACTGACACACATCTATACTTTAAATTAGTTCTAACTCTGCAAGTTTCAAACATTAATAACCCCTTTAAATTATAAACCACCTGTCTTGGCTTAAACATTTCTTGAATACAAATAGGAATTGTCTTAGTTACAACTCGAAACATAATTTCTAAGGTTTTTGAATATACAATGTCCAAAAATTTTAATGTGTGTGATCTTATAAAAAGCTGATTTGTAGAATCACGGTATCCAGCTCCATTTATTATTCTAATAGCCCTTTTCTGCAGTTTAATTATTGGATCTAAGTTCGTTTTGTATGTATTTCCCCAAATTTCAGCACAATATGTCATATAAGGCATCACAAGTGAAAAGTACAGCAAATGGAGGCAGCTATTATTCAATAAATCTCTTGTTTTGTAAAGAATAGAAATAGACTTGGATAATTTCTGTTTTACATGTTTTATGTGAGGCTTCCAACAAAGTTTGTCATCTATTATTACTCCCAAAAACTTAGTTTCATACACTCTTTCAATTTCAACGTTGTTTAATTTCAGTTTTATCTCAATGTTAGTCCGTTTACCACCAAACAACATAAATTTAGTTTTATTTTCATTTAGCGATAGTTTATTTAAAGCAAACCATTTGGTTAATTTCATCAATTCAATTTCTGCAGTTTTTAACAACTTCTTTATGTTCCCTCCAGAACAAAATAAATTAGTATCATCTGCAAAAACAACATATTTCAATGTATCACTTACGGTACAAATATCATTTATGTAAAGTATAAATAACTTTGGTCCCAACACTGAGCCTTGTGGAACTCCACAAGTTACATGCTTCAAATGAGATTTAATATCGTCAGTGCTCACATATTGAAACCTATTATTTAAATAACTTCGTAACCAAAGTTGTGTTATACCTCTTATACCATACCGCTCACATTTCTGTAGAAGTAGATGATGTAGATCTGCTTCTGTGTTTGGGTTCATTGTCCTGTCACATGACCCAGTTCTAGCCAGGTTCCCTCCAGAATCCCACAGCTGTTGATGATCAGTTCATCAAGAGCACCTGACCAAAACACCTACCTTCTATGATCCTATGGAGACAGTGGGGGAGGGGGGGTGCTAACCTTTACAGATGGCTGTATATTTACAGAAATGTCTAAATGACGTCTGATCTTTTATGTTGCAGTTGCTTCTGAAATGTTTCAGAGTGAAATTTGGAGGCGTGTGCTTCCTCCACAGCTCCCTATCCAGGTATCCGACTTTAAAAAGCCCAACTAACCCTGGAATGATCCTCCACGAGTTCAGTCCCTCCACAAACAAGCTTCTCTGTCGCCACCAACACACAAATGTACCCGCTGATGAACTAAACCACAGACCTGCCAGCACTGCTGGTGTTTGACTTGTGAGCACCATGTTCCAGGTCCCTAGGTCCGTTAACCCGGTACGCTGCCGTAAACGGTTCCAGTAAGCAGGAACTTACAGAGGGGGTCGAATCTGGGCTGAGTTTGGCTGAAAAGCGAAGGATTCATGACGTCTTGGTTAGTGGCAGACCTCAGAATAAACCCACCAGAGGCTGCAGTTCCTCTACCGACCGCTAGAGGCTGCAGTTCCTCTACGGACCGCTAGAGACTGCAGTTCCTCTACCGACCACTAGAGGCTGCAGTTCCTCTACCGACCGCTAGAGGCTGCAGTTCCTCTACCGACCGCTAGAGGCTGCAGTTCTTCTACCGACCGCTAGAGGCTGCAGTTCCTCTACCGACCACTAGAGGTTGCAGTTCCTCTACGGACCGCTAGAGGCTGCAGTTCTTCTACCGACCGCTAGAGGCTGCAGTTCCTCTACCGACCACTAGAGGCTGCAGTTCCTCTACCAACCACTAGAGGCTGCAGTTCCTCTACAGACCACTAGAGGCTGCAGTTCCTCTACCGACCACTAGAGGCTGCAGTTCCTCTACAGACCACTAGAGGCTGCAGTTCCTCTACCGACCACTAGAGGCTGCAGTTCCTCTACCGACCTCTAGAGGTTGCAGTTCCTCTACGGACCGCTAGAGGCTGCAGTTCTTCTACCGACCGCTAGAGGCTGCAGTTCCTCTACCGACCGCTAGAGGCTGCAGTTCCTCTACCGACCACTAGAGGCTGCAGTTCCTCTACCGACCACTAGAGGCTGCAGTTCCTCTACAGACCACTAGAGGCTGCAGTTCCTCTACCGACCACTAGGGCTGCAGTTCCTCTACAGACCACTAGAGGCTGCAGTTCCTCTACGACCACTAGAGGCTGCAGTTCCTCTACGACACTAGAGGCTGCAGTTCCTCTACAGACCACTAGAGGCTGCAGTTCCTCTACCGACCACTAGAGGCTGCAGTTCCTCTACCGACCTCTAGAGGTTGCAGTTCCTCTACGGACCGCTAGAGGCTGCAGTTCCTCTACCGACCGCTAGAGGCTGCAGTTCTTCTACCGACCGCTAGAGGCTGCAGTTCTTCTACCAACCGCTAGAGGCTGCAGTTCCTCTACGAACCACTAGAAGCTGCAGTTCCTCTACCGACCGCTAGAGGCTGCAGTTCCTCTACCGACCACTAGAGGCTGCAGTTCCTCTACCGACTACTAAAGGCTGCAGTTCCTCTACCGACCACTAAAGGCTGCAGTTCCTCTACTGACCACTAGGGTCTGTCTCCAACAGTGAGTCGGTTATGGAAGTATTTCTGTGCCACCTGAGTTTGAATATGAATTTTTAAGATTGAAATTTTTCAGCATCAAAATCAGACTTTGAATTTTAAAAAACATCAGATTTTTAGCACTGAATTTTTTTGCCTCTGAATTTTATTTTGTTAAAATAAATTCAGTGTTAAAAAAATTGTTGTCTTAAAATATTCAGTTTTTCAAAATTCAACATGTAAAGAAATTCCCCCAAAAAATCAGATTATATTATTGATATATCATTATTATTAATATATATTATTATATTATTATCATATAAATTAATGTACACCTGCCGTCCACCTGCCATCTCTCTGGCCTGCGGTCGCACCGCACACACAGTACAAACACACGCACAGACAGGCCGCTAATAAACGGTAAATGCGCTATTGCACCGTAATTGTACAGTGTTAAAATTAATATTATCATTTACTAAATCTATTTTAAATGTTTAATACAAACAGCAAATAAAGTAAACAGACTCACCGCAGCACCATCACCTGAGTTTGCTGCCATGGCCGACCGGTCCATCTTACTATCTGGGTGGGTGTCACATGACCAATGGAGCGTAACGTGATTGGCTGGACGTTGGCTGAATTGAGACAGGGATCGATTGCTTCTCCCTGGTGACCCGGATGTTGAGGTTGAATTTTTTTACACTGATTTTTTTTTTTTTAGAAATTGAATTTTTTTACACTGAATTTTTTTGAGATGTTGATTTTTTTTTTTTACACTGAATTTTTTGGGGTGTTGAATTTCTTTACATGTTGAATTTTGAAAAACTGAATATTTTAAGACAACAATTTTTTTTAACACTGAATTTATTTTAACAAAATAAAATTCAGAGGCAAAAAAAATTCAGTGCTAGAAATCTGATGTTTTTTAAATTTCAAAGTCTGATTTTGATGCTGAAAAATTTCAATCTTAAAAATTCGTATTCAAACTCTGATGGCACAGAAATACTTCCATAGTCGGTCTCCATTAACCTCTATGTTAAAATGTCCAACTTTACAGCAGAAATTAACACATTTACAGCCTGGTACAAAAACAGTTTTGTGCTGCACAGATAGATTTCGGTGAATTTTTTTGTTCTTTATCAGTCAACATTATATAAATCTACAATTTTATTTATAATTAGGGCTGTCATCTTTCAATTGACAGGTGGCAGTGGTTAGTGTTTACATGTGTAGCACACTCATGTATATTATCACTTAAACATACATTTAATTGGCGTAAATTTTTGCACGTATTATTAACAGACACTTTAACTAATTACCTTTTTTGGTCACTTTATTCATAACTTCTTTGCTGCACTGCCTATTTTTATTTTCTACCATCTTGTTAATATTTGTGAATTATTCAGATTTAATTTTGTCCAGAAATTTCTTTACATATCTTATGTGAATGCACCTTAGATCAAAGGAAATTATTTGGCAACAAAGCTATTCTAATTTGACTTCTGAGCTTTGAACAAAGATCTAACAGAGCACAATCATCCTCATTTCACCGATCATATGTCGAGCAGCGACACGTTAAAGCGTGTTCCTCACGCAAACTGCTCTGATGTACCACAGACGTCTGCATATCATCTGCGTGTCACGTGTGATCTGATGACAGAAAGCATGTAGAGGTTTATCACAGCGGTCCAAGAATCGAGCCCTGAGGGACTCCATGTGTCACGTTCACGTTTGACCAGCCACACGGCCCCACAAACAGCAGATCAGGAGTGTGTTTTGTGTTTCTGTGATGCTGTTTGTCAGTTCTGTCGGCGGTGTGTGTTTTCCAGCCCGGTTCAGACGTCCAGTCGGCCTGGAGCGTCGCCACACGGATCCCTGTGCCAAAAGGTGTGAAAGCCAGCGGGAAGGCGGTCCTGGGCGTGTCCACGGTGACGAGGCTGGAGTCGCAGGCCGAGGGCCAGGCCATGAAGATCGAGCTGAGGAAGTCGACGCTGTGCAGCTCTGCGTCTGCGGCAGGAGGAAAGAACTGACGCGTCGTCGTGGCAACCAGCAGGGACAGAGGATGACGTGGACGCTTAGGTTTCAGGGTCATGGTCTCAGACTTTTTACTCTCGTCTTTATCCACACGTGTGAGTCTCACTGCTGCTCCTGGAGCCTCCACAGAGTAACTGTGAATCTTTGTTTGTGTCAAACACCCAATAAAAACTATTTATGTGCAGTGTGGCAACGCCTCAGACCTGCTTTTGTTTCCCATAACCGAACCGTTTAGTCCAGTGTGTTCACCAAAAATATGCCGTACTGCGTACGCTTTTCTAGTTTCGTGCCATGTCTGAATGAGTTTTGATAGTAAAGTTTTAAAATGTAAGCGTGCAGTCTTATCTCGTGACACTGGACCGCTACCAGAGCTGCCAGAGTGATGGTGGTGGGCTTCCCATGAGTTCCCATGTTCTCCCAGTGCCTCTGTGGGTTTTCCTCACGTCCTCCAGCTTCCTCCCACAGTTCAAAGACATGCACGTCAGGCTAACTGGTGACTGATGATGATGATGATGATGTGTGTGTGTGTTGTTTGTCTACATGTGGCCCTGTGATGGACTTGTTACCTGTCCAGGTGTCCCCCTGCCTTTCACCAAAGAGACCAGGGATGGAGTCCAGCAGACCCCCATGAGCCTGCATGAATGGAGGATTATCATTATTATTCATGTGTGAATAACTAAATCATACAAACGTACAGACATGAACAGTCTATATAGACTGATCTGAAATAATATTCTGTAGAATAATTTGTTCTAAAAATAAATAAACAATTATTCTGCAGGGTATTATTCATGTTACTTTTTTATATTATCTATATCATTATACCAAATGAACATTATTCTCAGAAATGACACATATATTAGGTGCCTTTAAAAACACTTTTATATTATATAATATTAAATAATATATGTGTATTTATAAACAGTACTGGGGTTATTTGATATAATCAACAGGGTTACAACTATTATGAGTGAATAATAATCTAACTGGAAGGGGCAGGTTTCCGCTGAAACCAGTTGACGCAGGCGCACTAGACTCCTGCTGTCAACCGCCAATGAAGAAGACGAAGAAGAAGAAGAAGAAGGAAAGATTGTAAACTTCCGGTAGCGCAGCGTTTCGGGGGGTTTTAACTCGTAGGGTCGCCAGTAATGCATTAAATCGTAACCGACTGAACAAATAATGAAACGGTGATTGTAACGTCGTCTGTTGACGCAGAGCTCAGACCCACAGCGGCCGTCACTCGTCGGCTAACAGCAGTTAGCTGGTGATTAGCAGCATGATGGCGACCAGCTACAACGCCAAAGACGAGGACGGACACATCACCGTGTCCGGGGCTGGCGGCGGGTCCCTGCGGAGCAGGAAGCCCGAAAACACCGCCTTCAAGCAGCAGAGGCTTCCCGCCTGGCAGCCCATCCTGACGGCTGGCACCGTGCTGCCCGCCTTCTTCATCATCGGCCTCCTCTTCATCCCCATCGGCATCGGCCTGTACGTGACGTCCAACAACATCAAGGAGTTTGAGGTAACAGAAACACGGAGGTCCGAGTTCATAAACTAGCAGAAACACGGAGATCCGAGTTCGTAAACTCTTCGTCACACCAACCTGTAGACTGTAATGTCCCTCTGTTCACTCAGGCTTTTTCAAACCAAACTCCATTGAAGAAAAAGGCTAATTTTGCTGTGACGTTTCATCGTGACGTATTTAACGTCTCATAAAAATGACACCTGCATTTTTCTAAAGGTTATGGTTGAGGGAAAGTTTCGGCAGACGTGTTTCACAAATAAAACCAAAAAAAAAAAGAAAAACATTTGCATGAAGTTAAAATGGCGAGCTTGCCGTCTTGTGAAAAACATTTATGGTCACGTGTATGACTTAATTTAGCATCATCACCACAAGTGTTGATGGTTGATTTGGTTCCAGATACTGATGATAAATATGTCCACATGCCCGAACCCTCCACTCCAGGACCTTCGCTTTTTTCGTCGTAGCTGATTCTTTTGTGTCACAGCTGATAATTTGGACCTTAACTGTTAGTCTGGACCGACTCGCCCTCCTGACGCCTCTGGTTCTGGTTTCCAGATGCGATTACACCGGGGTTGACATGTCCAGTCCCTGCTTCAACTGCTCCCAGAACTTCAGCTGGAACAGCACGAGGCCGTGCACGTGCACATTACCCTTCTACCTGGACCAGGGGTACGAGGTGAGGGCCGCCCGGTCACATCTGGAGACGTCCGGGGCACAGCTGGACCGCTAACCGCCAACGCCTGTCTGTTTAACCCTCAGAGCAACGTCTTCATGTACTACGGCCTCTCCAACTTCTACCAGAACCACCGTCGGTACGTCAAGTCCAGAGACGACGGCCAGCTGAACGGAAACATGGAAGCACTCAAGGTTGGTCCTCTGAGAGTGAACCAGGAGCTCCAGCTGTGGCGCCACAGCTGTTCAAGGCTTCGGTTAGTTTTTGTTGTTGGAGGAGGAGGATGTTGTGCGGGTTTGTAGAACGGGTCAAGTCCCGCTTTCTTAAACATCCCAGATCTCTTCAGTTTGGCTTTCGTTCAGCGGGACCTTTATCTGTTTCAGGAACCCAGTAAGGACTGCGACCCCTACGCTCGTCACGACGGCAAGACGATAGCGCCGTGCGGCGCCATCGCCAACAGCATGTTTAACGGTGAGCGGGAAAACCTCAGAACGGTAATCTGAGACTGACGAGGCTCATAGCTTCACTTCTGAAGTTCTGACTCCTCCTCAGACTCTCTGGAGCTCTTCTACAACGACCCCAACGGCACCAAGGTCCCGATTCCTCTGACGGCGACGGGAATCGCCTGGTGGACGGACAAACACGTGAAGTTCAGGAACCCTGGAGGCAGCGACCAGAACCTGACCGCCGTCTTCCAAGGTAGCGTCTGCTGCTGGTTTCTGTCCAGCCTCCAGTAGCTTGAAATGTGTTCGTCGTGTCCAGGTTTGGATGAGTTGATAGCCGTGAACATGAACCTGCTCCGACTGTTTTAGTCTAAAAAATAACATCATCATATGAAGAAGAGTCGAACTCAGATATTAAAACCGTGGAGTAGTTTCATGCAGCTGCGTCGCCCTCTGCTGTCCAGTCATGAGAACGCAGCATGAAGACATGTGGACTGTCTTTACTGTCCTGAAGTCAGAGTTGACGGGTCTCAAGAGGAGCTGAGATCCGACAGCAGGGAGGCGGGTTCAGACAGAACCTCTGGTGGTTTCTGGTGACCATTCTGGACCTCAGCTGGGTCAAACACACGCTCAGAACTGAGCTCATTCGTGTCTCTTCTCCAGGAACGACGAAGCCGCTGAACTGGCGCCGGCCCGTCTACGAGCTGGACTCAGACCCGGAGAACAACGGCTTTATCAACGAGGACTTCATCGTGTGGATGAGAACCGCCGCCCTGCCGACGTTCCGGAAGCTGTACCGGATCATCCAGAAGAGGAACGGCATGGTTCAAACGCTGCCTCCGGGGAACTACACCCTGGAGGTGGTCTACAGTATCCTTCATCCGGAACATTCAGTCCCTTTAGTCTGGACAGGCAGGAAGTAGTCCGGACCGGTCAGGAAGTAGTCCGGACGAGTCCGAAAGCAGAGGCAGGAAGTAGTCCGGACCAGTCTGAAAGCAGAGGCAGGAAGTAGTCCAGACCGGTCTGAAAGGAGAGGCAGGAAGTAGTCCGGATCGGTCTGAAAGCAGAGGCAGGAAGAGTCCGTAGAAGTAGTCCGGAAGCAGGAGAAGCAGAGGAAGTAGTCCGGACCAGAAGTAGTCCGGACCAGTCCGAAAGCAGAGGCAGGAAGTAGTCCAGACCAGTCTGGCAGGAAGTAGTCCGGACCAGTCCGAAAGCAGAGGCAGGAAGTAGTCCGGACCAGTCCGAAAGCAGAGGCAGGAAGTAGTCCGGACCAGTCCGAAAGCAGAGGCAGAAGTAGTCCAAAGCCGAGGCAGGAAGTAGTCCGGACCAGTCCCGGACCGGTCTGAAAGCAGAGCAAGGAAGTAGTCTGGACCAGTCTGGAAGCAGAGGCAGGAAGTAGTCCAGACCGATCTGGAAGTAGTCCAGACCGGTCTGAAAACAGAAGCAGGAAGTACTCTGGACCAGTCTGGAAGCAGAAGCAGGAAGTAGTCCAGACCAGTCCGGAAGTAGTCCGGACCGGTCCGAAAGCAGCAGCAGGAAGTAGTCCGGACAGTCCGAAAGCAGAGGCCGGAAGTAGTGGCCGGTCGAGTATCCGGACCGGTCCGAAAGCAGAGGCAGGAAGTAGTAGTCCGGACCAGTCCAAGCAGAGCCAGGAATAGTCCGGAAGTCCATCAGGCGAGTAGAGCCAGAGGCAGGAAGTAGTCCGGACCGGTCTGAAAGCAGAGGCAGGAAGTAGTCCGAACCGGTCCGAAAGCAGAGGCAGGAAGTAGTCCGGACCGGTCCGAAAGCAGAGGCAGGAAGTAGTCCGGACCGGTCTGAAAGCAGAAGCAGAGGCGGGAAGTAGTCCGGACCAGCCCAGAAGTAGTGGAAAGCAGGAAGTGTCGAAGCAGGAAGTAGTCCAGAGTCAGAAGTGAAGCAAGCAGGAAGTAGTCTGGACCAGGTCCAGACCAGCAGAGCCAGAAGAGTCTGGAAGTAGTCCAGACCAGTCTGAAAGCAGAGGCAGGAAGTAGTCCGGACCAGTCCGAAAGCAGAGGTGGAAGTAGTCCGGACCGGTCTGGAAGCAGAGCCAGGAAGTAGTCCGGACCAGTCTGGAGTCCAGACCAGTCTGGAAAGCAGAGGCAGGAAGTAGTCCGGACCGGTCTGAAAGCAGATGCAGGAAGTAGTCCGGACCGGTCTGAAAGCAGAGGCGGGAAGTAGTCCAGACCAGTCTGAAAGTAGTACAGACCAGTCTGGAAGTAGTCCAGAGCAATTTTGAAAGCAGAGCCAGGAAGTAGTCCAGACCAGTCTGAAACCAGAGGCAGGAAGTAGTCCAGACCAGTCTGAAACCAGAGGCAGGAAGTAGTCCAGACCAGTCTGGAAGTAGTCCAAGCCAGTCTGGAAGTAGTCCAGACCAGTCTGAAACCAGAGGCAGGAAGTAGTCCAGACCAGTCTGGAAGTAGTCCAGACCAGTCTGAAACCAGAAGCAGGAAGTAGTCTGGACCAGTCTGAAACCAGAGCAGGAAGAGCCAGGAAGGACCAGTCGGAAAGTCCAGTAGTCCAGACCAGGAAGTAGTCCAGACCAGTAAGCAGGAAGTAGTCCGGACCAGTCTGAGCAGAAGGAACAGTAGTGGACCAGTCGACCGGTCAGGAAAGGCAGAGCAGGAGTAGTCCAGACCAGTCTGAAAGACGCAGAGGTCCTGAGGAGTAGTAGTCCAGACCAGTCTGAAACCAGAAGCAGGAAGTAGTCCAGACCAGTCTGAAGTCCAGAAGCAGGAAGTAGGCAGACCAGTAGTCCAGGAAAGAGCCAGGAAAGCAGGAAGTAGTCCAGGACCAGTCTGGAAGCAGAAAGCAGGAAGTCCGGACCAGAAAGCAGGAGTAGTCAGGAAGTAGTCCGGACCAGTCTGGGACCAGTCTGGAAGTAGTCCAGACCAGTAGGAAGAAGAGTGGGACCAGTCTGGAAAGTCCAGACCGGTTCCAGGAAGTAGTCCAGACCAGTCTGAAAAGCAGACCAGTCTGAAACCAGGCAGGAAGTAGTCCAGACCAGTAGAAGCCAGTAGGCAGGAAGTAGTCTGAAAGCAGAGCCAGGAAGTAGTCCGGACCAGTCTGAAACAGAGGCAGGAAGTAGTCCGGACCAGTCTGAAACCAGAGGCAGGAAGTAGTCCGGACCAGTCTGAAAGCAGAGACAGGAAGTAGTCCGGACCAGTCTGAAGTAGCCAGAGCAGGAAGTAGTCCGGACCAGTCTGAAAGCAGAGGCAGGAAGTAGTCCAGACCAGTCTGAAACCAGAGGCGGTCTCATCCGTGACTCCCGACTCTGATCTAATCTGTGATCCGGTCTTTAACCAGAATCCCAGACTATCCGGTCCGGAGCTTCGACGGCAGGAAGCGGATGATCCTGAGCACCATCTCCTGGATGGGCGGGAAGAACCCGTTCCTGGGCATCGCCTACATCACCGTGGGCTCGCTCTGCTTCTTCCTGGGCGTCGTCCTCATGATCATCCACCACAAGTACGGCAGCCGCAGCAACAGCGCCGACATCGCCAACTGAGCCCAGGACGGCCCGGCCCGGCCCGGCCCGGCGTTCGCCAAAATCAGTGACAGAAAAGCCAAATAATGAACCGCCATCGTTTTTCAGTTCTTTCAAAGCTCAGAACCTTCTGGCTGAGGAGAATTAGCGCTGAGGCGGTCCTGCTGGGTCCACTTAGACGGTCCTGCTGGGTCCACTGAGACGGTTCCTGCTGAGTCCACTGAGACGGTTCCTGCTGGATCCACTTAGATGGTTCCTGCTGGGTCCACTTAGACGGTTCCTGCTGGGTCCACTGAGACGGTTCTGCTGGATCCACTTAGATGGTTCCTGCTGGGTCCACTTAGACGGTCCTGCTGGGTCCACTTAGACGGTTTCTGCTGGGTCCACTGAGGCGGTTCTGCTGAGTCCACTTAGATGGTTCCTGCTGGGTCCACTTAGACGGTCCTGCTGGATCCACTGAGACGGTTCCTGCTGGGTCCACTGAGACGGTTCTGCTGGGTCCACTGAGACGGTCCTGCTGGGTCCACTTAGACGGTCCTGCTGGGTCCACTGAGACGGTCCTGCTGGGTCCACTTAGACGGTTCTGCTGGGTCCACTTAGACGGTTCTGCTGGATCCACTGAGACGGTTTCTGCTGGGTCCACTTAGACGGTTCCTGCTGGGTCCACTGAGACGGTTCCTGCTGGGTCCACTTAGACGGTTCTGCTTGGTTCCTGCTGGGTCCGTCCTGCTGGGTCCACTGAGACGGTTCCTGCTGGGTCCACTTACGTTCCTGCTGGGTCACACGGCGTTCCTGCTGGGTCCACTTAGACGGTTCCTGCTGGGTCCACTTAGACGGTTCCTGCTGGATCCACTTATGGTCCTGCTGGGTCCACTGACACGGTTCCTGCTGGGTCCACTGTGTCCCGCTCACCTGCACCTCCGTATCTACACCTGCGCTGACGTCCTCCAGCTGATCCTGTTTCACCTGAGCTGGAGGGGTGTTACCGGTAAAGTCACATGACCCAGTGGGCCCAAACCGAGGCGCTACATCCGGCCTGCCTCCTGGCTCCTGAACGGGCCCCGTGTTTTAATGAGTCACCAGGTGAACCGTTAACGGTTCTGGTTGAGCGTTTACCTGCTGACAGAACGGTACCGCCGCGGCGCTGCTCTCGGTCCAGAGGGGCGGCTGATCAGCAGCGCACCACCTTCGGACCAAAGCTGAGCCCGTTTAGACGGAAACGAAACCCCGCCGTCCGTGACGGTTCCGGTCCGGTTTGGGTCTGCTGGGTCATGTGATCTAGAGGTTTCTGAGGAGTCCACCTGTTCACTGACCCTGAGTGAACGTGTGTCGGTCCAGTTTCGCCGGCGCCGTCCTTCACGTTTAAAGGAACCTTCTGGGTTTTACAGCCTGGATCCCCGTTTGTTCTGTTTGGACCCGGCTGTAAAAATGTGAAAAAGTATTTGGTTCTGGAGAAACGTTGAGTGAGATACGGAGAGTTTTATCACCTGCTGATGCTCTAAAGCCACCTGGACCCCAGAGATGTTTACTGATCCACAGGTAACCCCACAGGTAACCCTCAGAACCGTCAATCAGAACCACCTGCAGGACCGTTGGGTCAGCTGACACCGCAGTGACGTCACAGTGACGTCACCATGATGTCAGAGCCTCGTCTCAGGACTCTTTTCTCCTGCTGCCAGATGGATCTTCTGCACCTTATAAACCAGAGTTCTAGGTGGGCCCGGCCCAGTTCTGTTTCTGTATTTATTCTGGAGTTTTGTGACCCGTCTGTGTGGTGAAGTCCAGTGTTCAGACATCAGGAAGCAGCTGCAGAGGGGTGGTCCTGGTTCTGATGGTCCTGGTCCTGATGGTCCTGGTTCTGACGGGCCTGGTCCTGATGGGCCTGGTCCTCTGATGGTCCTGGTTCTGATGGTCCTGATGGGCCTGGTCCTAATGGTCCTGGTTCTGATGGTCCTGGTTCTGATGGTACCATCCTGTCTGTCTGTTCCTGTCTGGGAAGAGAAATGAACCGCAGTGATGCTAATATTTGTTTTCAGTGCACCATCTTTTTTTAAAAATCTTTTTGTTGCTTTAACAGAATAAATTTATCATTTTAAAACCTGCTGGTTGTTTAACTTCTTCAGTTTCGGGTTCAGGATGATGTCACGTCTGTAAATGTTTCCATTTTTAAGTTAAAGATGGTTGGAGTTTTACAGCACCTGCAAGACTTCTAGAAGTTACCTGCTTCAAAACAAAATAATTTGCATACCGTATTTTCTGGACTATAAGCCGCACCTGAATATGCCGCACCTGAATATAAGCTGCACCTGAATATAAGCCACACCTGAATATAAGCCGCACCTGAATATAAGCCACACCTGAATATAAACCACACCTGAATATAAGCTGCACCTGAATATAAGCCACACCTGAATATAAGCCACACCTGAATATAAACCACACCTGAATATAAACTGCACCTGAATATAAGCCACACCTGAATATAAGCCACACCTATTAAAATATAAATGAAATATATATTTTGTCACATATAAGCCGCCGGTATCCAAATAAGATATTTACATGGAAAGATTTTGTTCCATAAGTGTTTATTTATATACCTGAGCTGATTTTCCCTCCTCCTGTGTACTGAACCCCCCCCACACAGCAAAGACATCCAGAACCGACCCGTGAAACGGACCCGTATGGGGTCCACTTTGGAGCCGGATCACGGACCTGCTGGCTCCACGCTGCATCCGGTCCACATCTGTGATTAAAACCTCACCTCTGCGGCGGGTCCAGTCAGAACCCTGAAATCTGCTGGAGAACCAACAAACTGATAAATCCAGGTGTGTCTGAGTAGCTACAATGGTCAGACTCACCTGGATTAATCAGTTAGTCCAATAATAACAGATATTTATGCTAAATGATTGTAGAGTAGCATAGCCAACATAGGCTACTGAACAAAAACAGAATAACCTTTAACTACTTGGTTTGTTTTTTGGTTTTTGCACTTCCTGCTAGAGCGCCCCCTGAGGGCTGAAGAAACATTCATAGAAAAGCGCATCTCTGTATAAACCTCATGGTTTAAAGCGTGGGACAAAAGTAAAAATCAGCTCAGCTCAAAAGAAAAATCAGCTCAGGTATATAAATAAACACTTATGGTACAAAATCTTTCCATGTAAATATCTTATTTGGATACCGGCGGCATATACATGACAAAATATATATTTCATTTATATTTTAGTGGGTGTGGCTTATATTCAGGTGCGGCTTATAGTCCAGAAAATACGGTAATTGTCTGAATTTAAGTTTTTTAAGATATAGATTGATATATAATCAAATAATTTACATTTAAAATGTATTAAACATTTATGAAAAATGAAATATCAAAGAAAAAATGGTAAATATACAAATATGTAATTCAAATGTGTATTTAATAAGTTGATATTTATTCATAAATGTCTAATATTTAAAACTGCAGGCCACTGAAAAGTTCTGGTTTGTTTCAGGCAGAAACATGTTTTGGTTTCTCTCATCTCTTTAAATCATATTCTCTATTCATATATTGTTTCTTTTTTTTTAAAAAAGAGTTTTGTTTCAAATCCATGACCTCAATGAAACGTCATATCTTCAATATCCTTGAAAGAAACTCAAAGGTAATAGACTGTATTTCATTGTCTCATTTGTTTGAAAGCGCTGACGTTTTATACATATATATATATATATGTGTCAAATACCTTTTTTTTTATTTGGTTTTGTGTAAAATATATTATATATATCTGTATATATTCTCTCTATATATAGATATCGATATTCTATCTCTAGATCTAAGATATATTATATAATACCTTTTCATTTTTAATTTTTGTTTGTATCATCTTTTGTTTTGCTATATATATATATCTCTATCTATTTCTCTCTCTCTCTCTCTCTCTCCTATCTATTCTCTTCTTCCTCTTTTTTTTTTTTTTTTTTTTGTGTATCTTTATCTCTATATTTTTTTTTTCCTTTTTGTTTTGATATATCCTCTCTCTATTCTCTCTAATCCATACTATATATATACATATATATACATTTAATTTTTTTTTTTGTTTTGTATATGTGATATATATACATCATATTTATTTTGTATATATTGTTTTGTATATATATAATACATTTATTTTTTTATTTTTGTTTTGTATATATATATATATATATATATATATTTTTTTTTTTTTTTTTTTTGTTGTTTTGTTCTGGCGCATTTGCAGTTCTCACTCCGAGCCACCAGGTGGCAGTAACGCGCCGCATGGCTGCTTGTCAACCTTCAGTCCCTCCAGAAGGAGAAGCGGGAAGCGGAACCAGAATCTTCCGGTGTCCTTGTGCAGAGACGAGACTTCAGACGGAGGAGAGATGATGTCCAGAAACCTTATCGTGAGTCTGTTTGATTATGTTTTTATCTAAATTCAGCCTCGACTCTTTAATGTGTAACTAACCAGTCAGGTGAATGTTGTCAGAAACCAGCGGCTGCTGGTCTGTTATGGCTTCGTGTCAACGCGGGTCACGTCCAGCTCCCGTTAGCCCGGTTTAGCTCCCGTTAGCCCGGTTTAGCTCCCGGTTTAGCTCCTGTGACCGGCTCGGTCCGGACAGCTGAAGTCTCCCTCTTCTCAGGCCGGTTCCGTCTCCTCTAGACGGACCGGTTGGTGTGTTATTTGGCGGTTCCGGTCCGGTCGGTGACCGTCCTCTCTGCTGTGTCCAGGCTCTCCAGCAGGTGGCGCGGCGGAGCATCTGCAGCTCAGGCCGCCGGCAGGTGGAGAACAAGGTCCCGAACAAGCAGCGGTTGTTCCAGGTGAGCAGGAAGATTTCAAACTAAATAATAAAACCTGAGGTTATAAAACATGTGGTAAAATAAATATTTAACCTTCCTTTCCTGTGTTAGCTTTCTGTTAGCATCCCCGGTGTCTTAAATCAGCTTTAAATTACACTACTTAAATTACAAATCTTTTTTGTCATCTCTTGGTTGCCTTGTCAGACTTCCTTATCCATGAAAATGTTTGGTTTAATATTTTTTGTGGGTCTCAGGGCCTTTTATTTTTATCAGTTTACCTCTCGGTTTCAATAAAAAAAAAAAAAAAGAAAAATTAACCTTAAGAGAATCCTCTAAATAAATAAAAGGTTGTGTTTCCTGAATATTACTGAGATGTAGAGAACACATCTCTGAAATGAATTTGCTTGGTTTATTTTTGTCATTTTAAAATGAATAACTATAATAACATCTGTGGTGTTGGGGGTCAGTTTCAACCCAGATATATTTACTTCAAGAAAATGCAAAAAAAAAAAAAAAAATCATTTTTGACTGCAATAGTGTTTTTAATATAAACAGATTGAAACACAGAACAGGTCATAACACAAAATATTGATTTAAAGTTCAAAGAAACGAAATAACAAATCAAACAAATCAAATCAATTATTACTTCTAAAACTAATAGCTAAATGAGCTAAATCAGAGTAAAAGTCTCTGTGTGAGAACATACGTGTGTGTGTGTTTAGATGCACGTGTGGCAGAAAGTGACACTTTTAGTGTGTTTTTATTAAGAAGAAAACACTAATGAAAGCATCAGGGTTCCAGACGTCACCGTGGAGTTTTTTTCTTCCAGGTTTGTCACAGCGATGATGACTGTTTAATGTTGCATAAATAACTTAAAACGTGTTTTTATGTCAGTGACTCTGGTCTCAGTAAACCGTGTGATACCAGGAGTCATTTAGATGACATTTCCAGCAGAACCTGCATGTTGAGGTACCAAACTGAGCCTCAGCACCAGTGACATCATCACACTCAGGTGTGTCTCTTCTACCTGATACTCCACGTTGAAACTTGCTCCTCTTCATCGCTTTGCTCATCTGAGTCTTCGCCCATATTGTCTCCAAAAATATTATCTAGAACTTCACTCACCGTAAATCTTTTCATTTTTACATGCTGTAATTTTAGGTTAGTTTCTAGCTGACTGGGCCAGATGTGACCCAGAGGTTTTAGTTTCCCTCCATGTCTGAGGAGCTGCTCTCAACCCCCCCCCCCCCCCCCCCCTCCATGTTGCAGGAGGACAACGGGATGCCGGTCCACCTGAAGGGAGGCAGCGGAGACGCTCTGCTCTACAGAACCACCATGGCGCTGACCGTCGTAGGTGAGGACCTTCCTGTCCCTTACATCATCAAACTTTATTTCTAATCATGTTTGTTTTTACAGCTCATTAAAAAAGGGTCTTGGTTCTGGTTCAGGTCTGGGTTCTGGTTCAGGTCTGGGTCCAGGCTCCAGCAGCTTGGTCTCCAGGTGGTTGTCTTCTTCATGGTTAACTGTTATCTGCTGCTGATGGTCACATGACTCTGGCTCAGCCAGGTGTGACGGTCACATGACCCTGGCTCAGCCAGGTGTGACTGGTCACATGACTCTGGCTCAGCCAGGTGTGATGGTCACATGACCCTGGCTCAGCCAGGCGTGATGGTCACATGACTGTGGCTCAGCCAGGTGTGATGGTCACATGACTCTGGCTCAGCCAGGTGTGATGGTCACATGACTGTGGCTCAACCAGGTGTGATGGTCACATGACTGTGGCTCAACCAGGTGTGATGGTCACATGACTGTGGCTCAACCAGGTGTGATGGTCACATGACTGTGGCTCAACCAGGTGTGATGGTCACATGACTGTGGCTCAGCCAGGTGTGATGGTCACATGACTCTGGCCCAGCCAGGTGTGATGGTCACATGACTGGTTCAGCCAGGTGTGATGGTCACATGACTCTGGCCCAGCCAGGTGTGATGGTCACATGACTCTGGCTCAGGTGTGTGTCTGGCTCAGCCAGGTGTGATGGTCACATGACTCTGGCCCAGCCAGGTTGTGATGGTCCAATGACTGGCTCAGCCAGGGTCATGGTCAATGACTCTGGCCCAGCCAGTGTGATGGTCACATGACTCTGGCTCAGCCAGGCGTGATGGTCACATGACCCTGGCTCAGCCAGGCGTGATGGTCACATGACTCTGGCTCAGCCAGGTGTGATGGTCACATGACTCTGGCTCAGCCAGGTGTGATGGTCACATGACTGTGGCTCAGCCAGGTGTGATGGTCACATGACTCTGGCCCAGCCAGGTGTGATGGTCACATGACTGGTTCAGCCAGGTGTGATGGTCACATGACTCTGGCCCAGCCAGGTGTGATGGTCACATGACTCTGGCTCAGCCAGGTGTGATGGTCACATGACTCATGGGACTCTGGCCATGGTTGTTGATGGTCACTGACTGGTTCAGCCAGGTGTGATGGTCACATGACTGGTTCAGCCAGGTGTGATGGTCACATGACTCTGGCTCAGCCAGGTGTGATGGTCACATGACCCTGGCTCAGCCAGGTGTGATGGTCACATGACCCTGGCTCAGCCAGGTGTGTGTCACATGACCCTGGTCACAGGTGTGATGTCACATGACCCTGGCTCAGCCAGGTGTGATGGTCACATGACCCTGGCTCAGCCAAGTGTGATGGTCACATGACTGGTTCAGCCAGGTGTGATGGTCACATGACCCTGGCTCAGCCAGGTGTGATGGTCACATGACCCTGGCTCAGCCAGGTGTGATGGTCACATGACCCTGGCTCAGATGGTCACATGACTCTGGCTCAGCCAGGTGTGATGGTCACATGACCCTGGCTCAGCCAGGTGTGATGGTCACATGACCCTGGCTCAGCCAGGTGTGATGGTCACATGACCCTGGCTCAGCCAAGTGTGATGGTCACATGACTGGTTCAGCCAGGTGTGATGGTCACATGACTGGTTCAGCCAGGTGTGATGGTCACATGACCCTGGCTCAGCCAGGTGTGATGGTCACATGACCCTGGCTCAGCCAGGTGTGATGGTCACATGACTCTGGTTCAGCCAGGTGTGATGGTCACATGACCCTGGCTCAGCCAGGTGTGATGGTCACATGACCCTTGCTCAGCCAGGTGTGATGGTCACATGACCCTGGCTCAGCCAGGTGTGATGGTCACATGACCCTGGCTCAGCCAGGTGAGGGCGCTGTGACGCAGGAACATGAAGGAAACCGTCCAGATCCTGGTTTTGTTCACCTGCTTTACTCAACACCTGTGTTTAGAACCTGAGAAGCTTCCAGAACCTTCAGAACCTCCTGCTGTTCAGAGCTGAAGTTCTGGAACTGAGGAGGAAATGTTGACGGACGTCTTTGATCAGGTTCTGGAGAAGATAAGAAAATAAATAAATCAGGAATAAAAGCCAGAGTCCACAAGTTTATTAGTTTAAAGGATGTTGTTCTCAGAAATCAGCTGACGGTTCTGGAGGTCCTCCTTCCAGCCCGGTCCTCCTCAAGGTCCTGGTCCTCCTCCAGGACCTCCTGGACCTCCTCTAGGACCTCCAGGTCCAGGTCCTGGTCCAGGTCCAGGTCCAGGTCCTCCTCCAGGTCCTGGTCCTCCTCCAGGACCTCCAGGTCCTGCTCCCGGTCCTGCTCCAGGTCCAGGTCCTCCTCCAGGACCTCCAGGTCCTGGTCCAGGTCCTGGTCCTGCTCCAGGTCCTGGTCCTGCTCCAGGTCCAGGTCCGTCTCTGACCGGTCCTGTCTTGTCTTCCAGGAGCGGGCTACGTCCTGTACGAGCTGGTGAAGGCCGCGTTCCCTCAGAAGAAGGACTAAGGACTGTGGCAGCTGTTAAGGTCCGGGTCCAGGTCCAGGTTCAGGAACCAACATCCAGCCCCCTTATCCCTGCGTGTGCTGCAGCGCTGTACCGTTCATGTTCATGGGATGATAACTTATTTCTTGTACAAAACTTCTGCGGATCAATAAACAACAGATATAGAACTGTTATCAGTGAAATCAGGCGTCTGGCTCGTTTATTTCTTTCTTTTATTCAGTGTTAGTTTGTGTTTGTGTGTTAGTTTGTGTTAGTGTTAGTTTTGTGTTAGTGTTAGTTTGTGTTTGTGTTAGTTTGTGTTTGTGTTAGTTTGTGTTAGTTTTGTAGTTTGTTTGTTTGGTTTTTTGTGTTTGTGTTTGTTTGTGTTTTGTTTTTTTTGTGTTGTTGTTGTTTCGTGTTTTGTGTTCGTTTTGTTCGTTGTTGTTTGTGTTCGTTTTGTGTTGTTGTGTTTGTTTTGTGTTCGTTTTGTGTTTCGTTTGTTGTTTGTGTTAGTTTGTGTTTTGTTTGTGTTAGTTTGTGTTTGTTAGTTTGTGTTTCGTTTGTTTGTGTTGTGTTTGTTTGTTTTTGTGTTTGTGTTAGTTTGTGTTTGTGTTAGTTTGTGTTTGTGTTAGTTTGTGTTTGTTGTTTGTGTTTGTGTTTGTTTGTTGTTTCGTTTGTGTTCGTTGTTGTTTTGTTTTGTTGTTTTGTGTTTTTTTGTTTGTGTTCGTTTTTGTGTTTGTGTTTTTTTTTTGTTTTTTGTTTTGTGTTTGTTTTGTGTTTTGTGTTTGTGTTTTGTTTGTGTGTTCGTTTGTGTTCGTTTGTTGTTTGTGTTCGTTTTGTGTTCGTTTTGTGTTAGTTTGTGTTAGTTTGTGTTTGTGTTTTTTGTTGTTTGTTTGTTTTTGTTTGTTTTGTGTTTTTTTGTTGTTTTTGTTTTGTTTGTTGTTTGTTTTGTGTTCGTTTGTGTTTTTTTGTTTGTGTTCGTTTTGTGTTCGTTTTTTGTTTGTTCGTTTGTTTGTTTTGTGTTTTTTGTTTGTTGTTTGTTTTGTGTTTCGTTTGTTTGTGTTAGTTTGTGTTAGTTTGTGTTTGTTCGTGTTTGTGTTCTTTGTGTTTCGTTTGTGTTTGTTGTTGTTTTTGTTTTTGTTCGTTTTTGTTTGTGTTCGTTTTTTTTTGTTTTAGTTTGTTTGTTTGTGTTCGTTTGTTTGTTTGTTTTGTTTGTTTCGTTTGTGTTTTCTGTTCTGTTTTTGTTTTGTTTTGTGTTTGTGTTTTGTTGTTTGTTTGTTTTGTTCGTTCGTTTGTTGTTTTGTTCGTTTTGTGTTTTGTTGTTCTGTTTTGTTTTGTTCGTTTGTGTTGTTTGTGTCGTTTTGTGTTCGTTTGTGTTCTTTGTTTTGTGTTTCGTTTGTGTTTGTGTTCGTTTGTTTGTGTTTGTGTTTTGTTCGTTTTGTGTTTGTGTCGTTTGTTTGTTTTTGTGTTTGTGTTAGTTGTGTTTGTGTTAGTTTGTGTTGTGTTAGTTTGTGTTTGTGTTTTTGTGTTTGTGTTTGTTTGTGTTTGTTTGTGTTTGTTTTGTGTTTTGTGTTCGTTTGTTTTGTTGTTTGTTTGTTTTGTTTTTGTGTTTGTTGTGTTCGTTCTTTTGTGTTTTCCGTTTGTGTTTGTGTTCTTTGTGTTTTGTGTTCGTTTTTTGTGTTTTGTGTTTGTGTTCTGTGTTCGTTTGTGTTCTGTTTGTTTGTTTTGTTGTTGTGTTGTGTTCGTTTGTGTGTTTGTTTGTTTTTGTTTGTTTGTTTGTGTTTGTGTTAGTTTGTGTTTGTTAGTTTGTGTTAGTTTGTGTTAGTTTGTGTGGTTGTGTCGTGTTTACATCCGGACCCCTCAGGTGCGCTGAGCCCCTGCAGCCACCAGGGGGCTCCAGGTAGAAGCTCAGCTTCAGTAACCAGCACGTCCTGATGGTTGAGACGTTTGATCAGTTATAAACGTGTCATTTCTGGAATCATCCGCATGAAATAAAAACACTGAACTGAAATAGAAAAGTATTTTACAGCTAAAGTACCTGATAAACAAACTTCAATATTATTCACTTGGTTTATACTGTTGATAATAAAATAATCTAATTAATGTCAAAGATACTCTACAGATCAATACAGAGGTCCACAGAATAAATCAGTCATGTTTCATAGAATAGTGATCCTTATTTTTCACGGTTAATGGGGACACCCCCCCCCCCGAGCCTCAATAATGTGTTTAAAATATGTTTAAAAACCGTAAAAAAGTAGCGAAACAAGACAAAGTCTCAACTGTGGTCTTTCTGTTTCCTTCACAGCCTCTGGTCTCTGAACCGTAGTAAACAAACCGCTGCTATTGTGCTATTTTTAGCTCGTAATTAGCGGCTAACACGCTAACAACAACAAAAGAAACAGTCCGGTTTTCTCTGCATGGAACGGGAACTTTATTCTGGCACTGCAGGAACTTGTAACATCACACAGGTTGTATTGTTGGGCTCACACACTACATTACCCATAAGGCCACACCATTACCCATAAGGCCACCTTCTTAAAGGGGCCAGGCTGGCTCACAGCATTTCTTCACTGTGAGAGAACGCGCACAACATCCTGGGATGAGATTTTTTCTTGATTTTTATATTATATATTTCTGAAAAATCCACGAATTGGCAAAGGAATCACTGTAATCACAAACTCCATTAATGTCCGTAGATCATTTAGTTATTCACACATTTATAATTATATATAATTATTCACACATTACAATAATATACATTTATAATAATGATAATAATGTAGAGATGTCAATCGTGACAGTTTAAACTCAGGAGTTAATAAAGTATTAAGTTGAATCTCTGGTGGTTTTAATCTGATATCTCAAGTACGTGGGATTAAACAGAAACAGCTGGCTAATCATAATTAGTTTGATTAATTTGGTTAATTGGCAACAGACAACAACTAATTAACTATAATCAAATATGTTTTGATATAAACCTGATCTCTGCAGTGAAGTTCTTGTTAAACCTGTTTGACTTCAGTGAAGATCTGAATCACAGCAGATGACCCCCCCCCCCCCCCCTTACCTGTGGGGGGGAAGCTGACACCTGATCGTCAGGTGATGCAGCCTGAGGATGTGGGCGTGGTCTCCATCTGCAGGTATATTTGCAGCTGCCGTCATCACCTGCTTCCTGCTCAGATCCAGGTTCCTCCTGCAGATGGAGCGTCTCCAGGTGTGGGGGATCTCGGTCCTCGTCGTCCTCACCGCGGCCCAGAACACCAGCAGGTAGAGGTGGCGTCTCGCCCGGATCACCTGAGGGTCCTTTGACTGTCGTCTGCTTGATTTTGAGCTTTTAGTTGATCTCATCTCAGACGTTCTGGTGCTAGATTCACATTGAAGAGACAGTTTTGTGTTTGTCTTCCATCGTTAGATTTAAAGGTGTTTAAATTATTTTTGCTCTTTGGACTGAATTGTTCACATCTATCAGTTTAACTTTGCTGCAGCTGCCACCATGTGTCAGTACCACTACTGACCACACGGGGGCGCACAGATCTGCTGTGTTGATGAGGAACCAGTGACGGTACTGTTGTACTGATGATGGTCCAGCAGGTCCTGCAGTACAACTGTGTCCCACCAGAGGCGCTCTTCTTCTTCTCCTACGACTGTATGAAAAGAACTGGACAAAGTCCCTGTGATGTCACCAGACATTAGTAGAGCCCCGCCCTCTCACAGCCCCTCCCAGATATCTGACCAATCAGAAAACACTTAAGGTGTCAATCAGGAATCCAGCTGTTTTTTAAGATCGTTGGTGTAAAATTAACTGAAAAGAAAATAAAGACTTTATGTTAAAATCTGCACAGAAAGATAAAATATTCACAAAGAACTTCAAACGAGAAACAGTTTGTTATAATAAATCTAACAATGTTTAAAATATTTGAGTTCATGTGCTTTGGCTGTTTTATTATCGTGATAAGGTATTTTATTTTGTTTTATGGTTATTCCTGAAACATGTCTCTGGGGAGTTTAGCTCCATTCTCCCCTCCAGCTGTGTCTCTCCTCCAGCTGTTTCTCCTCCAGCTGTGTCTCTCCTCCAGCTGTTTCTCCTCCAGCT
Organism: Hirundichthys speculiger; assembly: GCA_018398805.1. NCBI lineage: Eukaryota > Metazoa > Chordata > Actinopteri > Beloniformes > Exocoetidae > Hirundichthys > Hirundichthys speculiger. The sequence continues at coordinate 464,778 of JAGFBZ010000226.1, forward strand.
GTTTCTCTCCTCCAGCTGTTTCTCCTCCAGCTGTTTCTCCTCCAGCTGTTTCTCCTCCAGCTGTGTCTCTCCTCCAGCTGTGTCTCTCCTCCAGCTGTTTATCTCCTCCAGCTGTTTCTCTCTTCCAGCTGTTTCTCTCCTCCAGCTTGTTGTGTTCTCTCTTCCAGCTGTTTCTCCTCCAGCTGTTCCTCTCTTCTCCTCTCCTCCTGTGTCTCTCCTCCCAGCTGTTTCTCTCTTCCAGCTGTTTCTCTCCTCCAGCTGTTTCTCTCCTCCAGCTGTGTCTCTCTTCCAGCTGTTTCTCTCTTCCAGCTGTGTCTCTCTTCCAGCTGTTTCTCCTCCAGCTGTGTCTCTCCTCCAGCTGTGTCTCTCTTCCAGCTGTTTCTCCTCCAGCTGTGTCTCTCTTCCAGCTGTTTCTCTCCTCCAGCTGTATCTCTCCTCCAGCTGTGTCTCTCTTCCAGCTGTTCTCTCCTCCAGCTGTGTCTCTCCTCCAGCTGTGTCTCTCCTCCAGCTGTTTCTTCTGTCTCTCCTCCAGCTGTGTCCTCCTCCAGCTGTGTCTCTCCTCCAGCTGTGTCTCTCTTCCAGCTGTTTCTCCTCCAGCTGTGTCTCTCCTCCAGCTGTTTCTCTCCTCCAGCTGTTTCTCTCCTCCAGCTGTTTCTCCTCCAGCTGTTTCTCTCCTCCAGCTGTGTCTCTCCTCCAGCTGTTTCTCTCCTCCAGCTGTTTCTCTCCTCCAGCTGTGTCTCTCTTCCAGCTGTTTCTCTCCTCCAGCTGTGTCTCTCCTCCAGCTGTTTCTCTCCTCCAGCTGTCTCTCCTCCAGCTGTGTCTCTCCTCCAGCTGTGTCTCTCAGGTGTGTTTGATGCTGTATCTTCCAGGCCCGACCATCTTCCCGACCCCCAGCCGGTCCAGAGCCCGGACCCGCCCCCCTCCTACCTGGTACTGGCCCCCAGGACCCTGCGAGGCGGCGTCCCGGCGTCGGTGTCCGTCTCCATCCTGGACGATCGGCCCGTTTCTGTATCTGCTCACATCGTTCATGAAAACCGGAGCCTGGCCGCCGCCTCTGCTTCGGTTGAAGGAGGTTCGTCACCTTTACGTCACCTGTTCGTCCACTGTTCGTCACCTGTTCGTCCCCTGTTCGTCACCTGTACGTCCCCTGTTCGTCACCTGTTCGTCCACTGTTCGTCACCTGTTCGTCCCCTGTTCGTCCCCTGTTCGTCACCTGTTCGTCCCCTGTTCGTCACCTGTTCGTCCCCTGTTCGTCACCTGTTCGATACCTGTTCGTCACCTGTTCTTCACCTGTTCGTCACCTGTTTGTCCCCTGTTAGTCCCCTGTTCGTCCCCTGTTCGATACCTGTTCGATACCTGTTCGTCCCCTGTTTGTCACCTGTTCGTCCCCTGTTCGATACCTGTTCGTCCCCTGTTTGTCACCTGTTCGTCCCCTGTTCGATACCTGTTCGTCACCTGTTCGTCACCTGTTCGTCCCCTGTTCGTCACCTGTACGTCCCCTGTTCGTCACCTGTTTGTCCCCTGTTCGATACCTGTTTCGTCCCCTGTTCCCCTGTCACCTGTTCTTCCCCTGTTCGTCACCTGTTCGTCACCTGTTCGTCACCTGTTCGTCACCTGTTCGTCACCTGTTCGTCCCCTGTTCGTCCCTGTTCGTCACCCCTTTTCGTCCCCTGTTCGTCACCTCGTTTCGTACCTGTTCGTCACCTGTTCGTCACCTGTTTTCGTCCCCTGTTTTTCACCTGTTTGTCACCTGTTCGTCCCCTGTTTCGATACCTGTTTCGATACCTGTTCGTCCCCTTTTTTGTCACCTGTTCGTCCACCCTGTTCGTCCCCTGTTCGATACCTTTTCGTCCCCTGTTTTTCGTACCTGTTCGTCACCTGTTCGTCACCTGTTCGTCCCCTGTTCGTCCCCTGTTCGATACCTGTTCGTTCGTCCCCTTTTCGTCCCTGTTCGTCCCCTCGTTCCTGTTCGTCCCCTGTCGATCCCCTTTCTGTCCCCTGTTCGTCCCCTGTTCGTCCCCTGTTTGTCCCCTGTTCGTCACCTGTTCGTCACCTGTTCGTCCCCTGTTAGTCCCCTGTTCGTCTCCTGTCGATACCTGTTCGTCCCCTGTTCGATACCTGTTCGATACCTGTTCGTCCCCTGTTCGTCACCCTGTTCGTCCCCTGTTCGTCCACCTGTTCGTCCCCTGTTCGTCCCCTGTTCGTCCCCTGTTCGTCCCCTGTTCGTCCCCTGTCGATACCTGTTCGTCCCCTGTTCGATACCTGTTTGATACCTGTTCGTCCCCTGTTCGTCCCCTGTACGTCACCTGTTCGTCCCCTGTTCGTCCCCTGTTCGTCCCCTGTTCGTCCCCTTCGTACCTGTTCGTCCCCTGTTTCCCCTTGTTTGTCCCCTGTTCGTCCCCTGTTCGTCCCCTGTTCGTCCCCCCTGTTGTCGTCCCCTGTTCGTCCCTGTTCGTCCCCTGTCGATACCTGTTTCGTCCCCTTTCGATACCTGTTTGATACCCTGTTTTCGTCCCCTGTTCGTCCCCTGTCACCTGTTCGTCCCCTGTTCGTCCCCTGTTCGTCCCCTGTTCGTCCCCTATTCGATACCTGTTCGATACCTGTTCGTCCCCTGTTCGTCACCTGTACGTCCCTGTTCGATACTTTTCGATACCCAGTTCGATACCTGTTCGTCACCTGTTCGTCCCCTGTTTCGTCCCCTGTTTCGTCCCTGTTCGTCACCCCTGTTCGTCACCTTTCGTCCCCTGTTTCGTCACCTGTTCGTCCCCTGTTTCGTCGTCACCTGTTTCGTCCCCCTGTTCGTCGTCCCTGTTCGTCACCTGTTCGTCCCCTGTTCGTCCCCTGTTGTTTCGTCACCCTTTCGTCACCTGTTCGTCACCTGTTTCGTCCCCTGTTTCTGTTTCACTGTTCGTCACCTGTTCGTCCCCTGTTCGTCCCCTGTTCGTCCCCTGTTCGTCACCTGTTCGTCACCTGTTCGTCACCCCTGTTTTCGTCCCCTGTTCGTCCCCTGTTCGTCACCTGTTCGTCACCTGTTCGTCACCCTGTTCGTCCCCTGTTCGTCACCTGTTCGTCCCCTGTTCGTCACCTGTTCGTCCCCTGTTCGATACCCTGTTCGTCCCCTGTACGTCACCTGTTCGTCCCCTGTTCGTCACCTGTTCGTCACCCCTGTTCGTCCCCTGTTCGTCACCTGTTCGTCACCTGTTCGTCCCCTGTTCGTCCCCTGTTCGTCCCCTGTTCGATACCTGTTCGTTACCTGTTCGTCCCCTGTTCGTCACCTGTTCGTTCCCTGTTCGATACCTTTTCGATACCCTGTTCGATACCTGTTTCGTCCCCTGTTCGTCCCCTGTTCGTCCCCTGTTCGTCCCCTGTTCGTCACCTGTTCGTCACCTGTTCGTCCCCTGTTCGTCCCTGTTCGTCCCCTGTTCGTCACCTGTTCGTCACCTGTTCGTCACCTGTTCGTCCACCTGTTCGTCCCCTGTTCGATACCTTTTCGATACCAGTTCGATACCTGTTCGTCCCCTGTTCGTCCCCTGTTCGTCCCCTGTTCGTCCCCTGTTCGTCCCCTGTTCGTCCCCTGTTCGTCACCTGTTCGTCCCTGTTTCGTCACCTGTTCGTCACCTGTTCGTCCCCTGTTCGATACCTTTTCGATACCAGTTCGATACCTGTTCGTCACCTGTTCGTCCCCTGTTCGTCCCCTTTCGTCCCCTGTTCGTCACCCTGTTCTCATCCCCTGTTCGTCCCTGTTCGTCCCCTGTTCGTCCCCTGTTCGATACCTTTCTTCCCCTGTTCGTCACCTGTTCGTTCCCCTGTTTCGATACCTTTTCGATACCAGTTCGATACCTGTTTCGTCACCTGTTCGTCCCCTGTTCGTCCCCTGTTCGTCCCTGTTCGTCCCTGTTCGTCACCCTGTTCCCCTGTTCGTCACCTGTTCGTCCCCTGTTCGTCCCCTGTTTTCACCTGTTTCGTCACCTGTCGTTCGTCCCCTGTTCGATACCTTTTTTCGATACCACCTGTTCGATACCTTTCGTCACCTGTTCGTCACCTTTTCGTCCCCTGTTCGTCCCCTGTTCGTCACCTGTTCGTCACCTGTTTCGTCCCCTGTTCGTCACCTTTGTCGTCCCTGTTCGTCACCCTGTTCGTCCCCTGTTCGTCACCCTGTTCGTCCCCTGTTTTGTCCCCTGTTCCCCTGTTCGTCCCCTGTTTCGTCACCTGTTCGTTCTTCCCCTGTTCGTCCCCCTGTTCGTTTCGTCCCTGTTCGTCCCCTGTTCGTCACCTGTTCGTCACCTGTTCGTCACCTGTTCGTCCCCTGTTCGTCACCTGTTTCGTCCACCTGTTCGTCACCTGTTCGTCACCCTTTTCGTCCCCTGTTCGTCACCCCTGTTCGTCTGTCGTCACCTGTTCGTCCCCTGTTCGTCACCCGTCCCCTGTTCGTCTGTTCACCTTCACCTGTTCGTCCCTGTTCGTCACCTGTTCGTCACCTGTTCCCCTGTTCAGTCACCTGTTTCGTTCCCCTGTTCGTCCCTGTTCGTCAACCTGTTCGTCACCTGTTCGTCCCCTGTTCGTCACCTGTTCGTCCCCTGTTCGTCCCCTGTTCGTCCCCTGTTCGTCCCCTGTTCCCCTGTTCGTCCCCTGTTCGTCACCTGTTCGTCACCTGTTCGTCGTCACCTGTTGGTCACCTGTACGTCACCTGTTCGTCCCCTGTTCGTCACCTGTTCGTCACATGGTCCTCTGGATCTAGAAGATAACCCTCATCTTCTCTTCTTCAGGCTCCACCAGGCTGCTGACTCTGCCTCCTGTGAGTAGAAACGGTCGTCTGTGATCCCGTCACCAAGAAACCGGGCCTCAACAGGACGTCTCCTCGGTTTCCTCCACAGATCCACGACGCTGAGCTGTCCTCCAAGCGTCCCTGCGTCCTGGAGGTCAGCGGCAGCGTCGGTGGAGTCCTGGTCTTCTCCAACTCCACGCCGCTCCGCTTCGACCCGAAAGGCTTCTCCACGCTCATCCAGACCGACAAGGCCTCGTACCGGCCGGGCCAGGAGGTGAAGATCAGAGCGGTGTCGGTCCAGGCCGACGGGACGCCTCTCATCGGCCCGGTGGACGTCCTCATCAGGGTGAGGAGTCGGTCCTCAGGAGGAACAAGCTCCTTCAACAGCAGAGTTTCAGTGTCTCATCAGATCTTTTTGTTCCTGGTCAGGATCCTCGAGGAAACCTGCTGAGACAGTGGTTGGATCAGGACAGCACCCTCGGCGTTGTGTCCAAGGAGTTCAAGCTGTCTGACAACCCTCCTCTGGGTCAGTGGACCATCTCCACCTCAGTCCAGGTAAGTCTGCTTCCTTAATCACTGAAGCTTCTAGGCTCTGAGACGGGGCTCATGGGCTTTCTTCTGGGCTCTGAGACGGAGCTCTTGGGGTTTCTTCTAGGCTCTGAGACGAAGATCTTGGGGTTTCTTCTAGGCTCTGATACGGACCTCTTGGGGTTTCTTCTGGGCTCTGAGACAGACCTCTTGGGGTTTCTTCTAGGCTCTGAGATGAAGATCTTGGGGTTTCTTCTAGGCTCTGGGAAGGAGCTCTTGGGGTTTCTTCTAGACTCAGAGACGGAGCTCTTGGGGTTTCTTCTAGGGTCTGAGACGGAGCTCTTGGGGTTTCTTCTAGGCTTAGAGACGGAGCTCTTGGGGTTTCTTCTAGGCTCAGAGACGGAGCTCTTGGGGTTTCTTCTGGGCTCTGAGACGGAGCTCTTGGGGTTTCTTCTAGGCTCAGAGACGGAGCTCTTGGGGTTTCTTCTAGGGTCTGAGACGGAGCTCTTGGGGTTTCTTCTAGGCTTAGAGACGGAGCTCTTGGGGTTTCTTCTAGGCTCTGAGACGGAGCTCTTGGGGTTTCTTCTGGGCTCTGAGACGGAGCTCTTGGGGTTTCTTCTAGGCTCAGAGACGGAGCTCTTGGGGTTTCTTCTAGGGTCTGAGACGGAGCTCTTGGGGTTTCTTCTAGGGTCTGAGACGGAGCTCTTGGGGTTTCTTCTAGTCTCTGAGACGGATCTCTTGGGGTTTCTTCTAGGCTCTGAGACGGAGCTCTTGGGGTTTCTTCTAGGCTCAGAGACGGAGCTCTTGGGGTTTCTTCTAGACTCTGAGATGAGGCTCTTGGGGTTTCTTCTAGACTCTGAGATGAGGCTCTTGGGTTTCTTTCTTCTAGGCTCTGAGACGGAGCTCTTTCTTGGGCTCTGGGGTTTCTTCTTCTGGGCTCTGAGACGGAGCTCTTGGGTTCTTCTAGCTCTGGGTTTCTTCTAGCTCTGAGACGACTCTTGGGGTTCTTCTAGACTCTGAGATGAGCTCTTGGGGTTCTCTCTCTTCTGGGCTCTCTGGGGTTTTCTTCTAGGCTCTGAGACGGATCTTGGGGTTTCTTCTTTCTGAGGCTCTTGGGGTTTCTTCTGGGGTTCTGAGACTCTCGGAGCTCTGGGGTTTCTTCTGGGCTCTGAGACGGAGCTCTTGGGGTTTCTTCTAGGCTCTGAGACGGAGCTCTTGGGGTTTCTTCTAGACTCTGAGACGGACTCTTGGGGTTTCTTCTAGGCTCTGAGACGGAGCTCTTGGGGTTTCTTCTGGGCTCTGAGACGGAGCTCTTGGGGTTTCTTCTAGGCTCTGAGACGGAGCTCTTGGGGTTTCTTCTGGGCTCAGAGACGGGGCTCTTGGGGTTTCTTCTAGGCTCTGAGACGGAGCTCTTGGGGTTTCTTCTAGGCTCTGAGACGGAGCTCTCTTGGGTTTTTCTTCTAGGACTCTGAGACGGAGCTCTTGGGGTTTTTCTTCTAGGCTCTGAGACGGAGCTCTTGGGGTTTTTCTGGGCTCTGAGACGGGACCTCTTGGGGTTTCTTCTTCTAGGCTCTGAGACGGACCTCTTGGGGTTTTCTTCTAGGCTCTGAGACGGAGCTCTTGGGGTTTCTTCTAGGTTCTCTCTGAGACGGAGCTCTTGGGGTTTTTTTCTAGGCTCTGAGGGCTCTTGGGTTTTCTTCTAGGCTCTGAGACGGGCTCTTGGGGTTTCTTCTAGGCTCTGAGAGAGCTCTTGGGGTTTCTTCTAGGCTCTGAGACGGAGCCTCTTGGGGGTTTCTTTCTTCGTCTGAGACGGGGCTCTTGGGTTTTCTTCTAGGCTCTGAGACGGAGCTCTTGGGGTTTCTTCTAGGCTCTGAGACGGGCTCTTGGGGTTTCTTCTCTTCTTGGGGTTTCTTCTAGGCTCAGAGACGGAGCTCTTGGGGTTTCTTTTCTTCTAGACTCTGAGACGGAGCTCTTGGGGTTTCTTTTCTTCTGGGCTCTGAGAGGGACCTCTTGGGGTTTTTCTTCTAGGCTTGAGACGGAGCTCTTGGGGTTTCTTCTAGGCTCTGAGACGGAGCTCTTGGGGTTTCTTCTACGGCTCTGAGACGGGGCTCTTGGGGTTTCTTCTAGGCTCTGAGACGGAGCTCTTGGGGTTTCTTCTTCTGGGCTCTGAGACGGAGCTCTTGGGGTTTCTTCTAGGCTCTGAGACGGAGCTCTTGGGGTTTCTTCTGGGCTCAGAGACGGAGCTCTTGGGGTTTCTTCTAGGCTCTGAGACGGAGCTCTTGGGGTTTCTTCTGGGCTCTGAGACGGGGCTCTTGGGGTTTCTTCTGGGCTCTGAGACGGGGCTCTTGGGGTTTCTTCTGGGCTCTGAGACGGACCTCTTGGGGTTTCTTCTAGGCTCTGAGACGGAGCTCTTGGGGTTTCTTCTAGGCTCTGAGACGGAGCTCTTGGGGTGTCTTCTAGGTTCTGAGACGGAGCTCTTGGGGTTTCTTCTAGGCTCTGAGACGGAGCTCTTGGGGTTTCTTCTGGGCTCTGAGACGGACCTCTTGGGGTTTCTTCTAGGCTCTGAGACGGAGCTCTTGGGGTTTCTTCTAGGCTCTGAGACGGAGCTCTTGGGGTGTCTTCTAGGTTCTGAGACGGAGCTCTTGGGGATTCTTCTGGGCTCTGAGACGGAGCTCTTGGGGTTTCTTCTAGGCTCTGGGAAGGACCTCTTGGGGTTTCTTCTAGGCTCTGAGATGGACCTCTTGGGGTTTCTTCTAGGCTCTGAGATGGAGCTCTTGGGGTTTCTTCTAGGTTCTGAGACGGAGCTCTTGGGGTTTTTTCTAGTCTCTGAGACGGTGCTCTTGGGGTTTCTTCTAGGCTCAGAGACGGAGCTCTTGGGGTTTCTTCTAGGCTCTGAGACGAGGCTCTTGGGGTTTCTTCTAGGCTCTGAGACGGAGCTCTTGGGGTTTCTTCGTCTGAGACGGGGCTCTTGAGGTTTCTTCTAGGCTCAGAGACTGAGCTCTTGGGGTTTCTTCTAGGTTCTGAGACAGGGCTCTTGGGGTTTCTTTCATTTCTCTGGCCACTTCATGGTCTGATCTTGAGGTAGGTCTGCTGGGACGTCCTCTCCTGGGAAGACTGACGGCTGTCTTGGAGGTTTCTCACTGCTGAACAATGAACTCCAGATAGTTTGGAAATAGGTTTGTCACCCTTTCCCGATTGGCCTGCTGCAGCATTTGCTTCTCTAAGACCACTGCTGATGTCTTTCCCTCTTGGCGTTGTGTAAACACACACCTGAATGCTCCAGACCATCTCTGGAGCCTCAGTCAGGAGGTACCTGGTGTTGTCTAAATGACCTTTACTGTCTCTTTGTCTTCATATCTGTTATTATAATAATAGATGACTCAGCAGGTTTTATCACATCGGATCAGATTTGTTTTCTCTCATAAACGCCACGAACAAAGGCGGGAAACCCGACGCCGGCGGTGAAATGCAGATGTTTTGATGCTTGTGTCTGTTGTTCAGGGCGTCTCCAGCGTGAAGCGTTTCGCCGTGGCCCATCACGGTACGTTTCTTTCAGCGCCGCGTCACGCCCAGAGCCTCCAACAATGGAAACTGAAGCCCGTCCTCTGTGTTCTGGTTTCAGAGCCGCCCCGGTTTCAGGTGCAGGTCTCAGCTCCAGGTGTCGTTTACCGGGAGGATCCTCTGGAGGCCTCCGTCTCTGCAACGTGAGCTTCCTCCAGTTCGCACCTGAAGCGCCTTCGTTCGTGAACGAAGCCCCGATAATCATTTTGTGGGCGTTTCTGGGTCGGCAGGTACGCGTACGGGAAACCCGTCCAGGGCCACGTGAACGTCACGTTCATCCACCATTACCACGGCGTGGACGAGGTCTACAGTGAAGACAGGGAGGTCAGGAACCTGAAGCTGAGCTCCACCTGGACACACCTTCACAGGCTGAGAGTCGTGTCTTTATCTCCTCCAGATCGACGGATCTGAGGTCTTCACCTGTGACGTCCTCAGATTTTATCAAGCGTCCACCAGGGTGACGCTCTACGACGACCACGTGGAGTCTGTCACGATCATCGCCCACGTGACCGAACACCTGACAGGTAACGTCTGCTTCGCCCGTCCAGGACCAGAACCAGCTGTGAGCTCTCAGAAGACCTCAGGGACTTTGTGACGGTTGTTATTTTTCAGGTCTCACCTATAACGACTCAAGGAAGGTTTATTTGGCAAAAACCAGATATAAGATCTCCTTTGAGGGCTTTCCTAAGTTCCTGAAGCCCTCTTTAACTTTCACCGGGAGGGTAAGAACGACATTTAGTAGGGATGCACGATAACTGTTTTTTAAAACCGATAAACGATAACTTTCAGCTCCTAAAGGCCGATACTGATAACACACACATATACCTAAGATCATTACATCAATACTATAAACAAAACCAAAAATAGTTTTGACTCTTTAAATGAACAAATATTTATTTTTTACAATATAAAACTATTGTCAAGCCTCTCAAACATTTTCATAAAGCTATCAAACAAACTTATTTGATATCTCACATTAACTTAAATAAGGTTCATTACTGACTGATTTAAAAAATAAAGGCTCCTTGAACTGATGGAAATACATGCATCAGAATTACTAACTGAAAAAGATTAACATTTAAAGGATTTTGGCTTGTGGTTCCATTTAAATTAATACCTTTAATTAAAGTAAATGAGGTTCAGTAGTTTTTATTTTATTTTTTAATTTCATGGAAGCTTTAGATGAGAGGAATGAGGGAGAGGAGAGACTGCTGCTGGCTTGAGCCCGTTAGCATTAGCTTCCGTTAGCTCACGTTAGCGTGATTTTAAAACTCCATGGAAGTGATTGTTATGTTGTAGGTGGCTGATCAGGTTTTACGTATTAAAGCTTGTGCTTCCCTCCTCGTAGAATTCACTCGGAGGATTCGTCACAAATAACCACCAAACTATCTTCTTCTGAAACTTTAACGAAGTTCCACGCCGCCATGTTTGTTGTGATCAGCGCTGTGCTGCAGGCTGCATTCAAGGTGTAACGTAAATTCCGACGTTCCCTCGTTTGCTAGTCGTTCTTTCAGCCTTTTCTATTTTTTCTTTTTTATGTGTAACATGAGGGAAAATATATCGATTCAAGTCAGCAACTACTAAAATTATGACCGAGTTAACGAGTTGTTTTCTGGCATGAGGGGGTATTCTTGATTTTCCTGATTGAGTAATCGTTTTTCTGATTATGCCGACGTTACTTGAACATAACATTCACTGCTGGTCATTCAAGGCTCAGAGGGAGCGAGACACTGCTGTGTTGACAGAAATATAAATGTTATCGGAGCTATTCGTCGTTATATCGGAGTTATCGTGATGACATCATAATTTCCTGTTATCGGCCCGAAAGTTATCGTGCACCCCTAACATTTAGCTTTTATTTTTCCTCTAAATATCATTCTTACCTGCCAGGCTCAGTTACCTCACCTGTTCTCGGTCGTCTCAGGTGAAAGTCTCGACCTACAGCGGATGCCCGCTGTCCTCGGCGGATCAGGGGAAGACGGTGGAGGTCTCTGTGATCCAGCAGGGGCAGGAGTTCCTATAGCTGGACGGGGGACACCGCGGAGGACGAACCTTCAGAGACGTCTCCGACGGACCTGGAGCTTCCCGTCCCCGCGGACGGACTCGTCCCTCTGCACGTAGAGGTCCACAACCAAACCCAGGTTCTCACCATCGATGTAAGTTTCCTTCAGGCTGCCGATACGACAAAACAGACTTTTCTTTGATCCTTCACGAGGCGATTCATTTATACACCTGGAGCCACGGAGGTGACTGGAACACCTGGTTCTGATCACCTGGATGGATGATATACTGTACATGACGAAGTTACGAGCATCTGAGGGCCACTGCATCTCACGAGCCCTCAGAGCTGCTGTGAAGGTCACGACCTCTGAGACCTACAGGTGAAGGTCACGACCTCTGAAACCTGCAGGTGAAGGTGATGACCTCTGAGCCTGCAGGTGAAGGTCACGACCTCTGATCCTGCAGGTGAAGGTCACGACCTCTGATCTTGCAGGTGAAGGTCACGACCTCTGAGCCTGCAGGTGAAGGTCACGACCTCTAATCCTGCAGGTGAAGGTCACGACCTCAGAGCCTGCAGGTGAAGGTCACAACCTCAGAGCCTGCAGGTGAAGGTCACGACCTCTGAGACCTGCAGGTGAAGGTCACGACCTCTGATCCTGCAGGTGAAGGTCACGACCTCTGATCCTGCAGGTGAAGGTCACGACCTCTGATCCTGCAGGTGAAGGTCACGACCTCTGAGCCTGCAGGTGAAGGTCACGACCTCTGATCCTGCAGGTGAAGGTCACGACCTCTGAGACCTGCAGGTTAAGGTCACGACCTCTGATCCTGCAGGTGAAGGTCACGACCTCTGAGACCTGCAGGTGAAGGTCACGACCTCTGAGCCTGCAGGTGAAGGTCACGACCTCTGATCCTGCAGGTGAAGGTCACGACCTCTGAGACCTGCAGGTTAAGGTCACGACCTCTGAGACCTGCAGGTGAAGGTCACGACCTCTGATCCTGCAGGTGAAGGTCACGACCTCTGATCCTGCAGGTGAAGGTCACGACCTCTTGACCTGCAGTGAAGGTCACGACCTCTGACCTGCAGTGAAGGTCACGACCTCTGATCCTGCAGGTGAAGGTCACGACCTCTGAGCCTGCAGGTGAAGGTCACGACCTCTGAGACCTGCAGGTGAAGGTCACGACCTCTGAGACCTGCAGGTGAAGGTCACGACCTCTGAGACCTGCAGGTGAAGGTCACGACCTCTGAGACCTGCAGGTGAAGGTCACGACCTCTGAGACCTGCAGGTGAAGGTCACGACCTCTGACACCTGCAGGTGAAGGTCACGACCTCTGATCCTGCAGGTGAAGGTCACGACCTCAGAGCCTGCAGGTGAAGGTCACGACCTCAGAGCCTGCAGGTGAAGGTCACGACCTCTGAGCCTGCGGGTGAAGGTCACGACCTCTGAGACCTGCGGGTGAAGGTCAAGACCTCTGAGCCTGCGGGTGAAGGTCACGACCTCTGAGACCTGCAGGTGAAGGTCACGACCTCTGAGTCCTGCAGGTGAAGGTCACGACCTCTGAGCCTGCAGTTGAAGGTCACGACCTCTGAGCCTGCAGGTGAAGGTCACGACCTCTGAGCCTGCAGGTGAAGGTCACGACCTCTGAGACCTGCAGGTGAAGGTCACGACCTCTGAGCCTGCAGGTGAAGGTCACGACCTCTGAGCCTGCAGGTGAAGGTCACGACCTCTGAGCCTGCAGGTGAAGGTCACGACCTCAGAGACCTGCAGGTGAAGGTCACGACCTCTGAGACCTGCAGGTGAAGGTCACGACCTCTGAGCCTGCAGGTGAAGGTCACGACCTCTGGTCCTGCAGGTGAAGGTCACGACCTC